>JAVJIF010006442.1:0-86724 GCA_038442645.1 Agave tequilana
GCTCACTCATTATATGCACGTGCACCTCCCATTTTATTATACTCTCACTGGCTACTTTCTGACGACCCTAGATTTGCACATCCAGATATTGGATGCTTTATTTTATTGTTCAGGTGTTCGATGAAACTGTACATGCTGCAAGGAGCTGTAGTTCTCTCTACCTATTCCAGTATTCTTGTCTTCCTTTTTATTCCTGTTGTTTCAGTAGTTTCCTTGATTCTACATCATGACTAGTCGTTATTCCAACCTTATTCGTATGCTTTCTTTGTATTAGATATTTATATGTCATATTGCAGTGATATTGATTTATCGTAGTAGATTTTATAACTTGTTCAGGTTACTTAGGCTTAGTGTGCATACGTAGGTATTTTCCTTGCGTATATACGTCACGTCGCCAACTCTCGTCGCCAGACTCCGTTTCCACGTATTTTGGGAAGCGGGGCGTGACACCAAGCATTTATATTTTTATTTATTAAATAACATGAAGGATAAGCCCTTATAATAAGTAAAAATAACTTGCGGCCTAAAAGACAATAGTCCTAAAACTTTGGAAATAAAAGACTTGCCTTCATATGGTAAGGCTACAAAATACTCTTCAGATTGATTAAATTCTATTCTGCTCCTAATTAATGTTATTCCCAAATATTCGTTTCTGACTTCTAGTTTGATCCATGTTTACCTACTTTCCAATTAAATATCCAGCATAACCATTAGTAAGGGACCACATAGGCCTTCTGGTGGCTTGCAACCTCAAACCCGAAATAATGCAAGACATGATCTGGGGATTGTGCTGCATCAACACCTGAGCTCCTCCTATGCATGAATCTAACCATACATCAAGTTATCAATGCATGACATTAATACCTTCATGCCCAAGATGAACCAAAGAGATCACTATTTTGAGTAAGGCTCTTTAATTCATTTTGAACCCTATCTTTAGTTGAAGCCTTAGTAAATAGAAGTAGCAATATTGAAACTCCCCCTCCTCTCTACAAAAATCTAACAAACTCAAAAATTAAAACACAGTTCTCTTCATTAGGTTCAGCCTTAGGCCATTAGAATGAATCTAATTATTCAAGGTTCTTTCTTTTTGTATGAATTTTTTTTAGTTGTACTTTATAACAAGGCATACAAAGGAAAACCTCAGCCTTTTATAGATCAACTCAGGTTAGTTTATTTAAAGTCATTTTGATGAAATTTAGTATAGTAGAAAGTCCTGTAACTGAAGTAGATACTTGCACGATGGTTTTAAGGTCATTGTGTCTTACTAAGGATCTGGGTCAGGTCAATATATTCATATTTGAAGGATAAAAGAATGTGAGATTGAACAGATAGGGAAAAAGGGGGCAAAAATGAAATAGGATGTTCAAATGTTGTGACCATAGTTGGGACTTATTTAGAGTGAGGGAAGAGAGACCTCTGAGTCTTTCGTGGGAGATTGAACCCACACAACACTGCAGCAAATACTAAAGAAGAAATACAAGAGACAAAAACGATATGTAATTTGCCAACTTAGCCTACATCCACAAAGAGCATCAGAGAGACGTACTACAATCATGGAGCTCAAGAGGGCAATCACACACACCCATGATAACTCACGTCACCAACTATGAAACCACGCAATGACAAAGAATACTTTTCATATATGAGAGACTCACACCCTCCGATCCGGTTAGAATATAAACTTATCACCTTTAACCCTCACTACAAATATGAAGTTTTGGTGTAGTGGAATATGGTAGCACAGCAACCAGGTTCAATTCCCATTGGACACACATGATAAGCCTAATATTTTCTATTATTTAATATCTTTATTGAGCTATTTTTAAATGAAATTATGTGAGAGAAGTAATAATACAGTAAGTTTATAATCTACATTCACTAATTATAACTATGTTTTTTTAAAGATTTATTATACATATTCAAAGTTCAATGAAGCAAATCTCAAAACCAATCCAATCTCAACCGCAAAACAAACCAGCAGGCTAGGATGAATTCAAATAACAGAAAAAGGATTTCACCAGAAAAATCAGTGAAATTCAGATATAGCAACAAATCTCAACAACAACTAATCCACTTACTTAATTCTTGGTTGAGCTGATCTTCCCTTTGACCCAAATTATTGGCTAGATTCATGATAGAATAAGACCAGAAGAGCTCTTTTGAATTTTAAACTCTCAATTGGATAGGATAAAGGAGTGGAGTTTCAGCCTTATAAAAAAACCGAAGGGGCGCAGATCATGGAGGAGAAAGTTCAGATCAAGAACTAGCAGGAGAAGAAGGAGCTCACGGCTGAGATCAGGGATTCAAAGAAGAAAAATGGTTGCGATTGAGAGAAAAGAGAACCATCAGCTAAGCTTTCTTTCTCTCTTCTCTCTCTAGTTGAAAATTTGTATTGAATATTATTCATTGTTCTTTTTTGCAATGAAATTAATTGAACTATTTACAAATATTGCAAAAATTATGTGTGAGTAGAAAAAGATAATCTTGGGTTATGAAACTTAAATTCTATGGCTGTGATTATTGTTTTAATCTTTAGATGATTGGAGTATGTTTTTTTTAGTGTTTGATTAAACCAAGATATGTTATATCTAAGAGATGATCCGAGATGCCTATGCCTAGGAGATGTTATTCATATATTAAACCAATATTATTTTCATTATCATCGAGATATCTATACCTATTGGTGTTTTTAGCATGACAAATAGATAAATTATGCCTAGATGAGTGAGATAACCATATGTACTCCATAATTCCAAGCCATAGATTTAAGTGGATTAAACACCCAAGAATCATTTGAAACTGATATCTCCCAAGTGTTTTGATATTTGCTTTAGTTTAATTAAGTGATAATTTAGAAAAGATTAAAAAACATCAACTGTTTTCTTCAACAATCTTCATAGAAACAACACGAATCTCTATGTGGATTCGACTAGTTCTTGTTGCTTTACTCATGTTTATAGTTCAAATTCGATTTTTACATTTGCATTGTTTTACGGATTTAACGACAACTGTTTTAAAGTGATCAAATTTTGGCATTTTTTTCTTCTTTCTTCTTAGGTACAGCAGGAGCAAGGCAATGCTACTGGAAGAGTAAAGTAAAGAATTTTTTATTTCTATAATCTACTGAGACCTTTCCTTTCTTTTGTTAGTTTTTTCATTTATTTAAAAAATCAGAACTTAAAAATAATTAAAAAATGACATTTCAAGAGTAAAGACTAATTTTTTCTTAGGACATGCATTTTCTAGTTTGCATTTAGAAATTTACAATTGGCTATTGCATTGCATATGATGTGCTCATATTTTAAAAATATTTTAATGGCATATCCTAAACAGCATAAGGAGGGAATTCCATCAGCCTCTCTTGGCCAACAAAATCACCAACTTTATTTGCATTAACCCACCTTTTAACTAAAATTCATTAGGTGTGGCCCCCAAGGACAAACAATTCTGCTCTTAAGTATAAGGAAGTATAGAGGCAAGTTGAGTGCCTAAATCTCCCTCCCATCTCGGTGTCTAAGGAAAGTGTTTGTGATACAGCACCTCGATGGAAATGGTTCATCAATTAGGACCCTAACGAAAATAGGGAAAACCTCCCATGACCCTTACACTTACCTGGCCAAGATAAAGTGTTGATTGTGCATTCAATAAACTCAACGATCGAGTTGTATCTTAAGAGAGGTTAGAGTCATAGGTTGCCTTAGAGTCCAGGTTTGTTGTTAACCACTTGATTATTTAATTAGGTATAACATTAAAAAAAATAAAAACATATAAAAAAATCAAAACCAATTTGGTGTATGCTAGGTCGAAAGGTCTCAAAATCCTAATTTGAGCACCTTCAATCCAGAACTGAGAGAATCCTTAGGTCTAAGACACCATCCACCACAATGGTTGAAAACACTCCTACAGCCAGACCAATGAAGAAGTGCTTCACTCCTTCCACATACACCTCAGCCTCGTGCATTCGTATCCCCAATACGAGTGTGAACCCCTACAAGATTAAGCCCAAGATAATCCAACTTCTACCATCTTTTTATGAACTTACCAATGAGGACTCTTATAAGCACTTAGACGAGTTTCTAGAGGTGTGTTCAAAATCCAGAACTTTCCTGATGATGCACTCAGGCTCACACTATTTTCTTTTTCCCTTAAGGACAAAACCAAACATTGTCTAGGAACATTAAGTGTGACCATCCAATTTTTGGACCAAATGCAGAAGAATTTCCCAATAGGTCGAACGAACCAAGTCTAGAGTCAACACCAATTTTTCTCAAAATCCTGAAAAATTATTTCATGACCTGAGAGAGACTTAAGAACCTCTTGAGAAAGTGCTCCCACCATGTCGTACCCAATGGCAGCTAGTGCATGTTTCTATCACGATCCATCTGGACCACACCATCCAATGGAAGACACTTCGCGTGGTGGAACATGCATGACTAAAAAATGAGGATGAAGCATGAAACTTTTCGATACTTTTGAGTGACAATTCCATGCACCATGCTTCACTTTCTAGCTCTGACACCCACTATCATCCAAAAGAAGCGGCGTTTACAAGTCGAGACACTTAGTAGACATTCACAATAAAGCGGACTTGTTGACCCAGAAGTTGGACCAAGTTCTTTCCGTAGGACGAGGTCAAATCCCAACTTTCCCACCTCCTACCCAATAGGAAGTGTGTTCTTTCTGCTCCAATCCGACTCATTATGTGAGTGATTGCCCCATGGCTACACAATACTTAGAATTTGTTCAAGAACAAGTGTAAGTGGCCCAAGATTTCTCTAGGCCAGCCAACGATCCATTCTCCAACACATACAATCCTGGCTTGAGGAATCACAATTTCTCTGGAGAACCCAACCACAATCACCCCAAAAAATTTCTCAACCATTTAGGGCACCATATCAGAATCAAACTCAACCAAACACCTACCAAAGTGTGCAAGCACCAGCCCCTCCTCAGTCGAATCCATCTTTTGAAGACAAGGTGTTGCGAGCCCTCAGGGTATAGAAATGAACACGCAATTGCTCATTCACATACATAATCTCTTGCCAAGCTGAAAACCCAGTGGGGTAACTAGCTGAAGTAATAACTAGACGAGAACATAGAGCATTGCCAAGCCAAGCCATAGAAAACCCTAAGGAACAGCCTGGGCCTGCCAGTATTCAGTCATTGAATCAGTTTCATGAGCAAGTTAAGGTTGTAACAACTCTTAGAAATGGATGAGATGTTAGAAGATCCTCAAGAGAGAAAAAGTTAGCACTTAAGGCTAACCAAAGTCTCATCATTGTTTATGAAAGGAATCAAGAGAAGAACCCAAGCCCGAATAAAAAAAATGAAAAGAAGAAACACGAGGATGAATTGCCCACATCGTACATCCCAAAAGCCCCCTTTCCAGCTGCTCCAGAGGCCAATACTACATCTCCGTTTACCAAGAAAGGTGCTCGTATGGACGAGATGATGGAATTGCTTAAACAAGTCCAAATCGATGTGCACCTTCTAGATTCCATCAAGCAAATTTCATCTTTTGCTAAATTTCTCAAAGATCTTTGCACAAAACAAAGGTTAAAAACCTAAATTCTTAAAAAGATCATACTCACTGAGCGGGTGAGTGCAGTATTAATGACCAACTTCCCCCTAAACTCAAGATCCAAGTGCCCCCATCATTTCTCGAGTCATAGGAGACATCACCACCAAAAGTGCCTTGTTAGATCTAGAGCAAGTGTGAATTTGTTGCCCAGTTTTTGTGTACACTGACTAAGTCTCCCTAGGAGAACTCAAATCCACACAGATCACTTTTCAACTTGTTAATCGATCCTTGAAAGTACCACGTGAGTTGATTGAGAATGTTCTTGTTAAAGTGGATGAATTTTATTTCTCATTCGACTTCATCGTCCTTGATATGAAGTCAACACACAATCCAACCAAATTCACATCATCCTAGATCGCACATTCTTAGCAACAGCCAATGCGTGCATCAACTGTAGAACCGGTGTGGACATCTTTTTTAAGAACAAAAAAGCCACTTGAATATCTTCACTGCAATACAAGGACCCAGCAAGAATGAAAATATTTTGCTATTGACTTGATAAACTTACTCCAAGAAAGTGTGAAAGAAAGTTCACCCCTTCCTCTCACCAAGGACCCTCTTCAGACATGCCTCACCCACTTTGACATCGATGAGTTTGAGTGTGACAATTACATGCGTGAAGTGAACATTTTGCTAGTTCGCCCAACTCCTCCAATCTTCCACCTTAGACTATCAGATATGAACGCTTACCTGATTTGGCAAAGGAACATATGCTCTCATCCATCCAATCACCACCACAACTGTACGCGCCGGAAAAAAGAGAAAGAAGTCTTTACTGTAAAGTTTTCCTTGAATCAGATAAAAAAATTACAACAAACTGCTTTTTCCTTCCAGTTACAAGGGAGGGAGGATGTTGAGTCTTGAATCCTCCCTTTGTTTAGTGCTGGGTTCTTCGTGTGGCGGTGGAGAGTGAATCTTGTTCTCCGTTGACCGGATGACCGTCAGGATCGTCAGGGATCTTCTCTTTGGCTGGTAGAGGGAGTAGCACAGCTCTGTCTACCAAAACTCTCAAAGAGAAGGTAGGCAAAGAGCAGCTTGTACGCAGCAAGCTTGACGAAGAGTTGAGCTCTCTCCTGTCTCGGTCTGTCTCTCTCTGTGATCTTCTGATGCCAGATGCATTTCTGATCGCCCTTGTGTCTATCCCCTCTCTTCTCTGATTCCTTCTGATTGCCCGACCTCATAGCAACCGAGGCTATTTATAGAGGTCCTAGGAGGTGAACGTGCCCCCTAAAAATGCTCCACGATGAGGGGCCAACTTCCCCACTTCCCCGCTATGTGGGCGGTGACTGGCCCAATACCAGGGCGGTTATAACCGAGGCGCGAGACGCGGGTGTCGAGCCCACGCGCCTTGATGTTGAGACCGGGTGTCGAGCCCACGCGCCTTGATGCTGAGACGCGGGTGTCGAGCCCTCGCGCCTTGGTGCTGAGCCTTCGCGTCTAGAACTTGAAACTCTGCTTTTTAATGGCTTGTCTTTTAGTGATTTTTAGACAGCCTACAACAACTTGCGCTGAAACACTCCCACACCAATCACCACCACAACTTGAGCTGAAACAACTCCCACATGCTATCATTAGTAACAGTAGCTCTTATTTAAGAATTGAAAGTTTGATGCCCTTTTCGCAAATAAGTAATCACACATAAGATGGCAACAGCTTACCACCCGCAAACCAGTGGCCAAGTAAAGGTATCCAATAGGAAGATCAAGAACATTCTTCAAAAGCCCGTTAGGCTTAATCACAAGGATTGTTCAACTCGACTAGATGATGACTTGTGGGCTTATAAGACTGCATTCAAGACCCCAATTGAATGTCCCCTTGTAGGTTAGTACTTGGGAAGGCTTGTCATCTTCCAGTCGAGCTTGAGCATCGTGCCTATTAAACCATTAAGAAATTCAATTTTGATATGACTCAAGTTGGCTCTACCTGTAGGCTCCAATTCAATGAGTTAGAAGAACTCCGTAGTAAAACATATGAGAATGCACGCATGTACAAGGCTACGACCAAGGCATTTCATGATAAACACATCAACCGAAAGACCTTTGAGCCCAACCAGAAAGTGTGGTTATCCAATGCAAGGTTATGATTGTTTCCGAGTAAGCTTCGCTTTAGGTGGGATGGACCATTCATAATCACCATAGTGTTTTCTCATGGGGTCATAGAAATTCAAAATCAACTAATGGGAACACTTTTAAAGTGAATGGACAAAGATTGAAACATTTTGTGAAAAATATTGTTGATGGGCAGATGATTGAGAGCATAAATTTACAGTGAGCAAGACTACATCTAGCTACTGACATTGAACTTAGCGCTTATTGGGAGGCAACCCAATATTGTTGAATATGTTGAAAATTTTAAGCTCACATATATGCCATTACTAGTCCACAGGTGTGTTCATTTCAAGTCTAGGGAACATCTCAACACTTCTTATCGCTTGTGCTGCAAGCCTGGTATATTTGATCCACTCTCCTTGCCTTCATTTTTGAAACATTGAGGACAACATTTGAATTAGGTTTGGAAGGTGAGTAGAATTTAATTTTTTGAATTTTTTGAAATAATGCCAGAGAATGTCAATTTGTAGATTAATCTCATATGTTGAATATTACCTTGTGCAAAGCGAGTATAAAACTTGGAAAACATGAGATGGATATTTATGAGTTGAAGGAATAAAATATAACCTGGCAAAGTATGAAATATAAATAAGAGTCTATTTTCCTGATTAATGGACACTTGAATCTAATTTTTTTCATTGCTTCACTTTTATAGTTAGGAGAGATTATTTAATCCTTCTTAACAATATGCGAGTTATAAACATTAGTATGATTAATGTACTTGATAAAGGGTGTGTTTGGTTGCAAGGAAGTGGGCGCAAGTAAAGAAATGGGTAAGTATAATTGCTCACTTCTTTATCTATCCAAACACCGGAAAAAGAAAATAAGAAAACCCCTTTGCTTTCTCTCTTTTCTCTTTTACACAACCATTTTCTCACTTTCAGAATGCTACAGTTAATTTTGTGGTCATGTAAATCTCATTTGTAATAAGTTGTAGCACAAAACAGTTAATTTTTTTATCATGTAAATCTCACTTGCATTCTAATTACAGTCCATTTTTATTTTTTCTTAATTAATTTTTATTTTAATATTATTTTGCGGTCAACTTTGTAATCAACTTTTCCACTTCCACTTCCACATTACCATCCAAACACTGGATAAGACATAACATTTTTCAAATCACACTTCCTAACATCCAAACACCGAAAAACTTACTAACCAATTCCCAAGTTCCAAAAGGAACTATTACGACTTCCTCACTTCTACACTTTCTCACTTCCATCCTTAACCAAATAGGCCCAAAGAGGCTATAAGATGAAAAGCAGAGTAAAAAAAATGAGTTCCAGAATGTTAGGGGCAAATGCCTGTGAATATTCTCTTATTTTCACCACCGCCAAGCAAGTCTCATCCTTAGATTGAAAGTCCTCACGATCCCAAATAGAGTGATAATCTTGACATCTAATACTAGGAATACCGTTGGTTAAAAGTCTAAATGGTTCCAACGAGAGTTACCATTCATAAAAGTATGGTATTTTGAATCAAATAATAATAGAACAATGCCTTAAATTGAAGTAGCCTCCAAGTTAATATACAATTTAATTAAACAATGATCTTGAATAAGCTGTTGTAGGAGTGAGTTTGACTAAAATCTCCTAATTATAAATGATGTGCATGAAATAATTGAGTTAAACATAAGTCGGAAGATTTACTTTTACTTTAAATTTTTGAAAATTGGGAAATACCGGACTTCTAGAAATTCATGCTATTACTCTTGGGTGATTTTATGTTTTATGTTAACATTTATCTAGGGTAATATGGTTCATAAGGATTTAATTTGCAAATTATACAATGACACAATCTGATGTTTGTCGGTAACATCAGTGCAAACCCTCACGAGATTATAACTAGTCCTGCAGGATAACTTAGATGTTTAAAAGCTTGTTGCATATGCCCAAAGCAACGTGTTCCCTACGAAAGTGACACTTTTATTCTTTTTAAAAAAAAAGAGTGAGTTTTTTTATAAAAGTGCTCGAGTACAAACAAATATTAGGTTTGGTGGTATTTGATAAGCCTAATATTTCCTATTATTTAATACCTTTATTGAGCTATTTTATGAATGAAATTATATGAGAGAAGTAATAATAGAGTAAGTTTAAGATCTATACTCAATAATTATAACTATGTTTTACAGATTTATCAAACATATCGAGAGTTCATTGAAGCAAATCTGCAAGCAAATCTCAATATCAATCCAAATCTCAACTGTAAAACAAACCAGCAGATTTGGATGAAATCAAATAACAAAAAAAGGAGGATTTTACCCCAAAAAATCAGTGAAATTTAGAGATAGCAACAACTCTCAATAACTAATCCATTTACTTGATTCCTGGTTGAGTTGATCTTCCCTTTGACCCAAATTATTAGCTAAATTCACAATGGGGATAAGACCAGAGGAGCACTTTTGAACTTTAAACTCCCAACTTGATAGAATGGAGGGGAGTTTCAGCCCAATAAAAAAGCATAAGGGGGCGCAGATCATGATGGGAGAGGAGAAAGTTCAGATCAAGAACCAGCAGGAGGAGCTCGCAGCTGACATCAGGATTCAGAGAAGAAAATCGGCTGCGATCGAAAGAAGAACCATCGGCTAAGCTTTTTTTCTTCTCTGTCTCTCTCTAGCTGAAAATTTGTATTGAATATTATTCATTTTCTTTTTTGCAATGAAATTAATTGAATCATTTATAAATATTCCAAAATTACGTGAGTAGAAAAGATATCCTTGGGCTATGAAACTTAAGTTCTATGACAGTGATTACTGTTTGATCTTTAGATGATTGGAGTATGTTTTTTAGTGTTTGATTAATTGAATCGAGATAGGTTACACCTAGGAGATGATCCGGGATAGAGTATGTCTATCAGATGTTATTCATGCATTAAACTAATATTATTTTCATTATCATCGAGATAGTCTATACATATTGGTGCTTTTAGCATGATAAATAGATTATGCCTAGGTGAATGAGATATGTGACTCATGATTCCAAGTCATAAATTTAAGTAGACTGAACACCCAAGAATCATTTGAAACTCTCTCTCAAGTATTTTGATATTTGCTTTAGCTTAATTAAGTGATAACTTAGATAAATAAAAAAAATATGAAATGTTTTCTTTAACAATCTTCAGTTAGGGAAAAACAAAAATCTCTCTGTGGATTCGACTTGGTCTTGCTGCTTTACTCATTTTTAGTAATTCAGATTCGATTTTAGATTCGCATTGTTTTACAAATTTAATGACAACTATTTTAAAGTGTTCAACACATTAAAAGTGAATTACAAATATATTGTTGCGAAAAAACAGCTCAAGTTTTGACTCATAAAAACAACTCGACCTGCGTGGGCATGATAGACTATAAAAAATATTATCTTAACCCTTAATACAACTTCAGAGTTTTGGTATAGTCACAAGGACTTGAATAAATCCATTATCCCAAGCACCTTCTTTTTCTTACACTTCAAAGATGGTATTAGAGTGATGTCTTTGGTATCACGAGATCCTTCTTCTATCGCAACATGCACCTCAATCATCATCGACATCTTATCTTCCTTTTTCTTTTTCTTCAAATCTAATGTGAACTAAATTTACATTTGCAAAAAAGTGAAAAACAAAAGATTTACCTTTTGCATGAACCGTACCCCAGTGGTAGCATTCATGATGAACAATTAAATCTGAAATTGTTTTGGTCATACCTTGGTGTATTAAAGACCGATTTTGGTGATTTAAGAGTCAAGTCCTTTATTTCCGAGCGTTACAAACACATTAAGGGTTTTGTTTGATCCGATTCTACTTGGGTTTGATAGTTCTACTACTTAATTTGAGGATCTCCAAAACCACTTCTTTTTTGAGTTTGAGAATATCTCAAAACCTCCTATTTTATTTTGAGGATTTCTCAAAAACCTTCTTTTCTACTGAGTTTGTCTCTAAAATCTTAATCCTATCCAGAAGCTAAAGTCTTTGCACAAATGTTTGGTTCGATTCAGATTCGGCTCGCTTTAGTTTGCAACTTTGACATCGAGACAAATGATTAAATAGTTTGGTATTAGAGTTAGTAATTTATTATTTTATTTTCGACAATATTTATTTGCTTCTAAGTTTTTTAAGGAAAACTTTGTTTAGAATATCTTTTTCTAGTCTTTGTAATAACCTTGACATGATTGATATCTATGTTCTAGCTTGAGGCGGAGTATATAACTCACAATATTCTTGTAATTTGTTATTATTAGTGTTCATTAAGCAGGCGCTTAAATGTTTCGTTGAAGAAATGTGGACAAAATGCAAAAAACAACCCATAGCAAGTGGGAGAGAAATTGGGGAGGAAAAAACCTACCAGCAAAGTTGTTGTCACCGCTGTCGTCATCGCCAATCTCTTCTCTGATCGACGCTGTCATCGCCGATCTCTCTCTGCTCATCGTCGTGGTAGATCTCGTCTGCCGCCACTGGATCTCCTCTATGAAGTCACCGACGTCTCCGATCTCCTCTGTAAAATCATCAGATCTGCTCTCCCTATCGCCATTGGATCTCCTCTCTCAATCTCACTCGATCTCTGATCAGAGAGAGAGAGAGAGAATATAGGTTGTCTTTTAGGCTTTGGACTTGGGCTCAGGTTCATTTGAAGAAAAGAAAAGGAAAAAAGAGTTGGGCTTTTGGGATTGGGCTCATTTAAATCATTTTTTAATGTTTTAAATATTATAATATTATTATATATTAAAATATTAATAAAACGTGTAAACCGTTTAATCAGTTTTTAACCGTTCAAGCTTTATTCGCTCCTAGACCGCGCGTGTAGTAAAAACCGCTTTTTAGAACCTTGGTTATTATTCTTCATCTATATAAAGAGGAGGCCACTACGGTCTAGGGTATGACGTCTATCCCTAAAACGCTAACAAACGCCAAACACACCCTTTGGATGGCAAGGTTCCTAGCTACCAATCAAGAAGGGAAACATGCTCGAAATCTATTTCAAAGTGGTGTTCAACACCAAATTCTACACCACAGAGCCAATGCAGTGATGCCCATTTTCATTAACAATTTTTTAATCTGCTCACGATAAACATTCATCAAATACAAAGCACCAAGCCATGGTCAATCAAAGCGGCCAGAATAACCTTTATATAAAGCATTGTAATGTGCGCAGATGAAAGCATCAATCATTTTAGTAAACTAATACTAGTCAAATATAAACAATATACAGTCTCAAAGGGTGCATACATTCTGAAACTTGCAAAACAAGTTTAGCAGGATTTCATACCCTGAAATTTGATCGTCCATTATATCTCTGGTCACAACCTCCAACATGTCTTGGAAAAGTAGGACAACCTGATCCCTGTCTTCCTGTTTATTTCCATCTGAGATAACAGGATTGACAACTTAATGCATCAACAGTGGTCTCCATTTAAAGCAGTGAAATAATAACTTTTAGGTTCAGAATGTATACCAGAAGTTTAATTAATTGACAAACTGGTCGTTAAGAATGGGAAGAGCATTCATATTTAATTCCTTTATCAGTGTATCTTCAACGATGTGCTTGTCAACCTCCTCAAATATTTTCTGTATGACCCTGTAATGAAAAAATATCGGGACAACAATTGTTCACAAGAAGTACACTGGAAAGATATGTAACCATACAATTTACTGCAACAGAAGGCAGAAATAGATGAATAATATGGTAGCTTACTCCTTCTCACGAGGACCAGTAACTAAGTAGTTAATAACGTTCTTAAATGATGCATAACACTCTCGAACAGCACAAGCCATATAATCATCAGCCTCAAGTCTCTTCTTTAGATCGCGATCTTTACCATTACTGTCTTTAGCCATGTCCAGTGCTATTGGAATCTAACAACAAATGATGGGTCAGGATTTTAGAATTTGCACTAGAAATGATACCAACAAAAAGCAGATCAAACAAACCTTGCTAGCAAGTAAGAAAGGAGGCCACTGGACAGGTTCAAATCCCTATCTGCCCAGTATGGAACAAGCAACAAATCCATTTCCCTGTATTTTTTTGACATCCGTTTGTTGAAATACTTTAAAAAATATATCATAACACCTAAAGCACATTGTAGCAAATATATAATGATGCTAGACCCATTATAAGTTACCTGTCGCTTATGAGATCTTCTTCTCGGAAGCTAGTAACAATTTTGTTCCACATTTGAGCAAATTTTGCTGCCTCCTTCTCTTTATTACTAGGAGGTATCTGAAACAGTAAAATTTTGTAAACACATCTGCAAAACTATATGCGGACAGGACGCATGGGACATATGTGTCACACACACATGTATGTGTGTGTGTGGGTTTTTTTTTTCTTCTCTCTCTCTCTCTCTCTCTCTCTCTCTCTCTCTCTCTCTCTCTCTCTCTCTGGGGGGTGGGGGGTTGGTTAAAGCAAATACTGATCTCACCTTGGCAAACCTGCGTGATAAAGATGCCTTTAATCCCTTTTTGTGGGCTTCCTCAGACTTGTCGGCAGGAATTAGACGAGCGTTGAAAGCACCCGGCAATGATTGAAATCGAGACCTTAACATCCCTAAAGTTCGGATCTAGTGTGGATAACAGTAATATGTATATTTTAGTAACTGGGAAAGCAATCACCTTCTATATTATACATGCTAAGAACAGGAACAACAAGCTTGTCAAATCAAGTTTCAATTTACAAAATCAATTAGAAATCTAGAATAATACAGAAATACAATCACACATCAGACAGCCATAATGTTATATTCATATGCACAGGAAATATTCATACTATACTCATGTAAGGGTCTGTAAAGTGAAAACATTCATGTTAGAAGAAAAGAGTTGGTACAATTTGCTGACTCACTCTTGGAGTTAGCTCTATGGATCATTGGATGTGAGCATGTTCCACGGACACAGCAACATTGAAATGGACACAAAAAGCGGATACATATAAGATTCTTAAAACACACATGACATGACACGTGTGTTCGACACGCGTGTCGGACACATTTCGGACACAACACGTCTCCATGATAGGAGTGTCTGTGCTACATAGATCATGTGACCATAGACAAAGGAGAAATCCCTGGATGAGAAAATTTATGTTGCTTTCTCTTCTCAGAAATTAACCCAGGACAGTTAAGCAGCAGCAGCAGCAAAGCCTCTGTCCCAAATATTGGGGTCGCACACAATTAAAAATACCAACTCCTCTTGAAATTTATGTAAGAGAATGAACTTCACCTAGAAGTACATTACATAAAGCCCTTTTATCTTCCAGATGCCCACTACAATAAAGCCTGCTAGCTAAACAGTGCAGCACTAGGCACAGCTTATTAGACCATTCACTCGAAATGTCCCACTCTGCATCCAGATTTGCCAGCCTAATAATGCAGATTACAGGTAATGCTCAAAAACTTAATTACTCAGTTGTCCCAATTATTCTGTTCTACAGAAGTAAATAAGATGCTTGTTTCTTACCTTGTAATTCTCATGTTTAGTGAGTCAGTATTCAACAAGACATGGGTGATCCAATGCGGGAAAAGTTGGATTCCCGTGGTTTCCAAATTCTTCTCCTCAACACAATCATCTTCTAATCTTTTTCCTTAAGAAGACTGACTTTGGTTACATAGCACAAAGGCTCCAAGAAAAGAAAATCTCATGACCTTCTCTCAACCTGATTCTCTAGACTGGTGCCAAGTTTATGGCCGGTGGAAACTGTGCAAAACTGATGAGCTACCTATAAATCTTAGATGATCAGTTTCTAGCAGACTGTCATGTTAATCGTCCAAAAAAAAAAAATTTAAAAAAATTTTAAAAAAAGCATTCTTCCAGCTGTTGAAGTTTCTTCGCAGCCATTGCTCAATTACATGTTCAAGGCAACGCATTCATTGAAATCTGAAAGGCTCAAGCCATTCCGAGGTTTATAAGAAAAATAATGTCTTCCAACCGTTACAATTTAGCAATTAATCATATTTAAGTAGGTGCACACCAATTAACTGTTTATTGTTCAATTGAAGGTACATAGCTGAAGCACGGTCGTGGTGTAACCACTCTGGCACAATCCAAGTCCAACTGTGATGAATATCATCTGAGTAAAGAAAACATCAAGGACTAATCAATAAAGCCTGACTACAAAGTACTAATCATTTACTGTTTTTGCTATCTGTGTCCCCACATAAAATACTGTTGTTTAAATGGTAGGAAATTAATGGAATTATCTTTTTTCTATAAGTTCGCATTACTATATAATTTACTGTTTCATAAGAGATAGGTCAACTTAAATGCACTAAATACAATCAATTATCTTGTGCCGTTGTGCGCTACATATCACCACTGGTTCAGCATAGGAGTTTCTGAACCAGGCCTAGGCTCCTATGAGTCAACCTCAAAGCACCAAGAGAAAAGATACTCCACAGGCTTACAGCCTATCAAATTATCAGTGAAAAGACAGATTTTGAACATAATATTTCCACAATGAAATCAAAAGACAATTTGTTGAATCTTAATGCTTTATATATTTATCACTTGCTCTTTCACCGAACTCCTAATAGACTTCTCAATAGGGGAAAAAGTTGATCAATCAAAATTGCTATGAACACTTGCAAACTAGTTTTTGTTCCTGTGTTTATATTGATGCAATTTCACTATATTATTGTTATTTTGCTGGTTGGAATCAGCAACGAAGAGACTATGTTCCAAGCAACTAGATAACTAATCCGTGAAATTAAACAGTATGCAAATAGGAAATGAAAGAAAACTTTAATCCACACTAAGAGCACAACAAAAGGACTTCATTCCAAATCTTTTGGATACATGAACACTTTTCTCCACTTAGATCTATTAGGGTAGTTATGAATTGGAAAACTATATGATTTTTTACTGCCTCACAATCCATGTTAAATTTGGACCTAACACCTAATCCTCCTTGCTCCATGACTACTGCCACAATAAACCATCATTTTCAAAATTCCTAAACTTTCAAGTTTACCCCATGCTTATCTTCCTATCCATATCTATAATACGGCCTCTTCTGTTTTTTTATTATCATTTTCCTTCCCCATTCTTAGATTAAATGATGGTCGGAGGTAACAAATGGTCAAAGCCAGGGTCTGCACACCCTAGGTGCTATGGTCCTCCTCCCATTTCAATGACCACCATCTTAATCATGAAATAGCACCATTTTAACTCTTAGTTCATGTATTGCCTTCCTGCCCGGCTGCATCCAGTATATCTTGCAAAGTACATCCCAATCAAAGATAGTGAGTTATATCAAAGGTAACTGAGAAGTAACACTGGTCAGTATGTCTGCTACATCTACCTTCTTGTTCTGAAAAACCATAATGGTTTTTCTTGCATCTATCCGACCGATGTATGAGAAGTAACACTGGCCAATATGTCTGCTTCATCTACCTTGTTCTGAAAAACCATAATCTCTAAGGTGGAGATGCAAAAAATGCATACTTCCTCTTTTGACCTCAATAAGAACTGCAAATGCATGTTCTTTTCTTAGTAATGCAAAAGAAAAAGAAAAGAAAAGTTAATTCAGCACAACTTCTATCTTCGATGACACTGTTACTAAAGAATTGGCTAAAGTTTTCACTCTTCCGCGCTTTTAAAAGAAATTACTATATGTTACGCAAAAATGTTCATCAGGTTTCTTGCACTGATCCTCTATTACACTGTAGTAGAAATTTTGTTTTTAAAACTATACTTCACGTATTAGCTGCATTATCCAGGGGCCCACGTAAATCGGCATGCCAAACCACTAATACATACAAAGAACATGCCAACCACCCTGACAAGTCTAACATTTCATTATTATTTATACTCTTATTAAGTTTTTATGGTTTAAATTGTGTGAGTGAAGCAATGATACAGTAATTTTATGATCTGCAGGCTTTATTGTGCACAAAGACAATTTCCAGTCAAGAGTGTCTTTGAAGCAATTTAACGAGCAGGTCATAAGCATGCAACACAAGAGCAGATCAGGACAAAGCAACAAACACTTGGCGAACAACCAACATCGAAATCAAATCTACAAACTCAAAAAAAAAAAAAAAAAAACAGCCAGCAACAAACCTAAGCCGCAAGCAAGCAAAATCAAAACCATATCTCATGTCCCAACCGCAAACAACCAGCACAAGTTTGGCCAACCTCACATAACTAGAAAAGTAAAGGATAAGAAGGGATTTTACCAAATAATTGTGTGAGGTTTGAAGAGATAAATGCATGGTATCAAGTCACAACTAAATTGCAGCCAACTCCAAATAAACCCTGGCTTCAGCAGCTATAAAGGGGGTTGGAGCTCGGCAACAAAAGGGGGAAAACGAGGGAGCTAGAGAAGGAGAGTTCAGAGAAGAGTGCAACTTGAAGAAGCAGCACATGCGATTTTAGATAAGAAAAATGTTTGGTTCAGAGAGAAGACTAAGTCACGTGCCCAGGGGCTATTGGCTAAGCTCTCTTTCTTCTGTTGAGTTGTAATTTATATTAAAACTTTTGCAATGAAAGTGAAAGTTGTGTGGCTTAAAAAAATTATTCTTGGGTTGTGAAGTTTAAATTCTATGGTTGTAACTACTGATTGAGTTTTAGATGATTAGGCTATGTTTTTATTTTTAATGTCAGAATAATTGATACCGAGATAGGTTATGCCTAGGACTTGACCGAAATAACCTATGCCCATGAAATTTTATTCTGCATTGAATTGATTTTATTTCAGTATCAATATAATCTACATCTATTGGTGCTCCTAGCATGACGAGGGAAATAGGTTGTGCCTAAGTAAGTAAGACTATGTAATTCCATGATTTCAAACCATAAATTTAGGTTGATTAACCCAATAATCGTTTGAAATTGATCTCTCCCAAGTACTTGATATTCGTAGAGTTTAGTTAGTTTAGTTTAGTTTAGTTTAGTTAATTGATAATTTAGAAAAGATAAAAAAACAATTATTTTCTTCAACAATCTTTGATTAGAAATTCAACACAAAACTCCTTGCGAATTCGAATTGGTCTTGCTGCTATACTCAATAATAGTAATTAGATTTAATTCAACTTTGTATTGTTTTGCGGATTCGGCAACCGTTTTAAAGTGATCAACCCCCCCCCCCCCCAAAAAAAAAAAAAACAAAAACAAAAAGAAAGAAAGAAAAAAGTTAAGATGTACGGTTACACATGTATAGACAGGACATCCGTGCCTAAATTTTGTACCATCTGCTTAGAGTCATATCTTAAGGTATGTTGATAGCTGAAACTTATAGGTCAGACCAGCAAGATTCAGAATTTTTAGTATGTTAGTAGTTTGTGACGAAATTAGCACATTTGCTAACAGAAAATGAAGCAACCAGGGAATAAACCACAAGCTCAGATGCTTCACCAACCTCACCGAGACGACGATATGCACCATAAATGCCACCAACTAATGTGGAGAAAATTGCATACCAGATCTGGGTGTCCATGAAATAAACCTGTAAGGCACCATAGACAACATTATGACAGATTATCATCAACAGAAAAGAATGAATAACACGTCAGCAATAAGAACATCAGAACAAGAACTGGCATACAAGAATAATCGGCGCCCAGAGTGCAATGACAACACCAATGTTGTTCTTGGCTGCAAACAGTTTATGAATTAGTTTTAGAAACATTAAGAATAAAAATTTTAATTCTTTTAGAAAAAATTTTAAAAAAAAAAACCTTCATAACAATACCATGGGGAAAAAACTCATGCCACTGATACGTCCTTATAGGAACTTTCATTATATCTTGAGTAGGTCCAACAAGGGGTTTGATCTGCATTAAAAAATCCATAATAAATAATGATGAACATGGAAGTGTCTGCATAATGTCAGAGCTTGTGACGTGGTTAAATTTCCATTCAAATGAAATAAAGTCGCCCACATTGCCAAAATATATGATCTTAATTTAGCAATCATAGCTCAAGTAAACTTGAATCAGATAAAGCGACTTGATAACATGTGGCGTAGCCCTTAGCTACTCCGTGGAAAAGCCATCTCAGCATTTAAAGTAAACTTGAATGTCAACTTTACGACTTCATTTTGTTTGCTTTTGCGAATAGATTGCTTGGAAGCATCCATATGTTCCAATAGAAACTATATAAAACATATTTCAGGAAATTGCAAGATAGAAGAAATTCAGATAAAACCACAGTAAACAAAAACCATAATGTTCAATATATAGATACAAAATCCAGTTTGAAAATCCAGCTTACTAGCAGAAAGAATTTAGACACTAGGCACCAAAAAAAGAACATCAAGAAACAGAAGTATCAGTCAGCAAATAGGAGAACCAATAAGTACCTCAATATAGTAGCTAACTATCAACTTCGTAGCTATAAGAAGCACCCAAAACATTGTGTACCTGCCATTGGAGAATTATTGTGTTTGAAAATGTGAATATTTACCATGCTACATCTAAAGTACCATCAACCGAAAAAAGAATGTGATTTATCTTACATGAAAAGTGAAAATGCGCTCTCATGCATTGCTCTTCCAACATAGAGACGTGGCTGCCATTTTTAACTTGGGATAAGCAAAAAGTGCAAAATTTGGAAACCAAGAAGAAATTGATACAGCAGACGAATTAATGAATAACTACTGTGAAAGTTACGCTGGTGAGGTTTAAAGTCTAGAAATACCTGCGACCACCACATCATCAGCATTACAATCCTATAGTTTGAGCTTTCCAATAACCGTCTCAGGAAAGGAAAAAGGAAAAGTAAAGCAGAAAGCATGTTTGGTGACAAGTACATGACCACTGCCAAAATGTATAATGAAGGCTGGTGCTGCCCATTTCCCACCCAGCTCTGATTGTCCTTGCTAGTCCAGTAGGATTCTCCCAAGTATAGGCATATGTCACAGGTAATATTATCACCCAGGCAGCTGCTGAAACAACCTTTAAAATATACCTCAGTTTAACTGCAAAAGACATGCTCATTCTTGCTTTCCAGCTAAGGACCACATCAAGGATAGCTGCAGAACAATGAAAATATGTATATGCACATTATTAAGATAGTGGAGTCTAAAATGAGAAACAAGAGGCTCATATAATAGAACAATTCTATATGACCCAAGCTAGTGAAAAGCCACATATGTTAAAGCTCGCTTAAAACAATTTCAAGCCAACTAAAGCCAAATATTGAGTAGGAAATGAATCGTACAATCAATTATTGGCATATCGACATATTAGTGACATTTCAGTGTTACATAATTATAAAGAGAAACAAAAGGTTAAGTTTATTGAAGGGGTGAATGAAGAAACAAGTCATTTTACAGCTCAACCCATTTTCTATCATGCGCTCAGCTTACAAGTTTCATGCTTTGCACCTCTCTGAATCAACAAAGAACTAAATATCAAGTTTGAACGCAAGTATTTTACAAACTGTTTTTTGTTCGGTATGAGCCAATAGAACCTACAACTACAAAGCTAGTTTCAAGGAAGGAGATTTATCACATTAGGTATGCAATTGAAGTTAAAGCAAGGAGTAACCATTCTTACAAGCAATTACTAAAATGCCAAATTTCTAAAACCAATAGACTTTTCAGACAGATGATGTACTTTTATGCCCGTCCCATTCATACTCTCATGAAAGCATAACCAAAGCTAATTAGAGAAAGAGAGAGCAAAACAATACAAGGCAATAAAAATTTTACTTACAACACTAGGATAAATTTCTTAATCCTTTTCTTTTCTTTGTATTCCCTCCCATTACTTCATGAAGCAGCCAGTTTTATCACTATGAAGAGAAGAATAAACAAGAAGGGAAGAGGAAGAAGAAACTCCTAGTCGTATTTGAGGCAGAAGAAGAAACCACTAATAGTTTCACTGTCGACTAATAAATAACAAAACTCATAACCTAACAATTTAAAAAAGCTGAAACATTTGGTCAAAGCATTAGCATGTTAAAGCAAACCTATCTAAGATTGGAAACAGTAACCTTATGATTCGGCACATAACATGACACAAATTAACATGTGGATATATAATTATATAAGACTGGAAATCTTCATTCAATTGTACTTTACTTAATTTTATTTATTCTTACTTTCTTTAACACATTCCTCATGCAGCCAAACACCATGTCATTGTATGTTTATTCAAAATAACGTAAAAATTGGGATCTCTAATTTGTTCTCTTTTTTATTTTATTTTGTTACTCTTTTTTGGAAGGCATTGGGGTGTTAAGGTATTTCATCCCCTTCATAATTTGAAATCTTTTTTAATTTGGCTTTGTAAAAGCATGAAATTATTTGAAGTTAGCAAGTAGAATAAAAGTGGATTCTCTTCTATCATCTACCCTGTTTATCTTATAAACCCACCGCTTTCCCTAGTTCTCGTTTCAGTTCATAATATTATTCATTATTCCACATTCCCATATTGCTCGAATTTCTGACTTAAGTATAAAAAAATATCTTATTTTCTCTTTAGGATTGATTTCAGATAACTTCCATCGAGTTTAACCAAATATCCAAAGAAACTGGGAAAAAGATTTTGCAAGAAATTCTCAGATAGCTTGCTGGGAGTCAAGTTTAGATGATCATCATATTGAACGAATTAACGGGTGTCACTTTTTAACACATGTACTTTACCTTGTCCCAGCTTAAGTATAGCAGCAGTTATGAAGATGCTCAAGACCTTTTTGAACACTCCATCATCAAAGATAACACTTGGTGAGCCACCATTCCAAGCTAAGATAATCATGACCTATGCAAAAAAATTAAACTTACTAGTAAAATAAGATAATTCAAAAGGCCAATATTGAATTAAAGGAATACAGGAGTAAAGAATAAAGGGAACAAAGTAATCACCTGTAAAGATATGATAAAGAAGCTCCACATTCTATCAAAACTACGAAATACATGCCAAAATGATCGAATCTCAACAAAATTGGTTTTTCCAATCCAGCGATCAGAACCAGCCAATTTCTCCTAAATGATATCATGCAAATTAGATACTTCCGTAATTTTTTGAAGAAATATTAGAAAGAAAAGACAATTCCAGAAGCGCACTGATAAAGAACTTATTATGAAACCTAAGGTGATAGACAATTCATAATCAACTGACAGTAAAAAGAACCATAACAATAAATGGGAGAATTTAGTTCATAGTAACCGACCAAAGAAATATCAAAGTAAAGAAAAGGTAGCATAAAACATTTCCTTAAAAATGCTAGTTGCGACTAATTTTTAGTTGATTTACAGATTGCCCCCACCACCTCGTTGCATGATCTAACACTTAAATCTGCATAGTTCCAGAAAATGTTGGCTATAATACCATTTGTAACACCTTTAGTAAGGAAGATGAGCCATTGTAGCACTACTCTTGTCCAAGCGACAGTATTTGTCCCTCTTTACCTCAAAAAGTGGTGTGTTTTCTCTTAGTATAGAGATTTTTTTTTATTTTTCTTGGCATTGGCATCATTAGAAGGGATGATTCTAGCAATATTATGATAGGTGAATCTAGAGGGGTCGAAGAAGATAACATCAAGCAGAGTTAGATTATGGAGTATAGTACTTCTTACAATGATTCCAATCATTAAAAGTTCTAGCTCTAATTAACCTTTTAGTTCGTCAAACCTATCATGTACCAAACCCAATCCCAGCACACATCTCATGTGGGATTATTCACATTTGGGGTTTATGACCATTTTGGTCTTCCTAGATTCAATGGACATATGGTGTTATCAAGGAATTAGGACAGAAACAAGTATTTCATAGTGACGTGGACAATTATACGTATGCAAGACTGCCTGATACCGACAGAATGAAAGCATAATTATCATCAATATGAGTGGATGTATGTATGATTCTGTTGATTAACAAGTGCCAAGGAACACCTACTTCCTTAAAGAAACCATTTGTTACAAGCGTCATTTCGAGAAATTTAACAGTAATTATTCAATAATTCATTTAATTCTCATCTACTGAAAATCTTCATTCATTTTCTTATGAATTGAGGCAACTTAAATTAGCAGGTATAACCCAAATGATTTCTCAATTCTTTCGCTGACTTTTTCAAATGGTTCTCTACTAGTACCTCTGTAGTTTCTCATTTGTATCCAAACAGCTTATTGATAGTTAACCACAGCAAACCAAACTAGTTTCTCACATGTATTTACACTCAAAAAGAGTTTTCTTGTAACATATACAAACATTTCGCAGTTACAACCTAGATATGATTTACAACTAATTAAACCACATCCAAATGTTTCCTTATAAGTCCCTTCTCTCTGTTTTTTGTAGGATGAATGGTTCTCATAAGAAATTGTCTCTCTTTTTTTACCTAATCTCTCTTTTTTTACCTAAATAAAGAAAACTTTTTCCTTATTCTGAAAGTAACATTGTTGTTGATTAGTAGGGAAAGAATTTTCCTAATTGCAACAAAGTTTCTACAGAAGCATCTCAAATTTACCATCTCAGGGTGACGTTCGCACAATTTTCAAATAACTCATTAGTTGTTTCTCATTCATTTCTTGATGTTATTTTCTACATTTTCCAGTTAGCTGTTACTGTTACCCATTCTTTTGTTTCTGTTCTTTGCAGACTTAGGATTTTTCTTCTGTGTCCCATTTCTTTTTCTAGCTCAGGATTCTCATCCAGTTACTTCGGCTTACAAAAGAGATTTGAGTACAGAAAAGATATCGGGTAGCAAACAGATAATCAGAGATGACGAGTAGTTATATTGCATGTTGCTTAAGATAGTGACAGCAAAGGAATAATAGTGGAGAGTCTAGTGACCGAGGTACAAACTACAAAAACTGAATGTAAAGGATCTAACATTAAAAAAATTGAAAGAAAGGTGGATAAAAGAAATGCCTCACGCGACCAATAATAAACTTAGCAAGGTTTAGAATATCGATATTGGATCCAATATAAGCCAATGATTTTTAGTATCAATTAAGTCAATATGGGCGTGCTTGGCCATATTTACATATCAGCCCCGATATCCGGGATTATAAGTTTAATATCGTATTGGGTACCTCCAACCCCGATATAAAATTTGACAAATTCCAATGTTTGAAACCATGAAACCTGTGTTGTCCTTTGGGTTACATGTTTTAAATAAAACTTTAGTCCATGCTATTTCATTCAAACTTCTCCCATCTGTACACAAATATGAAAAAATGGATAGATAAAATCATATTAACTATGACTTTAACTATAAGCATTGTTGCAGTAGAACCAAAGATAAATAAATCCATTCAATTCTTTTTCACATACCACAGAAATTAATAACATTTTTATTTGAACATTTTTTTTAATTGCAAAAATGATACTGACAGAGACCGAAATATAGAGGGAAAGAAAAGAAAATGGAGGAAATATCAAATATGAAAATTAATTTGAAGTGTAAATAAAGTTACTTCATTTTTCCATTGTATGAATTTGGAGGAGGACAAAAGAAATCAGCATCTGCACGCATTGGCCAACCTAAGCGGAAACAGTCAACAGACCTGCATTTGTTCAAGAATTTTACCATCATAGATACGGCAGTGTGCTATCAGAAATGTTATGCAGACAAAATCATTATGTTAATACCAGAAATATTCATTTAAGTCATCATAGTTTCTCCACTGAGAATGTTTGGACTTTTCTCTCTTGCTCTTTTCTGCTTCCTGTACTAATAACGATATCGGTATTAAAATAAAATATATAAGAAAATAACATACGGTTAACTAAGTCTAATTCTGATAGACAAGTAAACAAACAGCAATCACACCTTTGCTATTGTTTTGTAAATAGGAGTTACAACTTTTCTTAAAAATGCTTCTTCATCACCTCCATAGGCTGGTTTTATATTCTCCCCCGTCATTGCGCTCACATTCCCAGCTAGCATGCCATATAGTTCAAATGCCATCTGGAAAATAAAGGGAAAACAGGGGAGGGGGTGGGGCGAGAATCACTACAACAGTTACTGAAGAACCAGAACAAAGTCAAATAAAATTCAGTTAATGGACCCAATAGAAGATCAAGTGAATGTCTTTAAATCTGCAGTCAACCTTATGAAATGTTCCATAAGAAAACTTTCAAAATCAATTTTATTTTTGACACTTTAACAACTATATGGATTTCTATAATCTATACATCCTAGTTATATATTTCCTAGTATTCTTGCATATTCACACAATATGATGTGTCAGCTTCTTTATTGAGTTCAGTTCCATACAGCTTAAGATGGTTCCATTAACACTTGCTACAGTAAATAAAGGAAGAGTGTATAAGACTTGGATAATGAAAGTAAGTGCATCACATAGTTTGGCTAAACAAATTTAGGTACAGACATGTCGTGAAGATCTCTAGTTAGCTGTGCCTCACTGCTAAGCATCCTAAGAGTGAAAATTGTTGCCACACTAATATGAAGATGTAGTACCTTTCATATATTATTTACACACCAAGTGTCTCACATGGCATATGCACTAAGAAAGTCTTTGGTATAAATTACTTTCTGTGAATTTAAGAATTCATCGTAACTAACACTTTCTAGGAACTACGAAAAAATTATATAGTTAAGTGTGTTCGAGTGAGGAAAATTTTTGGATGGTGATGCTCTAAGAAGTTCTTGCTTGGGGCACTACAAATGATATTGAGATAACACGAGCTGGAAGTATGGAATTAAGTGCCACTCCACACAAGGCTATAGTGGCATCTACGTACACAGCCTGGTAATGTGTTATTCTAGTGAAGACGTCAGAATCTAAAAGAGGGAGAGGAGTATGTCACAATGCAAGTGAAAAGATCCTCAGGGGATATAAACTAGAGAAGTCTTTGGTGTAAACATTACTAGGATTTCTGAGAAAGGTACCGTGAAAAACTTCATAGAGTTAAGTGTGCTTAGCTGTCAGAAATTTCAAGATGGATGGCCTGTTGTGAAGTTCTCACTTATGGCATTACATTATATTTTCTAGTATGATTACAAGTAAATGTATTTGTATTTTTCTGAAACAAAATGGTGCCCGAAGAACTCAGAGAATGACAATAGAAATTTATATACATCCCATATTCGAACTTTCCTATCATATTAACTTATCAAGATCCTAGCTTCCCTTGTTGAATAAACCTTAACTGATTATCTCAACAAATAATTATACTAATTCACATTCTTGAAGCCTTGTTCTAACATAAACGTGAATCAATATGTTGAGCGCCCAAAGTATGTTGGGACACCTAGGACCACCAATAGCACGAAAGAAGAGAAAAAAAAAGAGTTGGCAATTATAACTTGTCCAACAATCAGCAATTTTGAATGCATGCAAGGACAAGTAAACAATTATTTGAAATAAAATCATATAATGCTTGGGAATGTGATGCCATTTTCCTATCTACGATTATCACTTGGAATTAATCTATTCCCAAGCGCAAATAGTTTTATCTTTCCTCTTTGCATAGACTACACTAGGTTTGTTCCTTTGGTAAGGATCGTACCCATAACTAATCCGAAATTATGGGTTTGAATAATGTAACCTCCCCCTCCCCAACCCCACCAAAAAAAAAACTAAAGTTTAATCAATCATGTTATTTGTGTACATACAATTTACACATGTGATATGCATATATATGAGATAGACATGGCTCTTCCCATCCAATTTGATGATAGGAAAACCAAGTTTAAGATCCACTATGTCCAAGTTGATTGACAATGTTTCAAGTGCCTAATAAGCAAAAAATTATAAATGAAGTTTTTTTCCCTATATGGATAACCTAATCAAGGGCTTGCTTTGTTCAATATAGAATATTTGGAACTTAACAAGTAATTGTCCGTAAAAGGGTGTTTAGGTCATGATTAAATGGTTGGGTCGAGAATTTTCATGCCAAATCATAGATCTAATTAACATATTACTTTTAGTCGTCCATTTTTGCCTTGTAGGTGCATGGGCAAATAATTTAAGAATACTTGATTGTTGGCTTTCAAGAACTTTAAGTGATATAGAATAACTTTAACATAGTAGACCTTATATTTGAATGGACTAGATAGAGTTGGAATGAAAATGACACACACTCTCCCCCCCCCCTGTGTGCACGCGCACTCCACATGAACGCCCAATATATGCTATGTTATATATATAGCATATCAAAAGTTCTTCATGTTAACAAATGAATGGCTAGGATTTGCTCATGTTCATGTATTTGCGTAGTAAATCATATCTAAACCAGCCCAACTCAACCGACCCGCCCGAACCTGAAAAATCACTGAAACCCTGACAAATAAGATATAATACTCTTAAAACCCCTTCAAAAATCTGGTTCAGGCACAAAATGCAACAAAAGCCCACCCAACCTGACCCATGAACACCCCCTAGTCTAGATCCTTCCCTATCAAAGGGGCTTGAATGTTGGCACACTCATTGCATGAACTAAAAGAGGCAAATCTCCCCACTCATGGACTTGCTTTCAAGTTTTACAGAAACGTCCCCTTCTGCACAAGTTATCGGTATCCCGTACCGTTTTGACGTTAGGATGGAAAGTGATTGCAAGTATATGGCTAAATCTTCTACATCTATATTGATGAGAAAAGTGGACTGAAGGTCCGGAATGTGGAAACTCCAAAATTTTCAAAAACATTTTCCTATAACTAGAATCCGAGCCCTGATTATAAAACTGAAAGGCTCTTTCATAAAATCATACAAGTATACACATTATGGGTGTGGTTGGTTGCAAGGAAGCGGGCAGGAGTAAACGAAATAGGGAAGTATAATTGCTCACTTCCCTATCTATCCAAACAACAAAACAGGAAAATGAGAAAACCCTTTTTCCTTTTCTTTTTTCCCTTCTACACAATTACTTCCTCACTTCCAGGGTGCTACAGTTAATTTTGTGGTCATGTAAATCTCATTTGTAATAAGTTGTAGCTTATAACAGTTAATTTGTGGTCATGTAAATCTCACTTGCATTCTAATTACAATCTAATTTTTATTTTAATATTATTTTGCGGTCAACTTTGTGGCCAACTTTTTCACTTTCACTTTCACATTACCATCCAAACACCGGAAAAGACATAACATTCTCCAAATCACACTTCCCAATAACATCCAAACACCGAAAAACTCACTAACCAATTCCCAAATTCCAAAGGGAACTATTACTACTTCCTCACTTCCACCCCCACCAAAACCCCTATATTGAAATAATATTTTCAAGTTAGTGCTGGTAAGTGACTCCTTGTTGATTGCAATGAATGGTCTTACATCTTGATATACTTGCACTTATCTATATTTTGCAGAATGTTGATGATGACTTCCAAAAACGCAACATAAAACTAAAAGGGCCAATTTTAATGATCGTGAGAAAGACAATAGGGAATGTGTTGAGAAAGACAACAGGGAATGTGTTGAGAAACTCCTTGTTGATAACAATGTATGATCTAACATATAATATTGATCTACATGCATTTATTTGTATTTCACATAATTCTGATGATGACTTCAAAAAATATACCATAACAGTAAGGGGACCAATTTGTTGATCATCATCAGAAAGACAATAAGTAATGTCAACCAAGACAAAAGAGAATGCATACCAATTAAAACAAGTCCAATATAATTGGTTCATGTAAAGTCCAATATCAATTTAATTGTTTCACGTGCTAAAATAAAATTATTAAAGATAGAAGACAAATAAGCCAGGTAGTAAATCATGATCCTGGAGTGAAGTATTGACACAAAATTTCTATTTCATAGCACAAAAAAATATCGGGAAGAAAAAAAAATACTAGTAGCAAATGAAGACTCTGCAAAAATATATTGATTGTTTACCCACATGATGATAGATAAAGCAAAGGCATTCAGGCATGAATCGCAAGTTTGCAGCTTCACCCCATATAAGAAGATAGAGACCCATATACAAAAGTTTCCGTTGTTGGACTTCCTGCTGAATAGTTGGCAACCTGAAATTTTCTTTTGAACAAAGTAAGTGGTGGCAGCCTGAAATTTTCTTTTGAACAAAGCAGAGCAAGGCTGAAGAACAAGCTATTAAAATATTCCAAGTTCTTAGATGCATTAGTTCACAACAAAATGTCCAAAATAAGCAAGGGAGGAGAGGAGCAGTGGAGAAAGGACATAGCCACCAAGAGGGAGTGTTTTTTCTTTGGTGGGGGGGATGCACACACACAACACACAGAGAAAAGTTGACATTGTTTTTTAGACTTCCCTTTAAAATAATTCTACCGGACCATGAGCACCTTTCTCCTCTATTCATTTGACAACATGTAGCATAAAGAGTTACTTTCTTAAAGCTTGCAAAAAGGAGAGAAAAGGAATTTTTAACCCATATTCCAATGGGTGTCTCAGTTGCCCTACTTTTTCAATGGGCTTTCCCCACATGACCTAAATTTGAAACCACTAAAATGAGTGCTTATTATAAATAAGAATATCATATATATTCATTGCCTAAGCCTTATCCCATCTGAAAGGAGTTCAGTTGTAGAGGACAACTCTGATTTAGAAGGCTATATGAAGCTATGATAAAATTTTATGATGAGATCTCAACTTGATATCAACCCTCTGAGTTGATGCCAAATTCTTATTGATAAAAACTAGACGAGATGATTTTTGTAAAACAAGCAAGTCCAAAAACTAAATTAGTGGTTATACAATTTAAGCTCATGCGACCAAGGATTGAAGCCCTAAAATTTCTCTTAGGGTGTGTTGTTGTTTTGGGATTCTTATATTGTACTTGACAATTTCTAGGATTTCGGAGTTTGGTGTTTTAGCTTGGTTGTCGATTTGGAGACTTCGGAATCTTGTCTTATTGCTTGCTATGATTTAAAGTCACACTCGACTCATGAAATCCTACTTTTCAATGTAAGTATATACATATGAACTAATCCAACCATCAAAAAAATGCCTAAGTTGAAAATTTATATGCTCGTTAGAACTTGGATTCTCTATACCTCTCTCTCTCTCTCAATTGATTAATGAAATCCTACTTTTCAATGTAAGTATATACATATGAACTAATCCAACCATCAAAAAAATGCCTAAGTTGAAAATTTATATGCTCGTTAGAACTTGGATTCTCTACACCTCTCTCTCTCTCTCTCAATTGATTAATCCTACTTCAATATTATTATTATGAATAACAATTAATAATTGTTTATTGCTACTAATTATTATTCATGGTTAACTATAATTAATAATTATCACTAATAGTTAATTAATAATAACAATATTATCATTTATTACTAGTTATTATTAATCCTACCCTAATTATTTTTTATTAGTAACAATTAATAATTACTATTAATTATTATTTATTATTAACTACTTAATAATGATATTTTTAATTAAAAATTTAAAATAATTAGTAATAAAAATCTATTATAAATATTTAAACGTATTAGTTAATAATAACCAATAATAAATATAAGTAAATATTAGTTAAAATCTACTCAATAACTCTGATTAACTAAATAACAATAACCTAATTACTTTATTGTTATTAATGAAATGTTGATAAATTCAATTATTTATGTCAAGTTTGCAACAATAATTCAATTTCAGTCCATTTAGCATATTTATAAGATAAAACAATACATGGTGTCAAGATATCATTAGTGATTGTGCCGTTTGTAAGTGAACTTTGTACCTTAATACATGATTCTAATTTCTATTATTAATTCTTGTATAATTACTTATTTTGTTTATATAATATTATTTAACTTGCCAATAAATAACTAATAATATTTACTATAATGTTCATTGTAAAATGTTGTTAATATTATTTCGATAAGAAAATCAATCAGTGCTAAGTTAACACTTATGAGATTAAAAAAATGAATAACACCATATCCTTGAAAAACCTACAAATTCGTCCTAGTTGTAGCCTAAACTGTCCAAGAATCCTCGTGAACCAACCAAAAAGTTCAAGTTAATCCAAGTCCCAGACAATATTTGCAAGGACAAATTGTAGGAATCTGACCTAGAATCTCAAACCAATACAACCCCTTAAAGGGCATGTTTGGTTGCAAGGAAGTGGGCGTAAGGAAATGGGGAAGTATAATTGCTCACTTCCCTACCTATCCAAACACCGGAAAAGAAAAATAAGAAAACCTTTTTCCTTTTCTCTTTTACACAACTATTTCCTCACTTCCAGAGTGCTAATTTGTGATCATGTAAATCTCATTTGTAATAAGTTGTAGCACAAAACAGTTAATTTTTTTATCATGAAATCTCACTTGCATTCTAATTATAATCCATTTTTTTGATTTTTCTTAATTAATTTTTATTTTAATATTATTTTGCGGTCAACTTTTCGGTCAACTTTTCCACTTCCACTTCCACATTACCATCCAAACACTGGAAAAGACACTAACATTTTCCAAACCACACTTTTCAACAACATTCAAACACCAAAAACTTACTAACCAATTCCCAAGTTCCAAAGGGAACTATTACCACTTCCGCACTTCCACCCTTAACCAAACAGGCCCAAAGAGTAAAAGTCTAAAAGGCCAAAAAGCAATATAAAATTAGAGTAGAAATATAAATTGCTAACAACTCAAGTTCCAGATCATGGGATACCAATTTCGATGTGAAAGAAAAGGTAAGCTTTGGACACTAGAATCCAAATCAGAGTCCTCAAGTTACATGGGAAAACCCCAGTTTTTCATTTCCTTTTCCCAATAAGAGAGAAGTATTAGTGTTCAAAATGGTGCAGATCCTAAAAAGAGGTCTACATGTCACCTTGAACTCGCCGGAATTTTCCAGCACCAAGGTATATTAATCTATTCACTTTACAGGATAAAGATCCATCGAAGCCCCCAACTCAATAATCAATGCATTCAGATGGGTGCTTGTCGGCGTAAATAGCCAAGGCATATTATTAAAATTGGAAAGATGTGTATATGCCCTTATTTTTTTTAAATTTATTTTTTTTACCCTTGTCTTAACTTATGTTCAGATTTTACCCTTATTTTATTTTTATCATCTTCTATTGCCCTTCTGCCCCTCAACAGGATTATTATCTTAAGATTCTATTGCATTTGGGGATACTTACCCCTTGTATTTTTTGTTTGAAAAAACCCCTATCAAAATCCTCATGTTATTCCCCTCATAAGTAATAAAAGAAACAAGCCTCAAGTTATTTATTTGACTGTACCTTATAAATGGAAATGAAGTTTCTCTCTCTCACTTATGAAGCACTCAGGCCGGTGCTAAGCTTTAATCTGAGGCTAGGGGAGAGGGAATTGTTATAGAGTTGTAAATGGACATGCAATTCCTAGTAATGATAGAGGCACCACAACGTTGCGTCGATCAGCAATAAAGAAAGATAAGTGGAAAATAATGAGAAAGACTAGACCTGTGACAAACGAGCCAAACTTTAGGTTGCTCATGTTCGGTCAATTATTTAAACAAGTTTGAAATTTTATTGTAGCTTGGTTCCTTTATGTTATCAAACAAACCCGAGCAAAACTCTCAACGAGCCCCAGCCGACCCTCAAGCTTTTCGAGGCTGTTTTTTATTCTAAACAAATACTAAAAAGTACATTTTACAATCATATGCGAACATAATATGAACATTAAACCTTTAAGAAATAAGCAATGAAAATTTAGAAACACATCTTTTTCTTTAAGAAAAAAATTACTGTATAAGACTCGTGATCGTATAGAAATATTTGACCAGACACTATTTATAAACTCAACTAAATTGGTTCAAACCTAAAAGCCAAGTTTGTATCAGTTTATTGAGCTTTTTATGACCCAAGACTCAAGCTCAAATTTGAGCTAAGCCAAGCATATAAGAGCCACTAACAAGCCGAGCTGAACCCAACAACGCTCAAGCTTGTCCACTTATTTTACCGAACTTAAATTTTGTTGGAACTTGGTTCATTTAAGTTATTGAATAACCTTGAACGAATTTTTACTAATCTCGAGCCTAACCTCGAGTTTCCCAAGCCCTGAGCAGCCCCGAAAGACAAGTAAATAAGAAAGTCATAGATTATCCAAGAACGTAAACATTAAAGCCTTTGTGACAAACCAGGATAAAATTTTGTCATCTTCTTATACTTAGGCAGGACAAGAAAAATATTTGCTTATGAATCAAGAACTCGCAGTTGCAGCGAAAGAAGACAGATTTCTCTTATTAATCTTCTACTCCTCGTTACTCTCCGTTACATTCTGATGTGAAAATGTCATAAGACCACCAGCCTTGTTGGTCACTAGCCTTTATGTTGGTGGAGGAATTTCCTGATATCGTGCTCTCTCAAGAAAACTTCCTGACATTATGGCTCATTTAGGATCCACACCATAAACTAGATGTTTGCCTCCTAGATATGTTCAGAAATTAAGCCAAATTCAATTATGAAGTTAGCTGCATGCAAAACCACTCAAATGATAAGGGTAATTTTGTCAGTGTAATAGCTAACTATCTGGACTTTGGTTAGAAGGGTAATAACCAATGAAAATTATTAAGGGAGGGCAAAACATGAAGAGAAGGCAGGGGGGGGAAAATAAAACATAAAAAAAAAAAAAAAAAACTTGGGGCCATGGACACATTTTTCCCTATTAAGTTTTATTCCTCTATTTTGAGATGAAATATTAACTTTTATCTTGAAGTACTTTTGTCTTGAAGTTTTGTTTCAGAATCAAATCCTGTTTAAACATTATAAATCAGACAAGAAGATTGTCTCAAGAATATTCCTTCAGAGCTTGTTTGTTTGGATTGAAACCCAAAGAAAAGAGAGAGAGGAAATATAGGAAATGAGCCAAGGACAAGTAGGTCCCACTTTCCCCAGCTTTCCTACCAATTTCCTCCATTTGAGTTAGGAAATGGTCCCGGTGGGGGGGGGGGGGGTGGGGGGTGTCTATGCGGCATCCATTGTTTAGACGTGGGCCCCATGTTCTTTTTCAATCCATCCATACACATCAAAGAAATCAAAACTTGGAAAACTTGCACTGTGGGGTCCACAGGAGTTTTCCAGTTTTGATTTCCTTGAACCAAACAGGCTCTGAATGAAAATACTGATATCATGTTGTACTTAAAAGTCATATCACAGAACTTTTAACACGGATAATGATTCAAATATATACTCAAACTCGAATATGCATAATACAAAATTGGAAACTACAACTAAGGGTCAAATACGAAATTTGGATGGACAATCTGATAAGGTATCAATTAGTAACTTCAGTGTAAGTTGTTAATATTCAATTAAAAAAACTATTTACACATCCATGCATGTATTCATACAAAAAATGTATGTGCTCTGTGTATGCATATGTAGATGTTAACTCATAAATGTATGACTAACATCTTTCCCACCTTAATTACACCAGTTTTCTTTTATAATGTACATGGTGTGTCGACAATAAAATATCGGTGGGTGCACTACTTCTAAAGCAACAGCAATGGAGAAAAAGGTGTTAAAACTACTTATTATATTTAAGATAGTGTAGTCAAACCCTCTATCAATCTGTCGGTCTATCTACACACGCATACACAAATACATATATACCTATATTATATCATAGTTCTTTAGCATCAAAGTTAAAAAGAAATGGACTAGGTTATTAGACAATCATGGTGCCTCCCTGACATGGAGATTCATCCTCAGCCACCAAACATAAGACAAGATGTTTAATTGTCTGCTATCTTTATTAGTCAAATGAACTAAACAAAGGAAAAGGTAAAAGGTAAAAGCCAAGTGGAGTGGGTTAGAAATTCTTAGAATCCTACCAGAGGCTACTCTTGCGATCCAAATATTTGCACCATTTCTTGTAGTTCCTAAATAGTTTCTTCATGACGTCAGTTAATGCGCGTTCATCCAACTGTGACAACATCTCAATAAGTATCAATATTAAAGCATGAAGCAGAAGACTTCTGGAATTAAAACATAACAGCAATAAACCTTGGGTTGCTGATCAGGCTTTGGAAATTGGCGTATGTGGACGTTAGCTAGCAACAAAATCAGATGTTCTCTTTGATTAGACACGTTATCTTTCTGCACAATAGAAACACAAGAAATTCAAGTGATCTGAAAGCAAAGTGCAGATAATATAAGCAAATAAATTTCATTGAAAATTAAAAACAACTGACTTAGAGAAAAAAGGATAACATAAGAATAAAAAATGCATCCTTAATTATCCTCTTTACCTGAAAACCAAACATTGTCTGTAGCCAATCAAGAAGATCTTCATCCACCTTCTTCACATGGTCCTTGGGCCATGGCAAGCCCCTAGTATTGCGAAGAGCACTAACAGCAGCTTGAATCTGCATGATTCCAAACCAATAAGTTATGAGATCCCTTTAGCTCAAAACACACACACACACACACACACACACACACCACACACACACACACAGAGAGAGAGAGAGAGAGAGAGACCTCAGGGTAACGCATAATAGCCTGGCTTGCACTATCAGGATCGAGAGGGAGAATATTGTATGGCACTAATATCTTCGTCTTCTCCTCAACCTTGTTGTGTGTTTCCAAAATCTAAACAAAACAGACAAAGGCAACCATTAAGTTGATGCGTAATCAACATGGTCAAAAGAACCAGCAGCATCTGAACTTGAAAACATGTAAAGTCTGCCAAAGCCTTTTGCATTGAGAAAAGATTTCTACACTTAATAGATATCTCAAAGAATCAAAAACTGAGTATCAGAAACATGTAACTAACAATTACCTCAGTATCAACTTCAAGTGATTGAGTCAAATTGACAGCTTTTAAAACCTCAAATAGGACAGCAGCAGTTTGGTATGCTTTAGTAAGTCGGGCACTGTATATATGAAGAGCAAAAAGAAAGAAAAACAAGTAATTATCAAATGGGGAAAAACCCAAAAATGTCAAAAAAGGCTTTTTACTATCCAAAAAGCCAATTGGTCAGCATATATTGACATTACCAAATCTACTCACCGATCAGCCTTATCAGCAGCATTTTGCAGCGCTTGAATATATTCTTTGTAGTAATCCTTATAAAAGCTACGCATTTCTTGAGCATCACTGCTCCTCCTCCTTTCCTTCAAAGTGGGTTTTTATCCTTAAAAAGTACAAATTTGATTAGCATGGAATAGTCAACAAGATAAATCATTTCCATCAACAGTGTCCACCAAATTATCTTCAAACCAGTTCCTAGACAAATACAAGTATATGATTAACAGCATGAATACCATAAGAATTTTGAAATGATATAACTCAAAGCAACGAAAATTGCATAATATCATAGGAAGTTATACCAAACAGCATCAACATTGTTAATTATTATCAATTCAAAAATCTTCCATGAATAACTTCAATGACTATAAATTTGATGATTCAAACTATATCAATCCTCAAGTAGCACAGTTCTCGACTACCTCTATTAGGTTAGTAGGGGCATCATGAGACTACATAATTCAGGTTAGTACAATTCTCAAGTACCTAGTTCAGGTTAGTCTCATGATGTCCCCACTAACATGAACTACCTAAGATAGGGTGTGATACCAATTGAAGCCGAATATCTCTGAGTCTCATGGCATCCCTACAAACCAGAACTAGGCAAAGAATGCAGCAGGCACTTGCCAATGAACATCGATTGTGAAAGTAACACTCTTAAGTATATGTTTAGGCAAATGCATGTTTACATGATATAAGAGACTAAGAAAGGGCAAGTATGCATGACAAACTTAAAAAGGGCACTACCTCACAACCCTGGTTACTGAACAACATAGACAGTTTCAGTTTTAACCCACAAATAATTCTAACATTTTTTCAAGAATCTCAACTGTCACTGTCTCAATATATTGAATATGATAGTATCCTGTTATTGGTAATTCACATCAATAATTCAGCCAGAAATATGATAGTGATAGACCTTGTGCCAGATTAATAAATTTGGAGTCATGACACTGAAATTTTTTAAGAAATATTTTATAATTATTGCATCCAAAGAGAATGTACATACCCAAAGGGAAAATATTCAAATACAATGTACTAAATTGTAATACATAAATAACAAACCTTTCTAGTCGTTGTAGAAGTGCGGTTTTGAACTGACGAACACCACGCCCGCTTGAAGTTGGATCCAATCTATGAGCTTTCTCGAATGCATAAAATCTGCCTATTCATCACAAAAGTTAAATAGTTATCATCTTGAATAAAAGCAAAGATTGCAAGGAATACCTACTGTACAATCCATGCAGCATCCTATGAAAAAGGTCGTTGATTAATTATCAATAATTAACAAATTTTGCATATGATTACTTAACAAAAACCAACAGGTTAAACTAGAAAAACAAGAATAAACAACATTGCGCGTGTATGAAATGGAAAGTGTTGGTAATTGAGTCCAATTAAGGATGGACACCCATTTCATAGAGGTTCTTTCAAGTAATGAGAATGAAGAATGATTTACCCAGAAATGAATCTGCAGTATACGGCACATACAATACCAATGATAAATGGCAAAACAAATCCGATAATGAAGTTTAGAGTTTGCAGAAGATTCAAACCACCAGCATTTGGTATACCCTTCAAGTTCTCATCACTGGAGTAGTACTATAAACAGCATACAGTTTTGAATGTGATTCCATCCGGGGTTGGCTCTTTGGTTGTATATGCCTCAGAAATGAAAGTTCCCCGTAGCTTTCACTATATTTTCTCTCCATGTACTTTTTCTTTCTCTGGTCAGTAGGAATTTGAAAAATAATGTCTGATTGCATGAGCTTAACCTGCATACCAGGGAAAACAAGTCTATACTATCCGCCAACTAGCCTTCAAGGTTGTATCAGAAGCCTTCTCTCCTTCTCTTGCTCGTAATTGCCTTTGGGGGAGATGATTTTTTGCCAATAGCATTTTGATGAGAAATACAAAGACAGTAATGATGATATAAAAGGCATTACCATACTCCCTTTATTTCATGTTATTTACTTAGCACAGTATATGAACGGATACAATAAAATGGATGTGACTTGTGAGATCCCCTTTCCTTCTCAAATTACAGAGTTTGAGAATCTTTAATCAGGAAAAAAAACGTGGCAATTGTCAGATGTATTAACTCACTGGAACTTCTCATCTTGAAACCCAAACACCAAGTAAACGAGGGTTCCTTAAAGAGGGATTTCAATATCAACCTTCCATATAATCCATTGCACCATTTGGATTATGCATAGAGTTGAGTTTTCAAGTGTTGATGTTCTTAGATAAATCTACATTCATGTAAAAAAGGTGTAAACCAGATCCTGGGTTAAAAAGAATGAAATTTCACTCGAATATAGTACATATCAATACAATTGGAAGGAACATTCACGCCTGCCCAAGGTACTAAGTTTGGGGGAGTGAGCATGACAAGAGTACATTTTTGTATGACAAAAGAGAGGTGGTCATGACAAGAGAGATGTAAAATCTCTTTGGTGGGAAAATTAGATATGGATAGGATATCTTCAAAGATCATGCATAGATCAGATCTTAGTGATTTAAAAATGAAAGTATATTGATACTGAATTTTATGAAATTTTTCATCATTAATCTCTTAAATTGGACGTGGAGGCCATGTTGGCTTAGGAAATTTATCCTACGAACAACTAAGAAATAGGCCTCATCCATAAAGCTATACAAGTGTCTACACCATATTCACAACAAGTTCCCTGCTTCATGAAAGGTTTTCAACAATTTGAATGCCTATGATGTCGTTCCAGGAAATAACCATTTGAGTTAAAATGCGATCACTTTAACAAGGGAATTCCATAGGTAAAGGATCCAATCCAAAACCCATTCTCACAAACAAAAACCACTCCAATTTTGTTGTTTTTCTATGAAACTTCTGGCTCCAGAAAAAACACCAAAGCTATGTTACTTCTTCTCTGAATCAGTGAATCCTAACTTTTGATGTTCGTCAAGTTTAATAAAAAATTGTACAAAATACAAAAAAAAAAAATATTGGCTTGAACATATTGTAATGAAGTTTACCGTTTAAATCAACAGGTAATATAAAACAACTTGAGCTCAAAATGAAAATGTAGATTTGAAGATGAAGCAAATCAGCCAGAGTCTCGTCCCTTTACAAGGTCAATTTTGTTATTTAAGATAGAAGAGTTTTTATTAGTTAACAATTGATGTACCAGTGTTTGTGTCATGATTAAACAGTATTTATTGGTTTTATTCAGCTTATTGGAATGTTTGGTCATTGTTTAAGAGATGATGGGCATTTTGGTCAAACTACCAAAAAGGCCATATAAATATGTGTTAGGGTGGCTGTATTTTAGTTAAGCAAAAATTTATTAATTTTTGTATTATTGAATGAATGAAACTTTTCATTTGGTTTGTCTCGTCTCTCGGGGAAGCATTGTCGGATCTGAAGTGTGATATGCAGCACTGATACTTCTACCATTAAGCCACCTTTATCAAACATGTTGACACACGTGTCAAACACCCATATTTCGTACACACTTCTTAGACACATGACGGGCACGTCTCAAACTTGAAAACTTATCTAACTATTTTATAATTTAGGACACTTGTGAGAACTTCTCGGGCACATCCTACATCTCTCATGCACTTTTTTCACATCGCATGTCAAAGATATTTATTTAACTTTATTTATATAAGAAGCTAACTTCAGTGGAAATGTCAAAATATTGACTTGAATATAACTATGATAAGTTTAAATACGCTTCAATATAAAAGGTGAGACGTTAAGCTATATAGAAAGTTGAAGATCCAGGCTGCTTCTTTTAAAATCATAAACATGTTACATATATGATAGATTAAATGTCTAGCAAACATGAAATCCTAATGGGTTTTCATATTATTGGATATATTTTTCTCAACTTTTAGATGCATGGACGTGTCAATGCATGGATGTGTTAATTCACAGACTTTTAAATGCATGGACAGTTTGACCAAAATGCTCTTAACAACTTACACTATGACAAAGCAACTCTATTATCTTTCTTTGGCAACCTAAAATGTAAACTCTCCAAGTCACTGTCCAAAGCACTCATGCATTGTGACAGCCAGTCATTTGGCCCTGCACAAAGGCATTGTCAACTTCTCTACTGTGGAGTGTTTTCAATGAACACCCCCACCACATCACTACACCTTTCTCTCCTCTTTTTATTATTAACCGTGTTTGATTTCTGAAAAAACTTTTCAATTTAATTTTACCTCATGGAAGAAGCATCAGTTATTATCTAAGTAAGTTAAGGGTGAAGAATCGAGAATCATAATGCATAGTTCACACGATTAAGCTTCCATCAAAGGTTGTTCTAGTACTCTCTTATCTTGGTTACTTTGGTACGGACAAACTCGCTTGCAATAATAATATTTCCATTAAAAGAGTAAAATTTGTGTTTGAACAAATGAATGGTTAACTTAGTACATTATCCCAATTCATTTGTTCTATTTTCTTCCCCAAGTAAAAAAATAAGGAAAAGAGTGGTCTCTTTTACCTTTTCTTACTCTATTTCTGCGTCTGGAAACAGCCTGTCTTACTAATTATTCCTAAAGGAGAGCATGCAAAATATAGAGAAGAGTTTGTAACGAAATTTTTGAAGAAACTACAAGAAAGAGTCGACGATATAAGAATGTTGATAATAGTCTCATGACAGTTCAGGAAAAGATAAAAAAAAAAAACAATTTCTTTTATGCAGTTAAAAGACTGTATTGTTGTGAGTGCAAATCTCTTTAATAACTGTCATAAAAGCTTTTGAAATTCTGAATACCTAGCAAGACCACAACTAACCTTCCACAATAAAGAAACTATATCTCCATATAAAATCAATCAAGATCAGCCAAACAAACTCAAAACGCACACTGCGAGAAGATTCAAGTCCGACTGCTTCTACCAATTTTGGCATCGTAAGCAACAACAAGCTACACTAAGAAGTAACCATAACAGCCGAGAGCTGAAGTAAAGGGAACTCACATAAATAAGCAACCCTTGGGTTCCTCAGCTCCACTTCATTCGCAACACGGAGAATAGGAGCGATCTCGACGAGAGACGACGGCACGACCTCACTGTCGAAGATCGACTCCCCCAAATTTCCCGTCGTCTGCGTCCTCAGCAGCCGCCTCGGCGGCGGATCCGGCCCTCTCCCCGAACTCGTCATCCCTCACCAAAAAACTAACCAAAAAAAAAGGCAAAAAACGCCATTAAACAAGAAAGCATCAAACGGACAAGACAAGAAAAGCCCTAATCCTACTAAAACCTCGCTAGAGAAGATTACTTTCGCTCCCTCAGCAGCTTAGATCCGAGACATAATGCATCAGCATCCGCGAGTGGAGGTAAAAGGCAAAAAAAAAAAAGGGAAACCCTAGCTTTGAGAAAAAGATAGGAGCGTGGGGGCGAGAGAGAGACGGGGAAGTAGAGAAAGCGAGGGGGGCAGTGAAGTGTGCTGCTGCTCCAAGTAAAGCTTGTAGGTGAGAAAGAGAGAGAGGAGACTGGCTTTGCGAGAGAATAAAAACAAAGGGCGAGTGGGGCCGAGAGAGGTGGGGGGACACTGTAACAAAAGAGGCAGGAGGTTGGGGTTTAATTACCAGAGCGGGACTAATTCGGTCGTTGCCGAAAAGGACCTCTCCGTTACAAGACAGTAAATTAATGGGGAAGGCTCTTTACTCTGGGCGTTAATTTGTCATTACTGATCTAATTATGGAGTGTTGATAATGCTAAACAGACCACTGGCATTCAGACCACGCTTTGTAAAAGGAAAAAAAATAGCAAAAAAAGGAAGTGGTCATTGTACGTATGGTTCTAATAGGAGAGGCACCTCCTGTGGTCCTTGCTCCGTTGGTCAAAGCATCACAACTTGAAAATGGAATAGAAATATTTCTTCCGTTAAAAAAAAAAAAATAATTAAAAAATATTGCTCACTATGCATGCCAACAACTTGCTCTGGAATCTCTTATTGAAAGAAATATTATGAAAGTAAATGATTTTATTTACTTTAAGGCTGTTTGTTGCAGCGTATAAGTCGTAAAAGGTCGTAATTCGTAAATGATTTACAACTCAATTACAACTATGGTATTTGTTTGGACCGTAATTCGTTAAAAACTTACGTAACTCAACTACCACTCACTTGTAAACTATTTACGACTCAGCCCACTTACAGTTAATTTTGTGGTCATACAAATTTGTATTTTTTATGTTAAAATTATTTTTTTTAATATTTAACATTTTAATATTTATTTGTATTATTAGAATTTTCTAAATCACCAAATAACTAATTTTGTGATCAATTTTTTCGCTTACCATTTTTACATTACGACAACCAAATACTGTAAAACAAAATACACTTTCCCACTCACAGCATTATATTACCAACCAAACACCGTAAAACTTATATGCATGTAACTCATTTACAACTGTAAAAAAAATTATCAATTACGACTTATGAATAATAACCAATTACGACAACCAAGCAGACCCTAATATATATTTAAAAGTAACCAACAAACTGCCCAACCAAGAGAGACGACGATTGTAGTCATATTTTTTACCTTTACGGGTAAAGGGTTTTTTATTATCTTGAATATAATAAAATGGATTGAATTGTAATAATGCTTTACCACAAAACTGTAGAAAAAGCATCTTCCTCTACCTATTGCCACGGTTTTGATCACGTTCTAGTATTTACATGATATTGGTAAGCATTGTTTTTTTTATCATTTCTAATATTTGGTTAGGTATGAAAAACCTAGAGCTAAACAGAGAATCTTGATTATAAGGGGAAAAAGTGAAAAAAATATTCATCATCTTTTATCTCTTTAATTTTTTTATTATATTTTGGAAAAAAATATCGAAAAGTTCCTCTTAACTAATGTCTGTATTTGTTCTTATGTTAAAGTTTTTTTTTTCCTCTAACCATTCATGTTTTTATTTTCTCATAAACAAATAATGATAATTTTAACTCGGAGCAACAAACCTAAATGCTACAATGAAATGTAAGAGGGGTGATCTATCTTTTTCAACTTAGAAAAGCTAGTTCCTAGCTCAACTAGATTTTATATTGACCAGAGATTTCTTCTTTGGTGTTCTTTTTTCCCTTTAATTTGGATATAAAAGAAGCTGAGTAGAGAAATAATTTTTCTATACACTTGTCTATACAATAGCAATACATACGATGTAGATTGTCAACCTGTAGAATGAAATTCAAATAACTGTATGGGATTATATGGCAAGCGACTTTTTGTTTGGTCATTTTGAACAGGGAACAAAAGTGGGGGCTTTGAGTTTGAATACAGTGACTTAGATCTGATTACATTTTGCACGTGAATCTACAGCAACAAATAGAGGTTCAGGACAAATTCCCCCACTGCCAACCCCCTGCAGACCTGGGCCCCACTGCTTCCTCGTAATCCAAATCTAATTGGAAGAGGAAACAATGCGGTGGCATCTTCGTAATAATAACAACTTAACAGCTAAGAACGAACATGGCTATTTTTGAAATTTAGCAAGAGCTGGGGGGCATTTGAGCCAAATAAAGGAGACACGTCACAATCGGTGCGGGACCCAGTCCCCACCAATCGACGTGGCGACGAAACTTCTCGGGCCTTTTTCGCCTCGCGCCCTCTGCTTTCGGCCAGTTTTTTCCGACCGTAGCCACACCCGCATCAAGTTGATTCCGTTCAATCGTCCGATTAATTATTATTGGACTGAAGATGGCATTATAATTTGAGGAAAACATCTTCATTATTGTTGTTATTAATTATTTATCACATTTTACATTAATTAGCCGTATGCCACAATCATAATTTCATTATTTCAGTTTTTGCAAGTAACTTTTTTTTTTTTTTTTGTATGTTAGATATCTCCATAATTGCTTCAATGCATTGCTAGAGTATAATGCAGTAAGATCTTCTTAGTATTTTGAGGGTATTTTAAAATTAAGTAAAATTCTTTTGATCCCACGTAGGGTAGGAAAAGAATTTTTTAGTGTTCATATATGGAGTCTCTTTCATAATGAGTTGTGTGGGCTAGAAAATAGGAGTGCTCGCGCGCACACAAGACCACTGAGGCCCAGTGAAGGAAAATAGAGATAACTGTTAATGTCATGTCATGTCGATAAGATTTCTTCCTGCTCATAGGTCAACCATCTTCTTCCTCCTCTGAAATCTTCTTAAACTATTCAGTTCTGCATTGCGAGTGTACTGTACGCTTGGCAGGCTAGCTGTCGTTGAACCCTGAAGGGTAGGCCGCCGTCAACCTGCTGCACCGAGATACTCTCTCAGAGGGGTGTGATCTACTCTGCTCTAAAATAGCTCAACCATCTTCTTCCTCCTCTGAGATCTTCTTAAACTATTCAGTTCTGCATTGCAAGTGTACTGTACGCTTGGCAGGGCCAGCGGTCGTTGAACCCTAGAGGGTAGACCGTCGTCAACCTACTGCACCGAGATACTCTCTCAGAGGGACGTGATCTACTCTCAAGGAAAATGCTCCGCACGCCTCGAAAATAAAGAAGCTTCTTCCTTCTTTTGAAAGTTTAATTTAAATTGCTTAGCAGTAATTCGTACATTATTTTCCAACAGATCTTCCTAGAAATTATCAGGTTTCTGGTTCAAGACAATATAACTGATTGACATTCGACAAGGTATCCAGAATTTTAGAATAAATCTACATCACAGGTAACTCTTAAACAATATATCATGCTCAAACTCAAACTGAGATCTCGATTGTTGCTTTGAAACGTTTCTATCAATTCCACTGAAGCGGCTTACTTGTGTCACGATGATAACTAGTCTATGATAATATCTAGATAAGATTCTAGAACTTATTAAATCTAGAAAACATCAAGTTTATCAAGTAGAACTTTTTAAGTAGTGTTTTATATGGAATATGCAACATTTTAAATTAGCGTCATATTTGTAATTATTTGGTTCGATCTAGACATTGAAATTATCAAAAAATTAGATTACCATAATAGATATATATAAATTTTCAAATGTTGCAAAAAATTAGAATAAAATGGATAGAAATACATTTTAAAATAGTCTATATTTAATTTTCAAAACAATACTATTAAAAATAAATTGAGCAAAAAAATTTACAAGTTAAAATTATCAAAGAGATGAAAACAAAACCCGACTTTTGAGGTGCAAATGCGAGCACGCTCTCTCTACGAAATTGAATCCACTCTCATGTAAATTTTCAAGACTTTAGTATTGTAGCGGTACAAGAACCTTCGAGATTGCCGAAACTCAGTGCCCACGAGCTATTAAGTCTCTAACCCTAATGTCGCTTTAGATTGCGCAACCATAAAATAGAGTAATAAGAGAACAAGAAATTTCTAAATGGAAAAAATGGAAAAAAAAAGACTCAAGAGAATTTTGAGAAGAGAAGAGCGGAGAGATTCCTGATCGCAAACATTGTAATGTCCCTAATCTAATAATACTGTATTTTTATTTTTCTACAAGTATTTATTTTATTTTACTAGTTATTTTAGTACTATTTGCTAACTTGATTTATTATCATTATTAGTATTAGTATTATGTATGACTTGTAGACTCTTATTGCTTATATTTAATTATTTTAAATTATTATTAATGGGTATTATTATTATTTTCATTCCAAGCCTAATAAGCTCAAGCCCATTATCCTTTTCATTTCATTTTATTTTCTTTTTATTCTGAGCCCACATGAGCTAAGCCCACATGTCCAATATCTATTTTCTTATTTCTCCATATTTCTTATTTCTTTTAATTAAAGCCCAAAACCCATTATCATGAGATCCTTACCCATTAACCCTAAATCCAATCTTAATCCTAATTCAAATCTATAATTTCAAATCTAAATCAAAACTTTGAGATTTTTCTACAACTTTCCATTCCTATATAGATTTCTAATCTAGCCAAATTAGAGTCCAGGTTCAAAACTTTGAGATTTTTCTACAACTTTCCATTCCTATATAGATTTCTAATCTAGCCAAATTAGAGTCCAGGTTCAAAACTTTGAGATTTTTCTACAACTTTCCATTCCTATCTAGATTTCTAATCTAGCCAAATTAGAGTCCAGGTTCAAAACTTTGAGATTCTTCTACAACTTTCCATTCTTATCTAAATTGCTAATCTAGCCTAATTAGAGTCCAGGTTCAAGAAAAATCTCTTTGAGATTTTTAGCAACATTCAATTCTTATCCAATCTTACTAAATTAAGCCATTTAAATTTAATTAGAATTCTGATTTCTAAAATATCTTATATTCTATATAAACACCCAAACCCTTTTTCTCTTCTTCCTCAAGAGAAACCCAAATCCAACTCTCCCCACTCTCATCTTTCTTACTCCTCCAAACTCTTTTTCTCTTCTACCTCCAAAAGAAAATCCTGGCCGCAACTCCCCTCTTCTCCGGCAAAACCCCCCCACCTGGTGGACCTCCTCTCCCTTGCGGCAGCCCCCCATGGCCTGCAAACCACCCCGGAGCACCCGGATCTTCCCTTGGCTGGCTTCACAATAGCACCAGAACCCCAGCAGCCTGAGCTTCTCCTTCAGCCATGTCCAGCACTTTTCCTGCGGATCCCATTGCAGCCCTTCCTCTACATGGCCGTCGGCGACATTCAGCACACCAGGCCCTGTTCTCCCTCCTGCAGATCTGGACAGCAGCCCTGGACCTCTTCCTTGCCGCACAGCCCCTCCCTTCCTGATGGCGCAGCAGACCAGCCCCCAGGCCAACCAGCAGTAGCAACAGCAGGTGGCAGCAGTTCAGCCGGCCTCCGACAGTCCCTTGGCAGCGCGGCGGCAGCCCGGAGCCCTGTCCCCTCGTTCCCGGACTCCACAGCAACATCTGCAGCAGCCACAACAGCGAGGAGACGGGCAGCAGATCAGTACACGGCCCAGGAAGAAGAGCAGCGCGCCAACAGACCCAGATTCAGCGCATAGGCGGCGAGCGAGCAGGTCGTTCTCCCGATCCACGCCAGGCCGTCGCCGGAGACCAGCACGGTGACCTTCTCCAGTGTCTTGGCCACCCCCCCATGCAGTCCTTTGGCGAGGAACGACACCACAGCGACCGCGGCAGCGACTCGCCCGGTAACGTGCAGATTCCCCAAGGTGAGTGTATTCTCCTCCTCCTTGATTTCCTCGTATTTAGGTACATCGATTTAATTATATTTTCATGTGTACATGTACATAGATTATAGTAGTGATTGTGTATGTTGATATGTGTGCAAGAGAGGTTGTACTTACATGTTTTATTGTGTGGAAGAATAGACTTTTGTATATCTCTGATTTGTGTTCTGGCAGAGGTATTAGTCGACTAATACCTGATATTAGTCGACTAACACCTCTGTTAGTCGACTACACCCAGACCCCTAGTCGACTAGTACAGCTTCCAGGTTATATTGATTCTCTGTTTATCTCTGTTAGTCGACTTGACATTATTAGTAGTCGACTAACAGTATGTATAGTCGACTTATACATAGCCCCTAGTCGACTAATAGATTGACCTGGGACTGTGTAACTTACTGTTTCTCTGCCAGTCGACTTGGCCTTCTTCCCTGGTCGACCAATCCCCCTGTTAGTCGACTTGGACCACCCTATTAGTCGACTAAGCATTCTTCTAGTCGACTTGTATATAGTCCCTAGTCGACTACTGTGAGTCTGTCAGCTAGGTATAGTTTGTTTGTAGATTGTGGACTTCACCCATGAGTTGTGTAATGAATATAGATGGTGTATATGATATCGAGGGATATATTATGGATGGATATATGATGGAATTACTTGACTCATCATGTTAGAACTTAGATGCATGTTTATGATATGTTGTGATACTGAGTGTTGGGATATCGTGATGGATCTTAATATGAGGAGGAATTGTGAATACTTATGAATCGGAGTTGTATGTTTGAGTGAGAGGATTAGTACTAGATATTGTTGAGGTATGTTGGAACAATAATTATTATATCTGATTGCTAGATGTATAATGGAACTAGATGATTACGGAACTATTGAGATTATGAGTTGGCTGTAATGACTTCAGATTGATCTGGATTTATGTTATTTGCATTGAATGATGTCCAGTAATTAGACCTAACTTTATTAGTGGAGTATTTGAGGACATATCAGACATGACTGAATTAGTTGAGTGTGACTTAGATTGATCTTAAGTTAGAGGTTATCCAGAATCTATTTTCCTTATATTGGAACCTGACCTGTATTGAGATGAGATTGACGTTGTTGGCATTTGAGATTTGTTTAGATGATATATTGATGATCTTGAGTACCAAGAGTAGATAATCTAGTCCATAAGTTATTTGAGGATGATTCCCGTACTTTGATACGATTCAGTATGTGTTGACTTGTTATTCATTTATTGGTAATGACTTGAGTGATGATTCATTCTGATATTGATGTGGACTTGTTATGATTAATTCAGTTGGCAGAGATTGAGTTATTGTGATAGTGACCTAGTATTCAGATTACTGAAAGTTACAGAAAATGATTGGTTGACGGTAACACCTTATACAGTTTATTGTTCATCGTATACACGGTTACTGTTACTGTTACTGTTACTGATATTGTTCACCGTGTATACGATTACTAATTGATTATTACTGTACTGATATTGTTACCGTCCCGTAGCATCCCAGTAATTGGAATGGCATAAGATATTGATTGTCACTAATGGCATTACCTCACTGACTGTGCACTAGACACCTTTTACTAGACCTTGACATATGACTGTATCACTGTTACTTAACATCTAATACTCCTGTACCCCCCTGTATCCATGTCCCATGCACTGTTGACCTGTTAATAGCACAGTCAAAACGGCGTCCGGCGGTTTGCCGCCTGGTGTCGGGATTGACGAGGATGTATCCCACAATCGTGCTAGCGTCCGGCGGATCTTGAAAGGAACTAAGTGCCACGTGGAGCAAAGTGCCACACCATACACATGGTGGGGGCCACCTCTTGAATCCACGGGGGCCACCTCTAGAATGCTGTTTCCCTCAGAGCAAAGTGCCACACCATACACATGGTGGGGGCCACCTCTTGAATCTGTGGGGGCCACCTCTTGAATCTGTAGGGCTATCTATTGTACGTGACGCCTGGTGTTAGCGTGATATTGCATTCTCAGTGCCTATTAGCATCCACACGCACTTGTATGATGATAACCCCTAGGATGCATGTTATTTGGTTCTCTTTTCCTATTCGAACAATGATACCCGCATATCGGAGTTCAGATGAGTTCTACTGGATGTGCGGGCTCCAGGGTGAACTGTCGGATGTTGTGGGACGTCGGTGGGAAAGTGATAAAGATAACGTAGAACATTACTGATTGTTATTGAATGAATTGAATAAACCCATTGTGTTATACCCTGAATGGTTACCCTGCCTTATGACACATGACTGTATACATGATTGTAACCAGGACCACATGATTGTAACCAGGACCAGACTTATGACCAGACTTGGATACCAGTTTAGTGACATGTGATGGATACCTATTTGACATTGATTGCATATTTACAGTTGTGCCATTTGTCTGCTACCTGTATTCATGTTTTCATCATATGTGTTACTGTTCAGTTATTTATTGTGTTATTTAGTCTTTCTATCTGCAGTTGTTCTTACTATTATATATGCACATGGTTTCTTCTGCACGAGCTGTTTCCCCTTTACACACACACTCATTATGGTCGCGTTCTGACGACCCTGGGTTTGCACGTCCAGCTATTGGACGATTGTTTCTAATGTGCAAGTATTCGATAAGACGGTACGCTTTGCGAGGAGCTTGAGTCCTCTTCCTTTGATTCTGGTATACTTACATTTTATTCTTGTTATTATTCTTTGTTCCTATATATCACCTTTGACTTCTGTTCAGCTGCCATTTTCTTCCTGTTGTTCATTACTATCATGTGTAGTCTTATATGTATTATTGCAGTGGTCCTTGATTATTATAGTTCTGATTATAGCTTGTTCGGGTTACAACTTAGGCTTAGCGTATATATGTGGGGTATTATCCACGCGTATATACGTCGCCATAACGACTCCGTATCTTTAGGATCGGGGCGTTACAAACATATAGCATTCTCCTCCTTTTATGGCTTTCAAAAACCAACGCCATTCTCTCGAATAAATTTCCTTCAAGTTCCAATATTAATCGGAGCATTTAAGCCTTACATTTTCTTCTCGAGCCTAATCGCATGATTTATCTGATTAAAAATGCCAAATGTTTAACGGACGCACCTAGCTGAAAGAAACAAACTTAAAATAGAAGGTTTCATGTTTGGGTCAAACACCAAACATAAAAAGCCATCCAATGAAAACAAATGAACTTGATTTCTTTAGGAAAAAGGACAAAATTTGTAAAATTTGCAACAATTCCCCCTTCCCCAACCCCCAAAAAAGGTTCCATAAATACTGTATACATTTACACACGTGTATATATTGGGTAACCTTATACTATGAATTCGACAAAGGTAACTTTCGACTTTGGACCTATACTTAATGATATTTTATCGCAGTGTAAGAGACAAATGGACTAGGCCTTGAATTATGCCATTTTATCAGGAATTAACAAAAGACACGTAGTATGCAACATTCATTAGGTTGAGTGGGTTGGAGCGTTAATGGTCATACTAACAACATTGTTTCATGAGTTATTAGGGATCAATCCCAGGTCTCACAATCGCGTCTTTCACAATTTCTCTCGCATGGGTAAGTCCTTCAATAGTATATGTGATCGGCAATGATACATTTCACAATTTGTGTGTTAGACTTATTAAGAGCATAAAGTCAACACAATTGATCATACCATACGAGCACTATCGCCATTGGGTATGAGGTAGTAGTTAATATTGTGCAACTAAATGCATTAAGTGCTACTAGTAGGAGTATATCTCCTAAGTGAGTGCTCCACAAGGATTACCAATCTAGCTTTTTTTTATCACATTAAACATTCTTCATGTTAAGCGGAAGTGATATGCTTTGATACCAATTATTGTTCCCAGGATCGATGTTACAAAACGTGAAAACATGACAATACTTGTAAAAGAAAAACTGTTGTAGAGCAAATTAGCAACACTAAGAAAAAAAACAGTAATAATAATAATAAGAGGATTTAATGTGATTCGGCCCAAACTTGGCCTCCGTCCACGTGAAGAACTTGAGAGTGTTTTACTAATAATCTTGAAACAAAAGATTTAACGTTCCCCTTGATTCCTACAAGAGTACTACCCTTCCCTTGATTCCTAATAGATTACAAGAGTATACCTTCTTTTTATGCACCATCACCTTCTTCTCTCTTTCTTGACTTCCTCTGATCTTCTTCAAGATACAATATATTAGATTACAATTTATATTTATAGAGTTTACAATACAAACCCTATTATAACTTTGAGATGATCTTGATCGTCGGATGCTTGAAGAACTTAATCAATCCTATTAGGAGTTGAACTCCTTACTTTAGAATTTTAGACTCTTTAAACTTTAGAAACAAACATTCATTGAATAAAATTCGAATCCTACTTGAACTTCACCAGAAAAGAAAACTCGCACCGCCACTGAATTTGAAAACTGCTTGCTTTAGAACGGCAAACTAGTCGACTAGTCCTCAGACTAGTCGACTTATAAGACTTATAAGTCGACTAATTATAATTACTTCCTTCTCTGTATCTGTCCAGTCAACTGTATAATCGACTGGTTTGAGCATTAGTCACTATACAATCTACTAATCTGTTTTAACTTGACTTGTTTCTTCTGCTCCAAGCCATCGTCTTCTCCGATTCTATTGAATCTTCTTGGACCGTCATCTCTTACTTGAAAACAAGGCAAAATCCCAACAATCTCCACTTTGACTTGTTTTTTCAAGCCTTTAGCAAAACACCTTAGAATTTTGAATTATTACCTTAATTATTTTCTAGATTGTAATAGTACCTACCGTGAAGCCTTTACCCCTTGTCCTCTCTCCCCTAGGGCCTTTGGCTAAATTATTGTCATGGTTTGGGCCATCTCGGGCCTCGTTCGAATGCACCATTTCTTTTTCCTGCAACACTTTGACCCTGTTTACTTTTCCTTACAGTCTTCCTTGAAGCTCTTTGCGATGAGCTCCTTTCCAAGCTTATCCCTGAAACTCCACCTCAAACTGAGTTTTATTCCTACAGCTTGTATATCCCTCCACACTTCTCTCCTTTCAGGATTACCCTGTCTCTTTGGCTAACCGTGACGATGCCTTATTGCACTTTGATCCGGCATCCTTCTTCGTCGAGCAACCCTATGGATATTAGATTGTATCATGCCTTCGGGGTATACCAGACTATATTCAGAGCTTGCACTATCCCATCTCTGCATGTATGACAGCTAGTCATACAGATCAAATGCAGCATTAAATGCGTAAGATATGAAGAGATACACCAGTTGCCTTTCTCTAGCCATAAAACGACAAGCTTAGCTCCAAATTAGAGAGTCGAGTCGGTTACGCTTCCCCGTCTTTTCGATTGAGGACTCCGAAAAGGGGAGAACCAGGGGGCATCTTTAATGGTCGGGGTTTGACCATTGTCAAGATTACAACTCGTGTCCTGCTGCGTCAAAAGTGTCCCAAGCGACCAACGAACCCTACACACTAGCAGGCCCAGTATAGATCCAAGGAGAAAGTCTCGGGTCCTGCCCTGAGCCCACACTCATCCCGAGCAACCTACATGGATCCTCGACTATCAGGCCCCTTTTCGGGGCCACAACGATTCGGGATCACCCATCCATATGTTCAACTCAGACAAAGCCATTCCGTTAGTCGGAGGTCTGGGTCTGCAAGACGAAGACCCTCCACGAAAACTGTAGCTTCTACGCTGGTTACAACTTTGCGACAGGATTCCCGTGACTCACGAATTCAATCATGCCGCCAGATCACCCCACATTCAAAATGTTACAACACTCTTACTTCAATGTGACCTGTTATAAATAGTGACAGATATCTCTGCATGATGACCCCGACAATCAAGCGGCGTAATCTGAGCGGTTATGAGAAAATTACAACGTGTAAATTATGCAGTTATGGAGTTCCGAAATATCTGCACCATCCATTACAACTTCAACATATATATTTACACCTCGATCTCCATAGAGAAGGGTTTGTAAGATCACCTAGAGGGGGGGGTGAATAGGTGATGGCTAATCTAATGGTCACTTGTGAACAAATAATGCGGAATTAAAACTAAGATGACCAAATTAAATTTCTTTTAATTAAACACTTATGTATAACTCAAGAGTGTTGCCGAATTCCCCTTGCGAGGCTCTGGACAAGCTCCTCTAGATTCCCCTTGAATGGGTTGAGGTGCCGCGTTGGCTCTCTTGGTTGAATACTAGTGTTATCAAGCAATCCCACGCAAGTATATCACAATTAAGCACAAGGGAATATATCATGCATATAAGATGAACACAATAAATAACATGCAAGATATAACAAGAGACAAAGAGAGAGAGAGTGAATGGCAATCGCAAACACAAGGGTATGTTTCGAGGTTCGAGCACACTTGCTCTACATCCCCGCCTTCGACACACGAAGGATTTCCACTATGCAAGATCCCACCGGATCTCTCCTCGGTGCCGCAACACCTACAAGCCCTCGGACTCCCAAGTCCCGTACACACGCAAGTCCACCGACTCGCCGAGGCCGCACCTCGAACCAAAGAGTTCACAATCGAACTCCACACCACAACGAGCACACTTGCCCGTATCCTCAAGTAACAAAGAAGGATCTTTGGTGATCACAACACTTTGATCACCTTACAAAGCTCTCACTACAACTCTCCTATAGGATAGATATATCTATGGATGCTCAAGTGTAGTGTGAGAAATCAAGGAAAGAAAGCTATGGAGGAAAACTCAAAGAATCACTAATATACTCTTTTGATAAAAACTCCCTTTTGATTGGAAATATTTGCTCTCAAATTTGTGGAGAAAACTTCTGAAATGAGTGGGAAAAACTGCTCAAGAAGTCTCAAAAATCTTAACCTCAAAAAAGTTGACAAGACCCCCTTTTATAGGCTGCCAGAAAATAGAGCCGTTGGGGTTCTGTCAGTGCTACCGGTCGACCGGTCCGGTCGACCGGCAACGGTCAAAAATCCGACCGTTGCAGCCTCCGGTCGACCGACCCGGTCGACCGAGCAACTGGAGAAGAGAGTAAAACTCTCTGTCGGTCGACCGGCCCGTCGACTGATATTTCCAGAGAGCAAAGCTCTCTTGGTCGGTCGACCGACCCGGTCGACCGGCCACTGTGCTGACAATGTGCACAAGGCCGTGCACATCGGTCGACCGGTCCGGTCGACCGACTTGGCCTGTCAGCCAGTCTCCAGGTCTGAAAACAGGATTTGAAATCGATCTTTTGGCTTACTAAAAATCCCATAAATTCACAGTAAATCTAAAAGATAGTTTTAATCCCAATAAAAACTGTTTTTCTAAAAACAAGTATTTCTAAAACTTATTTTTCTATAACTTCACAAAATACAAAAACAAGATATTTGAGTTCATTTAAAAGCATGGTGTGTATGGATATGATCCACTACACAATCAATATGGAATATCTATGTTTTTGACATAAAGCTCTAATCATGATTTTGGTTTAAAGATATGAACTATGAAATACCAAAATCCAAGATAAATATTTTGTCTCAAAGAAAATCTTTGTTCTAAATAAAAATTCTTTTCTAAACATAAAAATCTTTTATGAAAGCACTTATAAATCAAGAGTTCTAATCAAGAGTGTGTGTGTGATATAGACTTGAGCAATCCACCAACTATCTATCCTTTACATCTTTTACTAAAACAAAAATACAAATCTTATACCTAGACACAAGTCTTCATCTTCTTGAAGTCTTCACTTGAAGGCTTCTCATCTTCTTGACTTGGTCCAAGCTTGATCCAAAAGCTCCTTGGATCACATCATGCAAGCTCCAAATCTTGTTCTTTTATCCTTTGTTGAGCTATGCAACTACTAAGATCTTGATCTCAAATCTGTCACTAATTAGCACAAGATCATTAGTAAATATAACTTCATGAGTTGATCATCATCAAAACTAGGGCGATAGGCCTTTGGGCCAACAATCTCCCCCTTTTGATGATGACAAAACTCATGAGGTTATATATGCATGGATTAAAGTAAAGCTTCAAAGAAGCTCCCCCTTAACTCATGCATACCAAATAAATAATAGATATGGCAATAAAAGCACATGACATGTATGCAATGTAGGAGATGCAATCATATAAATCAAATCATAAATCAAATCTTTTGCTCCTTATTGCAAAATATAACATATATGCATAATAAGTGAGGAAGACAAATACTTCTCCCCCTTAAGCAATGAAAACATGCAATGAAAACGCTAAGCAAAATATAACATATATGCATAATAAGTGAGGAAGACAAATACTTCTCCCCCTTAAGCAATGAAAACATGCATATACAATCTAAAATACTTCTCCCCCTTTTGTCAATCATCAATAAAGGGTTCAAAGCGAAACCAAATCAAATAAAATTTTCTCCCCCTTTTGTCAAAAACAAAAAAAATCAATGAGGGGTAATACAAACCAATGGTAAAATTACTAAAGATTTATATGCGATATAAATTCATGAAGAGGAAGACGCTAAGTTAGCTTCCCTACACATATGCATTACATGAAAGAGGGATGTGAAGCCCTAATTCACATAACACACATTATGTAATGAATAAGAGGAGATGTGAAGCTCCCCCTACACACGTGTACCATATAAAGAAAAGATGTTAAGCTTCTCAATATACAATACACTCAACATGAATCTACATATGGAAGAGATGTTAAGCTCTCCTTGCATATAGACAATACAAATCAAAAATTTTGAATTTTTCTTTATCAAAACAAAATTTTAACTTTTTCTTAGTAACAACAAATTTTGAGATATCAATTGTAAAATAATCAAATTTTGAATTTTTGATACCAATTTCAAAACACAATGCATAAGCTTATTATGAAATACCAATTTGAAATCTAATTAAGCTTAGCATCAACAATCTTTGTGCTTTAAAGGAAATACCACTTGTAAAATAAGCACAAATAGATAACATATATGTATGACAAGATAATACCAATAGAAATTGATATAATTTGAAGGCATTCATACATACAATCAAAATATGGATATACACAATATGAAGTCATATTGATACCAATTGCAAATAACCAATGATACCAATTGAAAAGTAAGCATAAGTGTATACATCATATAATCTACCATATGAAGAATTCGAACTAGTTAAATGAACTTGTTTTAAGAACTAGTACGAGATCCTTCCATCAAGGAATAAGTTAAAAAGTTTTTCATGAAAGATCAATGAAACACAAGGCACTAAAAACACTCTATCTATAAAGTCCAAAAAAAAAAAATGAGTGAACTAGTGTTATGTGGAACATGGCATCATGAAAAATAGCAATAAAACTCAATATTCCTTCAAATCATAAATTTTGAATTCTTGAAATCCATCACAAAAATTTTATTGTACCAATTTTAGAAACACAAAATTTTATTAAAAACAAAATTTATATTTCAAGATATATGTATGTTTTGTCAAGACATTAAGTATACATACATATCCCTAAACTACAATTGAGTCCATATAAGTAGATTTGCATTAAAGGCAAATGACTCAAGAGGTATCCATGTATATCTTAATGTTTTGGCAAGACAAGCATATACATGAAATGAAAAGCACATGGTCAAATCACAAGTCCAAAATGGGAATACAAGTTTGAAGATGTAATTATCATCAAAACTAAGCAATACAAGCACATCTAATGGGTTCAAATAGGCATTCAAGCACAAATATAAATAGATTTATTTGTAGCCCATAATATGTACAAGTATAAATCCTAGTGTTGATAAAGGTTAACATTCAAACTAATATTCAAATCATGAAGCATCAAATAAATTTTGAGAATATAAAAGAATTTATCCATATAATTGTAAAATACCAATTGTAAAATAGGATCATGTGTAAATCTCAAAGGCTATTTGAAGAATAACTAACTAGTATAAATTGTTTTTGAAAAACTAGTTAAAGATCCTTCAAATACATCAAATTCAAATGTTTTTCATAAATACTACTAAGTACATAAAAGTTCAAGCACTCATAGTCCATAAAGCTCCAAATTATATGTTTTCTTAAAGATGAGTGTTCAAAGGTTATGTAAATAGTATCTTCATGAAAATAGTCATTGAAGCCCAAAACGATCATAAGTCAAATTTTTAACAACAAATCATGAAAAATCATTTTTCACTAAAATCAACAATTTTCATGGTATATGTATGGTTTATACAAATCTAACAATATGCATACATATCCCAAAAATAAAAGAGTCTATTAAAAGTTTGCATGAAGGCAAGAGACTCACGGGTATACATGTATATTTATTAGATTTGAATTAAGCATGCATATACATGAAGTAAATCACAAAAATTGGCAAAACATGTATATATGAGAATTATCAAAACTAGATTATACATATGCATAAAGTGGATACAAGTGAGCATGAAGTTCAAATTATTTAAGAGTCAATTGAAATTCACTATTTGTATATGTATACATACAAGTTTGACAAATCTACATCTAAGCATGTAAATACCACATGAAGCACAAATCAAATAAAATCATGAACATGCTATGAGTATGACATATGTAAAAGCATGTACATAAAAGGTAGGAGTTTAGAAATTATTACCAACTCCAAAGCTCCAAATATGGTGGCCTTTCCCACCAAGATTCCTTGATAGCAATGCATCCCAATGTTTGTCCATCATGTCCATTGCATTGGCTACCAAGGCACCAATCCTCTCACGTCTTGTGAGAGCCCTCACCTACATCACAATCAAAAGGTGGGGGTTTTGGTACCCATGTTTTCTTGGGTCCTTTGGGGTTAGCATTGTTATAAGGAACCCAAAATCTATTATATTTAGCAAAATATAAGTATGGTTTCTTATTAAAACAATATTTTGCTAAATGGCCTTTGCGGCCACAATGTGTACATACGTACACCTTAGTATGCTTATGTGTAGGAGTGTGATCATGTTGTGCAACATAAGCAAATGCATGGTTATGATGTGCATGAATGTGTGGAGTTTGTTTCTTTGAAAACATTGACTCCAACCTAGAATGATTAAAAGCACAAGAGTTCAAAGTTGAACTCAAACCATCCATTTTATTTTTCAAATTCTTAATCTCATTAGTTGTGGCATGTAAAGCATGGTGAGATAAAGAATCATTTTTCTTTTTCTTTTGAAAAACATTATCCTTTTCTTTTTCAACAAATTTTCTTTTTAAAGATTTATTTTCTTGTAAAATACTTTCTTTTTGTTTTTCCACCAAAATGATCTTATCCTTCAAAATAGTGTTCCCTTCACACAAATCATTTAATTTAGACATAAGGGAAACATTTTCATTTTTCAAATCCTCTTTTTCTTTTTCTAAACATGCAAGTTTATTTCTAAAAGAATCATTTTCTACATGCATGCAATCAAATTTCTTTTTCAAAATATTGTTATCTTTTTCTAAGCATGCAATGTTATCTCTAAAAGAGTCATGTTCTACATGCATGCAAGCAATTTCCTTTTTCAAATTTTTATTATTCCTTTTAAGCATGTCATATTTTTCAAGTATAAGATGACAAAAGGTAGTGAGCTCATCATATGACATGTTCTCATCATCGGATTCGGAATTTACCTCAAGGGGGTTATCCCCTTGGACCATAAAGCATGTGTTGGAGGTGTTGCTTCCAACGTCCGAATCGCTCCCGGCATAATATAGATCCTTTTCGCCAAGGGAGGTGATGATGTTCCAAGCTACAAAAGCCGAATCAATATTAGCAACCCTAAATAAGTAATCATCATTTAGGGTACTCTTCAAAGCATTTAGGGCTTTTGCATTACCCTCAATATACTTGCTATTGTTAATATATGAATCATTAAATGTAGCAAGATAGACATGAATGCCTAGGGCCTTGAGGAACAAAGACATCTTAACCTTCCAAATTTGGATGTTAAGAATGTCAAAGGTGGGTGGTGACATGAAGTCCATTGTGTGTACAAATCTTGTGATTAGCCTAAAAGAGGATCTTTAACTCTTAGGTTGTTAGACCCAATATCAAGAGCACTAGCTCTGATACCAATTGTAAGATCACCTAGAGGGGGGGTGAATAGGTGATGGCTAATCTAATGGTCACTTGTGAACAAATAATGCGGAATTAAAACTAAGATGATCAAATTAAATTTCTTTTAATTAAACACTTATGTATAACTCAAGAGTGTTGCCGAATTCCCCTTGCGAGGCTCTGGACAAGCTCCTCTAGATTCCCCTTGAATGGGTTGAGGTGCCGCGTTGGCTCTCTTGGTTGAATACTAGTGTTATCAAGCAATCCCACGCAAGTATATCACAATTAAGCACAAGGGAATATATCATGCATATAAGATGAACACAATAAATAACATGCAAGATATAACAAGAGACAAAGAGAGAGAGTGAATGGCAATCGCAAACACAAGGGTATGTTTCGAGGTTCGAGCACACTTGCTCTACATCCCCGCCTTCGACACACGAAGGATTTCCACTATGCAAGATCCCACCGGATCTCTCCTCGGTGCCGCAACACCTACAAGCCCTCGGACTCCCAAGTCCCGTACACACGCAAGTCCACCGACTCGCCGAGGCCGCACCTCGAACCAAAGAGTTCACAACCGAACTCCACACCACAACGAGCACACTTGCCCGTATCCTCAAGTAACAAAGAAGGATCTTTGGTGATCACAACACTTTGATCACCTTACAAAGCTCTCACTACAACTCTCCTATAGGATAGATATATCTATGGATGCTCAAGTGTAGTGTGAGAAATCAAGGAAAGAAAGCTATGGAGGAAAACTCAAAGAATCACTAATATACTCTTTTGATAAAAACTCTCTTTTGATTGGAAATATTTGCTCTCAAATTTGTGGAGAAAACTTCTGAAATGAGTGGGAAAAACTGCTCAAGAAGTCTCAAAAATCTTAACCTCAAAACAGTTGACAAGACCCCTTTTATAGGCTGCCAGAAAATAGAGCGTTGGGGTTCTGTCAGTGCTACCGGTCGACCGGCAACGGTCAAAAATCCGACCGTTGCAGCCTCCGGTCGACCGACCCGGTCGACCGAGCAACTGGAGAAGAGAGTAAAACTCTCTGTCGGTCGACCGGCCCGGTCGACTGATATTTCCAGAGAGCAAAGCTCTCTTGGTCGGTCGACCGACCCGGTCGACCGGCCACTGTGCTGACAATGTGCACAAGGCCGTGCACATCGGTCGACCGGTCCGGTCGACCGACTTGGCCTGTCAGCCAGTCTCCAGGTCTGAAAACAGGATTTGAAATCGATCTTTTGGCTTACTAAAAATCCCATAAATTCACAGTAAATCTAAAAGATAGTTTTAATCCCAATAAAAACTGTTTTTCTAAAAACAAGTATTTCTAAAACTTATTTTTCCATAACTTCACAAAATACAAAAACAAGATATTTGAGTTCATTTAAAAGCATGATGTGTATGGATATGATCCACTACACAATCAATATGGAATATCTATGTTTTTGACATAAAGCTCTAATCATGATTTTGGTTTAAAGATATGAACTATGAAATACCAAAATCCAAGATAAATATTTTGTCTCAAAGAAAATCTTTGTTCTAAATAAAAATTCTTTTCTAAACATAAAAATCTTTTATGAAAGCACTTATAAATCAAGAGTTCTAATCAAGAGTGTGTGTGTGATATAGACTTGAGCAATCCACCAACTATCTATCCTTTACATCTTTTACTAAAACAAAAATACAAATCTTATACCTAGACACAAGTCTTCATCTTCTTGAAGTCTTCACTTGAAGGCTTCTCATCTTCTTGACTTGGTCCAAGCTTGATCCAAAAGCTCCTTGGATCACATCATGCAAGCTCCAAATCTTGTTCTTTTATCCTTTGTTGAGCTATGCAACTACTAAGATCTTGATCTCAAATCTGTCACTAATTAGCACAAGATCATTAGTAAATATAACTTCATGAGTTGATCATCATCAAAACTAGGGCGATAGGCCTTTGGGCCAACAGGGTTCACTTCTAACGACCTCCAAAATCATTACACAAGCATTTTTTTTTCGCTCGCTTCCATTCAAAAACGAGAATTTTTATTCTCACGTCCGAGGGTCTTCAGCCGACGCCACGCCGGTGCTCCTAACCTGAAAGATATTCTCTTCTTTTTTGTATTTTTAACAGGATTAATCGGAAGCGTCCGATCGTTTGTGACAGAAAATCCAATGAGAATTTTCTGCCACAGTAACACCTATGTAGTGCATAGGTGTTTCCCACAATTTATCCTTAGAAAATATTGAATTAAGCTTGCGCTGAAAACATGTATCTACATAAAAATTATAGACTCTCGACTGGATTCTTCCGTACTTAATGGAGCTTTAGTTTTTCCTTTACTCAACTTTGTGTTTCAATTATTCTTCGTGGCCACGTGACTCTGTTGAAATTTTTTACAAGCACCCGAGAATAGTAAGTAATAAAATGTCTTGCTCTTAAGACAAAGACATTTGAACCTCTAACGGATTAGTTAGATTACGTCATAACTCGATACTATATACCAACTGCATAACTGTTAGATTACTGGAATTAATACATTCAAAATAGTATAGATTTTCTTTGGGCGTGTTTGAATTCTCAGAAGTGGGAGGAAAATAGAAAAGGGGAAAACTCATTTTCCACTTCCTTGTTGTTTGAATCTCGGAAATGAGAAATGAGATTTTTTTTTTTTTCTTTCCCTCCTGCACTTCTCTTTCACACTATCATTTTTTTACTTTCAGGGTGCTACAGTTAATTTGTTATCATATAAATCTCACTTGTAATAAATTATAATATAATGTATTAAATTTTGATGTTATGTAAATCCCACTTGCAGTCCAATCACAGTTCAAAAATGTCACTTCAGAAATAATATTTAATTTAATATTATCTTGTGGTCAACTTTTCCATTTCCACTTCTACTTCCACATTTCTAACCAAACACCGGAAAACACAATATATTTTTGACTTACACTTTCACGTTACAATCAAACACCAAAAAACTTATTTCCACAAATCTCAATTTCTCACTACACTTCCTCATTTCCGACCCTCACTTCCTACTTCTCATTTTCCTGCATGAATCCAAACAAGCCTAAATTGATGCTATATCCCATAGGTATAAATCAGTTGTCCCAAAAGAATTATAAAATTTAGAAAAATGGCAAGAGGGCTCGGGAAAAATGTCAATGTATCGGCATTGTACATGGACCATAAATGGAGGGCAACATGTTGGTCTCTTCTGATTCCAGATAATGCAACAAAGGGCGTGTTTGTTTCGCCGCAAAACGTCGCAAAACGCAAGTCGTAAAACTTCTTTTCCATTTTCCGTTGTTTGTTTCGCTGAAAAACAAGTTGCAAAATGCAACTTTTCTTTTCTCACTTGCAGTTGCTACAGTTAAATTTGTGGTCATGTAAATCTCACTTTTACACTCATATTTTCCCAGTTAATCTTGTGGTCATGTAACTCTCACTTGTAGTACACTTACAGTTCAAAACAGTTACTTGATAATCAATATATAATTTAATATTATTAAATATTTAATATTTTAAATAGTGTTCAATTTCTTATTTAATTATTTAATTATTTTTTATTTTTTATCTTTAATTTTTTATTGTTTTTAATATTGTTTTAATATTTAATATTTTACTATTTTAATTTACTATTTTTATTTAATATTTTATTTAATACTTTATTATTTTATTAATACTTATTCCATTTTTTATTATTTTATTTAGAGTTAATATTTTATTAATATAACAATATTATACTTTAATATAAAATTACTATATATTTAATTATTTATTTTTTAATATAAAAAATTACTTTATTAATTTCATAATATATTTTTATTATATTAATATTTTATATGTTAATATTGTAACAATAATTCAGTATAATAATACTATAATGATAATTTATAATTACATTATAATTATATTATATTTTGTTAATTTTATATTTCTATAATATTACAATAATATTATAATATAATGTATATTATAATAATTTTCAAGTACTTTTAATATTATAATATTATAACTGTATTTTATTATTGTTGTAAGATTTTTTAATATTTATATTTTATAAGTATTCTTAAAATTTTATTAATGTTCTTTAGATTTTCTTAAAATTTTATATTATTTATTTAGTTAATATTTTAGTAATATTTTACTATTTATACTAATATTTTATTAATATTATTGTTATAAATAAAATATTAAGATTATTAATTTTTTATCTCAAATTTATTAATACAATTTAATTTGCAATAGTAGATAAAATTTAATAGTATTTATAATAATTAAATCACTGCTACAGTTAATTTTGTGGTCAACTTTTCCACTTACACTTTTACATTACCAACCAAACATCGTAAAACACAATATACTTTACCATTTACACTTTCACTTTATCAACCAAACACCGTAAAACACAATATACTTTTTCATTTACACTTCACTTTATCAATCAAACACCGTAAAACACAATATATTTTCTCTGCTACAGTTCACTTTTTCCATTCTCATTTTACGACTTACGACTTGCGACATTTTGCAACAAAACAAACTGGCCCAAAATATACACCAAATAGCGTGATTCTATAACTAAAATTACTTCCCAGCAAGAATACTGTATCATGAATCTTGATCAAGCATACCTAAACTGCAAAAAGAAATGTGATTAGATTCTCTGCATTTGGTTCCATACTTTTTGTCACTACCAAACTCAACTTTCTACTATTTTATTGATCTGCAACTTTAACAGACTCTCTCCCTTGCACATACAGAGAAATGGTCTACTTTCTTTCTGCATCAGTGCTCATTTTTTATATGAACACCCCAAGTCCTTTTCTTTTTGTGTTTTAAGTAATGGGAATCCACATCAGCAACCCAAGTTTTGTTGAGTAATCTTTTTCATTGACTTGACTCTGCACCTTCTCTTTTGTAAAAGAGGGACGCAGGAAGATGCTGGCAATGTGACAACCGAACTGAAACTTTCTACTCTCTCTCTCTCTTTTTCTTTGACAGTGTAGCTGTTGTATTCAGGACTAGAGCTTACATTTATAGGAATAACAAACAATATAACAGGGAGTCCATAACTCCATTCATCCATTGTGTTATCTTCTTGCCCATCAGCAGGTAACTCTATTCCAGACCTTGTCATTATCATAATCACATGAGTTATCTTGTTCATTTCATACAAGCCTGTTTGGTTAAGGTTAGAAGTAAGGAAGTGAGGAAATGAAGAAGTGGTAATAGTTCCCTTTGGAACTTGGGAATTGGTTAATAAGTTTTCCGGTGTTTGGATGTTGTTGGGAAGTGTGGTTTGAAAAATGCTATGTTTTTTCTGATGTTTGGATGATAATGTAGAAGTGGAGTGGAAAAGTTGACCACAAAGTTGACCGCAGACTAATATTAAAATAAAAATTAATTAAGAAAAATAAAAAATGGACTGTAATTAGAATGCAAGTGAGTTTTACATGATCAAAAATTTAACTGTTTTGTGCTATAACTTATTACAAATGAGATTTACATGATCACAAAATTAACTGTAGCACTCTGAAAGTGAGGAAAAGGTTGTGTAAAAGAGAAAAGAGAAAAAGAAAAGGGACTTTCTTATTTTCCTTTTCCGGTGTTTGGATAGATAGGGAAGTGAGCAATTATACTTTCCCATTTCCTTACTTCCGCCCACTTCCTTGCAACCAAACAAGCCTAGTGCCTCAAGATCTAGGGAAGGAAGCCGACTATTTTTTTCTACTTCTGAGATAAAACCGTGAGGCAAAAACTCTTCCTTATTTCATTAATAAAAACTTAACATTCTTAACATAGAAAGATATACAAATACACTTACATATAATTTGATCCTTCAACCAAAAAAAAAAAAAACTAAACCTAATTCATTACAATACCATGTTTTTTTTCCCATCCATTTCTCCCATGTTTCAACTCACACAACAATATTCAACCTGCACTCATGCATACTTTACATCCAAAGGCCAGCTTCATAAATTAAGGAGAAATAAGCAGAAACAATGTTATATGCACTCATAATCAAGTAAAAAGTAACAAATATACCAATCAACAGAACTAATCATATTGATAATGATATGTGTACAAGAGCAGCCTAAAAGAAAAATATATTTTCCAAGGTAGAGCTGCCTACATGCAAAATTCTTGCTTTTTTATTGATAATAACAAAAACTTGGTATTTGAAAAAGAAATATTTCTTCATTCTCTTCCTGTAAAATAAAAGAGTAGGTTCTGGACAAGGAAAAGAAAGTTGTGTTCATTTACACATCACTTAAAAAGACAGACATGCGTGCTGCAATACTTCTCGTTGAATATCTTTGATGCTCCTATGATCTTCCGCCATGTGTGCAAGTAGGGGGTGAGAATGAGCAGGGACCGGTTGAAAACTCAAACTAAAATGGGCGGGGTTTTGAGCCAGCCTGAACCTGAACTGGACATGTATTGACCAGCTCAAATACTATTCAATTTCATTTGGGTTAGTCTATGGGCTTTCGGGCAAGCCCATTAACTATTATTAAGAAAAAAAATTGATTTATTTATTAAAAATAAACCCTAAATTCTTCTTTAAAAAAATAACCTAAAACAACCAAAATGGAATTTCATTCAAACCCTAAAAATCCCTTCTTCTTCTTTTTTTTTTTACCTTTCAAGAAAGAAAGCAAGAGGGCCCAGGAACTCAGTGGCGAATACGTATCTATAAGCATAGTGACCACGCAAAACATTTTTATCTTGGAATACTCCAAAACATTCGTATTATAACCGGCTACAATGCATGCTTGAAAGTACAACACAATGATTTTTAGTAAACTTGCATGACTTCGCACAACTTTTCAGTACCTCAATTTTCATAATTCATGGTGACCACGCAAATCTAGTCCTTGTTTTGTGGAACGTTTTCTACAGTTACCCAATGCAGGAATACTTAATGTTAACATTTACATGCCTTTCTCGCAGCTTCCATCCGTGTCATCTCCGTTTACTTCCCTCTTCTCCTGAACCTCTATTTTCTTGATTCATTTCAATCATCAGATTCCATCACCACCTCAATCGATGCGCCTTCTATACATCTATTTACTCTCATGTAATTATCTAATCACTCTTATTTCTGCCATAATCATTTTTATTTCTTGGGCTTGCAGTTCAAATACAAATGTCTTCATCTATTTACTCTTACGGCATGCTTGTTTCAGAGAAAATGGGCCAAAAATTGCCTATTTTCTCCGAATTTGTGCGCCCCAATCAATTTTTTTGGGACCTGTGTGTTTGATTGGCCAAATACTGCCTCTCTCTGTGTGTGAGCCCCACACAAATCTGAGCCCAATCTTTGACATGTTTATAGTTGAAAATAGGCATGTTTGGCCCTATGAGTCCCCACAAAATACTGTTCATATCAGCTGGGCCATTTTCTTTCAGAATTTTGATTTTGTCTGAATTCTGAAATTCATTTTTCCAACCAAACAGGCCATGGCAACCTACTGCATTTAATCAAGTCTTTCATTCCAACCGATCCATTGAACTTGTTGCAGTCTAGATATCCTAATTTCTACGTTACTACACAAAAAGAGTTCATGTAACGCTCCGATTCCGCGGGTACGGAGACGTTACTGTGACGTACATACGTAGGTCGAAAATACCTTCACATATATATGCTAAGCATCAGTACAGGTAAGAATAAGAGCGCGGAAGAACGAAAGTAATATACATTCCAATATAACAGTACAAGTACATAGTTATCACAGAGTGAGATCTAATATTACAGTAATATTACATCACCAGAAAATACAAAAGTAAGATTTATAATATGAACATTACAAAAGTTACTGACGAGCTACAAGGAGATGCCACGAGCCAATCAGGAGGAGGTAAAAAAGGAGACTGAAGCTACAGCTAGTCTGCCTGCTCCGCAAGTAAGCTTGGTCCTTAGCAGAAGGATCCACGTCTATCCAAGCTCCGAGATCTGTACATTAAGGGCCAAGGAAATCAGAAAGCTACCCTAACGAGTGTTAAGATGAGTGCCAAGTAGCGTGCAGGGATAAGCACACATGTATCGATAAATCTGAATTATAAGCATGCATTGAAAACCGTATCATGAGCATAGACATACAGGAGCAAGTAAGGAGGCGGTAAGTAAATCTGTTTAGCCGCCTCTTTCTCTGTGCGTGTGTTTATGCGCCTCTTGCGTGCCATTCCTCTCCGTGTACCCCTGGTGGGCTATTTATAGGGAGAGCAGGGGTATAATTGTTTCATGAAAATCTGGAAACAGATTGAGTCAATCTGTTTAAATCTGAAAAGTAGCCTTGCTGTGAGGCTAAGATCAGCTTCTGCGAAGCTAGAAGTAGCAGGTAGCGTCGATCTCCTAATCTGTTTTGATTCTTTTCAAATAATTGAAAGATCTCCCCTGATCTTCTTACTTGTTTTAGGAGAGTCATGAGATTATGGTAAACAACTACCAAATTTGATCTCAGATTTAATCTTGATTAGATTTGATCTTGAAGATTTGATCTCATCTGGAGATTTGATCGGTCAAAGGTTGACCATAACAGACCCGCAGCGGAGCTGTCGCGTCGAGCTCACAGCGGAGCTGAAAGGAGCATCATCCTTCTGCGCGGTTGCGTATGACTTCGAGCGAAGCTAACTCTCTGCGGAGTTAACTGAGCACTTCAGGCGAAGCTGTAAGTTAGCTCTCAGATAGAGCTTTGAACGGCTTCAAGGCGAAGTTGGACAAACTTACCCTCTCAGGCGAGGCTATCCCCTTGGGCTCATGCGATGCTAAGTGTTGAGCTATCTTAGCATTTTAGACCTGCTTAGGTCTCTTCAAAGACAATCTGGGCTCACTGTCTGCTTTACTGGATCAGTAGAGTCCAAGTTGCTGATTTGTCCCTCGGAGATGGGTACAGAACTGGTCGCCAGCTTGTCTGTCACTTGTCTTTTATAAATGTCAACAAGTTTAGACATTGTTCGGGCCAGTCAGGAATCTTGTCTTTTTTAGAGTGTCAACAAGACCCCCTTCAAAGTTTTCGAAAGTCTGCAATGGAATGGTTCAGGCTTCGAAATACTTTGAATTACTTTGATTGATGGTATGTGAAGTACGAACGTCGCCATGGTGGTTGAGTTTAGCTTCGCTTTGCTTCCGGATTGGAATAAGTTCGCCGAGGAATCGTGTAGATTCGTGATTCTAGGTAGCTTCGCGTCTGGGCCTCCCGGAGTAGCTTCGCTTCAAATCAGTTTTGGAACGTCGTTCCTTTCCCGAGGTCAACTGCCTTTTGGATAGTTTCGAGAAGGATTGCTCCTTTTTCGAGGTTAGAATGACCTCTCTTGCATTAACGAGGGAGATTATTACTTCCTTGTGCAATTCCGAGGGAGACTATTCCCTTTCTCAAGGCTCAATAAATGCCTTAAATTCGCTCGCGCTTCTAAACTTGACGGTGCGATCAGGCCATGAGGCCTATAAATAGAACACTTGAGGTCCTCTGCAGAGAAGCAATCTGTTCATGACTTCTCTTGGTTGTCTAAAGAAAGATACTCAGATCTCTGAACTGGTGAGCTTTGGTCATTCAGAGACTTTTGCCAACTTTAGGGAGCTTACTTCCCTTAATTTAGCTTTATCAGCTACTTCAGGGATTGATTTCCCTTACTCTTCAGTTTGTATCTGACTGATTTGCAGAGAAGGGCTTCAGCCCTATTTCCCAGCTTCCCGGCGAAGCTATCATTTTCACTTGATCAAAGAAAGATCATTGCATGCTTGCCCGCTAAGTTCGCCACATAGGCAAGAATTGGGACCTAGTCTCTTCAAGGTTGAACCAGCCTTGTCATATAGGTGGGGTCAAGACTGCGTCCCTCTGGATCGGTCTGGATTAGCCATATAGGCGAGGCTAGGACTTGGCTTATGCTGAGCTAGCCCATCATCACTGTGCAAGCGAGGCTATCTTTTGCTTTTTTAACTGAAATCGATCCTTAAAATGCAACTAGATTGAATATAAATTGCTTCGTCCAAAGAACTTGACTTAGCGTATCATGCTTGCTTTTTTTTCTTTTGATTTACTGCTAACCTGCTTCCTATCTTGCGTTGCAGTGAATTGCTCCCGCCAGTCTTTGGATTTGATGAAAGAGACCAGAGACTTGCCTCTTGATCTTCTGGTTGAAACTTTAATCCTAAGTAGGAGAAACAAACTGGGGCAGCTGATGGGTGCTCCCAGAAGAGGTTGGTAGTCGCTTATCCGAGATGATCCACTTCGAGAAGGGGCTGATAGTCGCTTATCCGAGATGATCCACTTCGGGAAAGCGGACGTCACCTGTAAGGTCTCGGATCCTTCCTTTGCCAATTTTGATTACGGAAGATCCAGCTTTCTAGTGGCAACCAGTCCTTTGTCAATTTTCATCAAAGAAGATCCAGTTTCTTGATGGCAAAAATCTGCCATTATGCGAAAGATTACAGCCTTGTGCAGGAGGAAGGCATTTCGTGTCCAGTTAGTTTGGCTTGGAAGTAGATAGGACAACTTGTATGCCTTTGGAGCAATGATTCTGTTATATGAAAGACCACTTTGATGTAGCGTCAATGTATCTTCCCTTTTGAATTAGTAAAAGTTTATTTTATGCTGTTTACCTGCTTTGTTTCTCCTTCTTTTTGACCCGAGAACACCTGGGGTGGACCGACGGAGCTAAACTTCCTGCGAAGTTAAAGACAGAATCGTATCTGAATCAGGAATGAGCTTCCAACGAAGCTAGCATGAATTTTCTGCGAAGTTAGAGATGTGCTTTTAGCGGAGCTAAGGCGCGTTTCTCAGCGAAGTTATTCAAGCGTTGCGCTAAGTCAACACTGGACTCACGGCGGAGTTAGCCCTTAGCGGGGCTGAAGCAGCGCTTCTCGGGAAGGCGCTTAGGAGCTGTTTCAAATTAATTTAAAACGACTGCATGCACTCCTTTCGAGGAGGCGACATTTTAGGCAATCATCAGCCTATAAAAGCCTCTCCTCCTCCGGTCATCGAACGACCTATCGCCGGTAGGGATCTTTCCCTTTTGATCAGAGATTTTCATCTCTCTTTTAAAACCAATTTTCTGGCTATCTTCCGATGAATCCAGAGCGATCAATCATGGTCTGGTGATCTTAGAGAGTTCAATTCCTTGAATTTACCTTGATTGGGAATTTTGAGAACCGAAAGGTTTCTTCTTCAAGCTTCTATGCGAAGCTATCTCTTAGGCGGTTCACATCCTGTTGAATGATAGAATGCGAAGCTGACCTTTAGAGCGCAACCGAAAAAGACCTTAATGCCCTTAAAACAAATTTTTAGGCAATAGTAAACTTCTGACGAAGTTAGCCCCCTGGGGCTTCGTCGCGCTCCGTTGTTCAAGGTCAAGCTTCCAGAGCGAAGCTAACACTTGGATATTTTCCTGCCTCCTGCCTTCGTGTGGAGTACAGAGTTAAGCTGCAGCTGCGAGGCTAAGCTTCGGGGCGAAGCTATTGCTAGCCCAGCTTCGCTCGGAGAGCGAGGTTATGCCTTAACTAAAATTGGATTCTTGTTTTAGCTCTTGTTTGACTGATGAACTAATCATAGTTTCTCCTTATTCTTGCAGTGCCCTATATACTCCTGGTCCTCTGAACAGTCTCTTTGGCACAGCCAAGGGGTTAGATGGCAACGTCAGCCTGCAGTTTCAAGGGCAGGCCTCACTATTCAGTGAGCGAAGCGCTCCTGCGCGGGATGCACTTATTCATGGTGGGGATCAGCGCACCATGAGGAGCATCTTAACTACTGCTCCCCTTGAAGATTCTGACCGAAGAATCTATCGAAAGCCCGGCTTCATGTTCGGAGATGCAGCACCCGACAACGATCACCAGCTGCTAGCCGGAGAGGGGAAGTGGATTTTCAAATTGGATGGTGAGAAGTACTATCTCCCATCTAGCAATCGGCATTTTCCCTTGTCCTTCTTTCAATGTGTGACGAGGGCTCGAAAAATGCAATGACAAATAACTCGGATTACTGACTCCGTTCACGTAGGGAAGTTGATAATTCCGTCCCCCGGTTACACAAGGACGGGTCCTCCTCGCTGCATATTGAGTCTCCACCCTGGGAATGTACTTCCAGACATCCCAGTGGGAGAAAACCCCGCGATGGCTCAGACCTTTGGAAATTAGTTCTTTAAGGTTTGTGGCAATTATCAGGCCACTGATTTCAGGACTCTAGGGTGGATTCACCCTCCCAAGGCATGGTGGAGGGACTTGACTCTATATGCCCTTGCTCATTTTGAGGAGGATCTGGAGAGGCTGGGACTTTATGAGGCCGTCAGGGCGACCTGTTATGGCATTCAGATGAGCGTAGCGAACTTCTACGCCATCTTTGAGTTATACTGCCCGGCTACAGGGACCTTCTTCACCTCTGTTGGCGAATTGGTTATGGCTCTGCACGAGATGTGAGAAGTCTCTGCTCTGCCTTTGGGGTCTCTCCCGTATGAAGAATATTTCCCGTGCGAGGCAGAATTAGCATTTCTAGAGAAGCAGGAGCCCGCCTTGTTTGAGACTTACCGAGAATTGATGTGCCACCTCTACATTTGCTCCAGCATACATGGGAGCAGTAAGGGAGCTTCATGCAGTTTGAAGAGCTGGGGAAATTATTTGTTCCCCGACTTGGAAGGTACTCCTGAAACAGCTCATTATGGAGTTGCTGATGAAGACATCTTTCGCCGGATGCAAGAGCACTCTCAAGGGGATTTGATTCTGGAAGAAGATGACGGACCCTATGAGAAAGGCGATATTCTTCAGAGTTTCCACCACCAGGCTCGTCGGCCGACATCCCGGAAGGCACTTCTAGCTGGCTTCTTAACGATCTGGTTGAAGAGGTGTGTGGTGTCGTCTTCGTCTGGCGATGTCATTCACCCGACTGTCTTATTTCCTGCCGTTCGTCTAGTCCATGGTCATTCTCTTGGACTTCTTCCAGCCATGGTGTGCTGTATTCAAAGAGGCCTTCATGCATTGACGGAGGCTTTCTGTAGGCCACCAGCAATGAAGCGGGGAAAGGGGACTATCCTGCCTCGCGACGGACCAAACCCTAGAATAGGTTTGCCATATACTTATTTGATAGCGTGGTTCGCCCTTCACTGCCCCTCCATTATCCAAGCTGGTGAGGAGCCCCCAGAAGGCGTTCGAATGGCACTTCTCCGTCGATTCGAGGGGTATTCATGGTCAAAGACTTATGTGGCTGCGGTCCGTAAGCTGCTGTGTCGTCATGACGTCTATAGCCTTTTCCGATGCTTCCCCTACATTCGCGATGCGGGCTATGGTGAAGAATTCAAGGATGTGGGAGAAGGGCAGACGTCATTGAGTCGGGGAATCTTCGAGTGGCTGGTTAGCATCCGGCCATCACACTTGTTGTATAGAAGTGGGGACACCTGTTACCTAGAGCCCTATGTTCCGAGTCGGTTTGCCCGCCAGTTTGGGTATGACCAACTGTATGTGGGCAATCCAAACAGTAGCTTGGCCTTTATGGGGAGCCTCATCGATGGAGCTCGCGCCTGGCGGTTCTTCATTGTTGGCTGTACTGAGGCGCGACTGTGCATGACGCTAAGGACTCCGAACCTTCTGACGACCCTGGGATTCTGTCAGTGGTATAGAACCTCGAACTCCACACCCACTGGATTTTCTATTAATTCTTTTGGTGTGAAGTTAATCTTTCAGCGGCTGAAGCGGAAGGTCACTGAGAAGAGCGAGGGTAAGAGGGTCCGTGTTCCAGGCCTCAGGGAATTCATTGCCGTTGATGATAGCGAAGCCTCGGATGCAGGAAGTCCTCACTTTGAAGCGGATACAGGTGCTGAGGCTTCAGCAGCTGCTTCTGGTGGGGTAGGCACGGCCCCTATGGAACACGTTGATGTGGAAGAAGTGGAGGAAGAAGATCCTGACGTCCACTTCAAGCGAAAGCGGGAAGGTGGATCTCGTAGGAAGAGGGTAGTGAAGAAGCCTCGTCGCTACGCTCCTACGGTTATTGCAGAGGGCAAATCATCTGCAGTGCCTCCTCCTCCTGCTCTATTAGTCATTAGGTTGTCGGCTCCTAGGCAGACTACTGGTAAAGCTGCTCCGGACCTGGGTAAGATCAGCTCCGTTCTTGTAATATACTTCTTGTGTGTTCTATATAGCTCATTGTTTACTTTATGATTCAGGAACTGAGACGGTGAGAAGCCCGAGAGCTAAGGCTGCCGGAGAACAGGGGAGCATTATGATCCCCTGTTCACTTATAGAGAAGGCGATGAAGCTGGCTATTTTACCGTCTCGGAAGAGTCTGGAGGTGACGCGGCCGATGCAGGTCCTTCGGGTGCTGGGACTTCAAAAGGAAGTCTCGCAGCTTCTAGCTCTTTTGGGTGGACCACAGAGGGTTCGGCAAGTGAAGGTGGGCCGGCCATTCGTGTTGATTCTGCCAAAGATTTTCCAATGGATCCTACAGGGACTGATGCAGCCGTCAAGACAATTGAGGCGACATCATCTTTTGGTAGTGTTTCGGCCTTTTGACTCCTGCTATTTGTTATGCCTTACTTAAACAAAGTCTTGCTGCAGGTGTTCCGCCTCTGGGTACATCAATTTCAAGAGAGCCAATCCGTCTTCCTGAGGGAGCCAGGGGTGAAGTAAGTATTCGACCGCGGCTGATGCTGCTGAGTTGGATGCCTTGTATCACAGGTTGCCCTCTTATCAGCCTGAACCAGCCAGAGGAAATGAAATTGAGGGAACGGTAGCCATGGAATCAACCTCACTTCCAGCTATATCAGTGAGTGAGATGCCATTGGTTTCGCCAGTGCCGTCTATCTTGCCAGGCGCGGAGCTGAAGGTGATTACCAGTCCTACTTCTACAACATTGGTGGTTGAGCCCGCTCTCCCAGAAATAGTTACTAGTCCTACCTCGGTTGTGGCTGGTGTATTGGTCTCGATGAGGATCCCTCCGAGATTGCCGACGACCCCTCATGTTGCTGCAGCCAGTGCCTCCATAGTTTCGCCAGTGAAGGCAGTGGAAACTCTGTCTTCAGGGGCTATTCGTTTGCCAGGAGTAATTGAGGCCGAGAACGAATTCGTGGCTGAGTTAGTCGACAACCTTTATAAGAGCTTGAAGCGATCCATTGCTTTGGTCTTGAAGGGCTCGACTACCTCATTCTCTGCTTTAAAGGTGGTCCTCTCCCGAAGCATTGACAGTATCCGAGACTTTGGAGGGGATGACCAGGCCGCCACATTGGAGCTTCTGGTAGACAGACTCGAGAGGGATGTGGACGAATGGCGCAGTCTTAGCCATTCAGATCTGGAGTCTTCAGTTAACGAACAGCTTGCGCATCTCGCTGCTCAGATGCATGAAGCTCATCTCGCCGCTCAAGAAGCTGCTAAGGAAATTTCTTCTGATTTGAAATCCTTGGAGACAAGGAAAGTAGAGCTCGGGGATGCCATAGACGCTTCTAACAGTGCTCTTCTTGACGCTGAGGATAAAATTGAAAAGGCCAAGGAAATGATCAGGAAGGCTAATCTTCTTTTATCCAAGGCTGAACCAGTGCGTCTTGAAGAGACTGCCCGGCTTGAACAGCTTAAGGCCCAGCATGACGAAGTCTTACGGCAGGAGCTAGCACAGAGGGCAATCTTGGTGTTGAAATTGAAGCTCTCTTGGCCCAGACGGCGAGCTTTAATGAGGCCGAATTGAGGTCGCAGGCGCTTGTCAGGGCTGCTGAAGAGAGGAAGACTAGGCTGGCCATTCTTGAAGAACGGATCAAGTCCTATGAAGCACCGTCGTAACTTGTAATCCGTGCATTCATGTATCCCTCTTTTGGAATCAATAAAAAGTGATTTTATTTGACTCCCATGTTGCATTTCCAACTTGTTTTATCTTCTGAATTCTCGCTTTCAAGTTGTATCACAGTCATTTGAGAAAATAGTCCTTACTGGACTAAAAAGATGAGACATGGCTATCTGCCGGTTCAGAGGTCGCAATGACGTAACCGATTGAGAAGCCACCAAGCTCAAAATTTGTCAAATAATGACAAAGAAATAGTCCTTGCCGGACTGAAAGATGAGACTTGGCTATCTGTCGGTTCAGAGGTCGCAATGACGTAACCGATTGAGAAGCCACCAAGCTCAAAATTTGTCATATAATGACAAAGAAATAGTCCTTACCGGACTGAAAGATGAGACTTAGCTATCTGCCGGTTCAGAGGTCGCAATGACGTAACCGATTGAGAAGCCATTAAGCTCAAAATTATCATATAATGATAAAGAAATAGTCCTTACCGGACTGAAAGATGAGACTTGGCTATCTGCCGGTTCAGAGGTCGCAATGACGTAACCGATTGAGAAGCTACCAAGCTCAAAATTTGTCATATAATGACAAAGAAATAGTCCTTACCGGACTGAAAGATGAGACTTGGTTATCTGCCGGTTCAGAGGTCGCAATGACGTAACCGATTGAGAAGCCACCAAACTCAAAATTTGTCAAATAATGACAAAGAAATAGTCCTTGCCGGTTTGAAGGATGAGACTTGGCTATCTGCCGGTTCAGAGGTCGCAATGACGTAACCGATTGAGAAACCACCAAGCTCAAATTTTGTCATATGATGACAAAGAAATAATCCTAGCCGGACTGAAGGATGAGACTTGGCTATCTGCCAGTTCAGAGGTCGCAATGACGTAACCAATTGAGAAGCCACCAAGCTCAAAATTTTATCATATGATGACAAAGAAATAGTCCTAGCCGGACTGAAGGATGAGACTTGGCTATCTGCCGGTTCAGAGATCGCAATGACATAACCGATTGAGAAGCCACCAAACTCAAAATTTTATCGTATGATGACAAAGGAATAGTCCTTGCCGGACTGAAGGATGAGACTTGGCTATCTGTCGGTTCAGAGGTCGCAATGACATAACCGATTGAGAAGCCACCAAGCTCAAAATTTTAATGGGATTTAGAAGGAATTGTCAGAGGTATATGTTAACGTGACAACCCAAAAATTCCACCAAAGACTGAGTGGGACTCAGGAACTTGCTGGGGAGTTAGGAAATGAATTCCATAGAAGATCATATGTCAGAGGTGTAATGTTAACATGACAAAAAGAACTTCGTAGGAATTCGGAAAGCGATTTGTCAGAGGTGTAAAGTTAACTTGACAAAAAGATATGCATGCCAGAGGTGTAGTGTTAAACATAGCATGAAAAGGTCTCATTCTCACTGAGAAAAACGAGGAGATCACTGTCATAGGTTTAATGTTAACTTAACAGCGAAATGGATGCCAGAGGTGTAGTGTTAAACATAGCATGAAAAGGTCTCGTTCTCACTGAGAAAAACGAGGAGATCACTGTCATAAGTTTAATGTTTACTTAACAGCGAAATGGATGCCAGAGGTGTAGTGTTAAACATAGCATGAAAAAGGTCTCGTTCTCACTGAGAAAAACGAGGAGATCACTGTCATAGGTTTAATGTTAACTTAACAGCGAAATGGATGCCAGAGGTGTAGTGTTAAACATAGCATGAAAAAGGTCTCGTTCTCACTGAGAAAAACGAGGAGATCACTGTCATAGGTTTAATGTTAACTTAACAGCGAAATGGATGCCAGAGGTGTAGTGTTAAACATAGCATGAAAAGGTCTCGTTCTCACTGAGAGAAACGAGGAGATCACTGTCATAGGTTTAATGTTAACTTAACAGCGAAATGGATGCCAGAGGTGTAGTGTTAAACATAGCATGAAAAGGTCTCGTTCTCAATGAGAGAAACGAAAAGATCACTGTCATAGGTTTAATGTTAACTTAACAGCGAAATGGATGCCAGAGGTGTAGTGTTAAACATAGCATGAAAAGGACTCGTTCTCACTGAGAAAAACGAGAAAATCACTGTCATAGGTTTAATGTTAACTTAACAGCGAAATGGATTGAAAGATCTTTATATGTGGTCTTACCATTCTATAGATGAGAATTGGTAAGTGATTTTGGAAAGGGAATCAAATGGGGACAGGTCCCTTAGGATTTTTAGCAAATCCTCAGCTGTCAATGGATTTGATATGCCTTTACCAACTACCGTTTGAGTCGGGCTAGCCATGCTATTCCCCTTAGTATGATGAGTTGTCGAGGACTTATGTTGGGCTTAAAGGCCAACATTTTCCTCTATCCTTAACCGTTAAAGGTGTTGGATCATTTGGTTAGCGCATGTGTAACCTTGATTCTTCTTTGAGACAACCGGTGTATGATCAGTTTCCTACTGGTTCCTGGTTGTATGATCTCATTTGGAGGAAGAGAGGGGCGCTCCTTCTGCGTACCTTGGATTTGAAGATCTTGATCAGAGGTGTAATGTTAACTTGATCATGAGAAGGATCCTTAATCAAGGATAATACTTTTTTAAGAACTTGTCGTTGATCGGCATCATGAGTAAATCGCCATCTGAGGTCATAAGGCGATATGCCCCGTTTGAATAGACTGTTTCTATTACAAACGGTCCCTCCCATTTGGGCCGAAATTTGCCTTTGGTTTTGTGAGTCATGATCATTGGTCATCTGACGGCTAAAACTAAATCTCCTTTCTGAAAGACTCTTTATTTGACCTTCTTATTGAAGGCTTTCGAGATCCGAGCTTGATACAACTCAATGTGCTGCTGAGCTTGTAACCGCTTCTCATCTAAGGCTTCGAGCTCTTGAAGACGCAACCGATCATTGTCCTCTGATGTGATATTAGTCATTAAAGTGACTCGCAATGACGGCATCTGAATTTCTAACGGTATGACTGCTTCACACCCGTATACCAGGGAAAAAGGCGTATTGCCTGTCGGGGTCCGAACTGTGGTTCGGTAGGCCCAAAGACATTCACCAAACTTTTCGTCCCAATCTCCTTATTCGAGGAGACGAACTTTTTGAGTAACTTGATGATCATTTTGTTGAATGCTTCCGCCAAGCCATTAGCGGCGGGATTATAAGTAGTTGAAGCCACATTCTGAATTCGGTATTTATCGCAGAACCGATAGAATACCTGCTTATGAATTGGGGACCGTTATCATGAATGATCCGCCTAGGGACACCAAACCGATGGATGACATGGTGTTTGATGAAATTAACCACGTTAGAAGTTTTGACTTCAATCAGTGGTATAGCTTCTGCCCACTTTGAAAAGTAATCAGTTATTGCCAGGATAAACCAGTGTCCTTTTGTCGAAGAGGGGCTGATTGGCCCTACGACATCGATTCCCCATGCTTCAAATGGCCATGAAGCAACAGTTGGGTGGAACAACTCTGGAGGCTGGTGTATGAAGTCCGCATGAACTTAGCATGTTTTACACCTTCGTGCATATTGGATGGCATCGGCTATCATGGTTGGCCAATAATATCCAAGCCTATGCAATCTGTCTTTCAGTTTTGGACCTGACTGATGCGCTCTGCATATGCCGTCGTGTGCTTCTTTAAGCACTTCCCGTGCCTCTGAATTAGAAAGGCAACGGAGAAGGACACCGTCATATGAACGACGGTAAAGTGTCTTCAGAGTTAGATCATAGTAAAAATGGAGAGACCTTCGTCTGATAGACGCCGCTTCTTTAGGATTGTCTGGCAGCAGACCATGTAGAGCATAGTCGATGAAAGGAAATCACCAATCTCTCGGCTCAAGATCTGTCGAGATATTATAAACCTCTCTGGTTCTTAACATATATTTAGAGCAGACAAGGTGTCGAGTCGCCACTGTAAGGTGATACTCGGTGTCGACTGGCAGGGCAAGTGTTATTGCTAAAGCAGCAAGAGCATCCGTTTTAGTATTCTGAGATCGAGATACATACCTGATGTAAAAGCCATCAAACAGATTAGCCAATTCGATGACTGTGTGATAATAAGGCACCAAATCCTCATGACGGACCTCATATTTGCCTTTAACCTGATTGATAATCAGTTTTGAATCGCCGTAATCTTCAAGGTTGCGTACCCCCATTCCGTGGGCGAGCTGAAGACCAATGAGTAGAGCATTATATTCCGCTACATTGTTGGAGCATGATTCCGTCAAAGAAAATGCTCTAGGAAGGACGTGATTCTATGGAGAGATAAACACAACCCCACGCCGGCAATGATCCTGCGTTTAGGGCCTATTCGTGATGCTCCATCGAAGAACATTTGCCAAACTTCATCCTCTAAGGTTACATTGGACTCAAAGACTTCATCTGGAATATCTTCATGAAGTTTTGAGTGTTCCGGAACTGGATGAGCGGCCAAAAACTCTGCAAGGCCTGGCCTTTAACTGCCTTTTGAGGGATAAAGATCATGTCGTATTGAGACAAAAGAAGCGCCCACTTAGCTAATCTTGAATTCAATGATCCTGGCTTCATCATGAGGAGACGCAAAGGATTCACTCTGAAAATGACATGCATGGTTTGGCCGACCAAATAATGTCGTGTCTTCTGAACGGCAAAGACAATAGCTAAGCATTCCTTCTCAATAGGATTATAGCGAGATTTCGCCCCTATCAGAGTTCTGCTCAGATAATAAATGGCAAGTTCGTGACCATTGTCGTCCTTTTGGGCAAGCAGGGCACCAAGAGAATGGTCCATAGCTTTCACATAAAGTAAGAATGATTTCCCTGATGTGGAGCCACTAAGACTGGAGGTTTTGTGAGATATGTCTTGATATCCTCATAAGCTTCCTGACAAGCTTGATCCCATACAAAAGAAACACCCTTTTTCATGAGTCGGGTGAACGGTTGACAGCGGCCTGAGAGATTTGCGATGAATCTTCTAATATAAGCCAGTTTATCCTGCAAGCCTCTAAGCTTTTTGAGATTCTTAGGTGGATGCATGCTCATAACTGTAGGGTATTGCAACCCTAGATCTGGTGTTTCGGAAGACATCTTCTTCATGTACCAAGACTTCGCCAAGGCTTGGGCTATAATCCGGATCTGGGGAACTAGAGGGAGTGGCATGTGACGCTTGTCTGCCCCTACGCAGCTCTCGTCCTCTTTCGATCATGTTAACGGATGCAGAGGGCAGATCCCGTGATATGCTCCTTTTGCGATGTTTCACCGGAGCTTGCACCGACAGTCGATCAAAAACTGATCGTCGACCTGAAAGAGTGGCGGGGATTGGTCCTAGCCGGCAATGGACCAAGTGGAGTGTCACCAACTGACATCCCAATTGTTGACAACAGGAGGAAGAAGTTTGGAAAGATTCTGACTTCCGTTTGCTTGTCAAGAATTCCCGTAAGTCAGACCCAGTTGGGCCTAAACGATCCAGCACAGAGGCTCTGTTGGATTGCGCATAGGATGACGTCCTATTCTTTTTATCACCGCAGAGATAATTAGCAATAAATAGTGTTTTAGCTTTAGGTTCGCGGCTAAGAACTTTGGGAATGTCCTTGGGTGCTGAAGCTGCATAAGCACCGCTGTCAACACTTGGGGACAATCCCTTAACTCCGCTGCAAAGGGCGAGCTTAGCGCTTGATGAACTGAGGAACGAAGCACGCTGTGGTGCTTCATCCGCTATGTTGTTGCGGAGGTGATTAGCCCTAGATAGTGCCTTGGCTCTTGCGGCTAAAAGCTTTGGAAATGCCCTTGGGCGCTGAAGCTGCATAAGCACCGCTATCAGCACTTAGGGGCTATCCCTTAGCTTCGCTGCAAAGAGCGAGCTTCGCACATTGTGGCGCTATGGTTCCAACTTCGCGAGTGTGAACATCATGGGTACCCTGAGGTACAGTAGCTTCGCTCATAAGAACGAGGCTGGCACGAGGAGTTATTGCTCTCTGAATTAGGCGAAGGCATGGTCGTCGTGACTTCGCGGCTGACAGTCTCGACAGAGCAGGCAGGCATCTTGCCTTTTTCTTCGTGAGAGAGATGAACTTGTGGTGCAGCTACAATTGAGGCTTCATACAAAGCCTTCTGTTTTGGCCTCACATCCGCTTTGACAAAGGAGACTTAGGTTCGCAGGGAACCTGACTAGCCACACGCGAGGCTGAGAGGTGTTGGAAGGATTCTGCTTCCGGTTTCTGCTCCGAAACCTTGGCCATCGAGACCTTTTTATGCTTTCGTGCATGGAGCATTAGACCACCCCCAGAGAGGAGTTCTTCGACTTTTCCTTGGTCGAAGTGAACGACTAGGTTTTCGAAGGTGACAGGCTGAAGATTCTGGCCCTTGTATTGCGGGCCTGCTTCCTTGTTGCGCCAGAGGACCGTGGTAGGCTCGCAAAGAGCCTCATCTGTCTCCACAGAGACTTGCTTTAAAGGCTTAGCCAGAGGGGCTCTGGCCACACCGGCTTCCTTGAATTCAGAGATAGACCCGAAGGTCTGTTCGTCGCATTGCAACACTTGATTCTCAACAGTAGAGAATATTTTCCCAGCGGAGTCGCCATCTTGTTTTCCATTGATTTTCCAAAGGGGAAAACTTACAAAAAATAGTCGAGGAGCTAAATTACAAGTATTCTAACAGATTACAAGTTGATCTCCTCTTAGATTCTAGAGAAGTGTGCCGATAGGAGTCTGGTCAGCGCGCGACCACTTTGTCCCTTTGACGATGCGATCGATGAGATTCCCTTCTCGCCTGGTTCGGGGAATCGGAGAACAGAAGGTTGGTAGAACCCTCTTGTTACTTCTCAAACTGCCTCCACTTAGGGAATTCCTTCTCGCCTGGCTCCGGAAATTCCTTGAGAGGAAGGAAGGTATTAGGGTATCAGCACCCTGATTAGAGAAGCAGCTCTCTGAATTCTCTGAATTCTTGGAAGCAAGAGAATTAATCTCTGTTTAGCCGCCTCTCTCTGTGCGTGTGTTTATGCGCCTCTTGCGTACCGTTCCTCTCCGTGTACCCCTGGTGGGCTATTTATAGGGAGAGCAGGGGTATAATTGTCCCTTGAAAATCTGAAAACAGATTGAGTCAATCTGTTTAAATCTAGAAAGTAGCCTAGCTGCGAGGCTAGGATCAGCTTCTGCGAAGCTAGAAGTAGCAGGTAGCGTCGATCTCCTGATCTGTTTTGATTCTTTCTAAATAATTGAAAGATCTCCCCTGATCTTCTTACTTGTTTTAGGAGAGTCATGAGATTACGGTAAACAACTATCAAATTTGATCTCAGATTTGATCTTGATTAGATTTGATCTCATCTGGAGATTTGATCGGTCAAAGGTTGACCATAACAGACCCGCAGCGGAGCTGTCGCGTCGAGCTCACAGCGGAGCTGAAAGGAGCATCATCCTTCTGCGCGGTTGCGTATGACTTCGAGCGAAGCTAACTCTCTGCGGAGTTAACTGAGCACTTCAGGCGAAGCTGTAAGTTAGCTCTCAGATAGAGCTTTGAACGGCTTCAAGGCGAAGTTGGACAAACTTACCCTCTCAGGCGAGGCTATCCCCTTGGGCTCATGCGATGCTAAGTGTTGAGCTATCTTAGCATTTTAGACCTGCTTAGGTCTCTTCAAAGACAATCTGTGCTCACTGTCTGCTTCACTGGATCAGTATAGCCCAAGTTGCTGATTTGTCCCTCGGAGATGGGTATAGAACTGGTCGTCAGCTTGTCTGTCACTTGTCTTTTGTAAATGTCAACAAGTTTAGACATTGATCAGGCCAGTCAGGAATCTTGTCTTTTTTAGAGTGTCAACAGCTGGCGAGCCTGGCTGGCGAGCCAGGTGGTGGCCTGTTTTCCATCGATTTTGCAAAGGGGAAAAAACTTACAAAAAGGGGTCGAGGAGCTAAATTATAAGTAATTCTTTTGCAATAAAAAGATTACAAGTAGATCTCCTCTGAGATTCTGGAGAAGTGTGCTGATAGGAGTCTGGTCAACGCGCGACCACTTTGTCCCTTCGACGATGCGATCGATCAGATAATCGGGTTACTACCAGATGGGATTCCCTTCTCGCCTGGTTCGGGAATCGTAGAACAGAAGGTCGGCAGAACCCTCTTGTTACTTCTCAAACTGCCTTCACTTGGGAATTCCTTCTCGCCTGTTCCAGAGATTCCTTGAGAGGTAGGAAGATCTTAGGTATCAGCACCCTGATTAGAGAAGTAGTTCTCTGAATTCTTGGAAGCAAGAGAATAGATCTCTGTTTAGCCATCTCTTTCCTCTGTTTTTCAGCCTCTCTCTGTGCGTGTGTGTTCGTATGCCCCTGGTGGGCTATTTATATGGAGAACAGGGGTATAATTATCTCTTGGAAGTCTAGAAACAGATTGAGTCAATCTATTTAAATCTGGAAAGTAGCCTTACCGCGAGGCTAGAATCAGCTTCTCGAAGTTAGGAATAGCAGGTAGCGTCGAGCTCCTGATCTGTTTTGATTCTTTCCAAATAACTGAAAGATCTCCCCGATCCTCTACTTGTTTTAGGAGAGTCAAGAGATTATGGTAAACAACTGTCAAATTTGATCTCAGATTTGATCTTGATTAGATCTGATCTTGAATAGATTTGATCTCATCTGCAGATTTAATTGGTCAAGGGTGACCATGAAAGATTCACAGCGGAGCTGTCGCGTCGAGCTCACAGCGGAGCTGGAAGGAGCATCTGGCGAAGTCAGAAGAAAGCTCTTCAGCGGAGCTGGATAAACATCTGTGGTGAAGCTACCGACCATCCTTCTGCACGGTTGCGTGTGGTTTCGAGCGAAGCTAACTCTCTGTGGAGTTAACTGAGCGCTTCAGGCGAAACTGTAAGTTAGCTCACTGATAGAGCTTTGAACAACTTCAAGGCGAAGTTGGACAAACTTAGCCTCTCAGGTGAGGCTATCCCCTCGGGCTCATGTTATGCTAAGTGTTGAGCTAACCTAACATCTTAGACCTGTTTAGGTCTCTTTAAAGACAATATGGGCTCACTGTCTGCTTCACTGGATCAGTAGAGTCCAAGTTACTGATTTGTCCCTCAGAGATGGGTAAAAACTGGTCGTCAGCTTGTCTACCACTTGTCTTTTGTAAATGTCAATAAGTTAGATATTGTTCAGGCCAGTTAGGAATCTTGTCTTTTTTAGAGTGTCAGCAAGACCCCCTTCAAAGTTTTCATAAGTCTGCAATGGAATGGTTCAGACTCTGAAATACTTTGAATTGCTTTGATTGATGGCATGTGAAGTACGAACGTCACCATAGTGATTGAGTTCAGCTTCGCTTTCAATCCTGCTTCCAGATTGGAATAAGTTCACCGAGGAATCGTGTAGATTCGTGATTTTGTGTAGCTTCGCGTTCGAGCCTCCAGGAGTAGATTCGCTTCAAATCGATTTTGGAACGACGTTCCTTTCCCGAGGCTAACTGCTTTTTGGCTAGTTACGAGAAGGGTTGCTCCTTTTTTGAGGTTAGAATAATCTCTCTTGCATTAACGAGGAAGATCATTGCTTATGCGCGTATTTCCGAGGGAGACTATTCCCTTTCTCAAGGCTCAGTGCTTGAATGCCTTAAATTCGCTCGCGCTTCTAAGCTTGAAGTAGCGACGGTGTGATCAGGCCATGAGGCCTATAAATAGGACACTTGAAGTCCTCTTTAAGGAAACAGTCCATTCATGACATCTCCTGGTTGTTCAGAGAAGGATACTCAGATCTCTGAAATAGTTAGGGTGCCCACTCTGGTCATTAACCGGCCAAGAACTGGTGAGTCTCGGTCACCCAGAGACTTTACCAATGGACTAGCGACTTTAGAGAGTTTATCTCCCTTAATTTAGCTTTATCAGCTGCCTCAGGGATTGATTTCCCTTGTTCTTCATTTTGTATCTGCCTGATTTGCAGAGAAGGGTTTCAGCCCTATTTCCCAGCTTCTTTGGCGAAGCTATCATTTTCACTTAATCAAAGAAAGATCATTCCATGCTTGCTTGTTAAGTTCGCCACATAGGCAAGAATTGGGACTTAGTCTCTTCAAGGTTGAGTCAGTTTTGCCATATAGGTGGGGTCAAGACTGCGTCCCTCAAGATCAGTCTGGCTTAGCCATATAGGTGAGGATAAGACTTAGTCCTTTTTGAGGCTTCTCCAGCCTAACTGCCTTAGGGGAGTTAAGACTTGGCTTATGCTGAGCTAGCCCATCATCACTGTGCAAGCGAGTTATCCTCTGCTTAACTGAAGTGCCACTGGATCGGATATGAATTGCTCCGCCCAAAGCATTTGACTTAGCATTTCGTCTCTATATTTTCTTTTTGCTAAGCTAACTTATTTCCAGTTTGCTTTGCAGTGAACTATGTCCGCCAGTCTTTGTCTCAATGAAAGAGACCAGAGACTTACCTCTTGATCTTCCATTTGAAACTTTAATCCTAAGCAGGAGGAACATACTGGAGCAGCTGATGCGTGTGTTCAAGAAGAGGTTGGCAGTTGCTTATCCGAGATGATCCACTTCGAGAAGGGGCTGGTAGTCGCTTATCCGAGATGATCCACTTCGGGAAAGCGGACGTCACCTGTAAGGTCTAGGATCCTTCCTTTGCCAATTTTAATCAAAGAAGATCCGGCTTTCTGTGGCACCCAGTCCTTTGCCAATTTTCATCAAAGAAGATCCAGCTTTTTGATTACAAATCTGCCATTATGCGAAGGATTACGGCCTTGTGCAGGAGGAAGGCCTTTCGTGTCCAGTTAGTTTGGCTTGGAAGTAGATAGGACCACTTGTATGCCTTTGGAGCAATGATTCAGTTTGTACGAAAGACCACTTTGATGTAGCGTCAATATATCTTCCCTTTTAAATCAAATAAAATATTTATTTTCTGCTTATCTTCTTTGTTTCCCTCCTTTTGACCGAGAACACCTAGAGTGGACTTGCTTTAGGTAAGTGTTTTCCTTAGGAGGAAATGAGAACTCTTAGCCGAGCTAAACTTCCGGCGAAGCTGAAGACAGATTTTCAAATAAGTCAGGAGCCAGTTTCTGGCGAAGCTAGCACGGAATTTCCGCGAAGCTAGAGATGTGCTTTTAGCGGAGCTAAGGCATGTTTCTCAGCGAAGTTATTCAAGCGTCGCGCTAAGTCAACATTGGACTCACGGCGGAGTTAGCCCTTAGCGGGGCTGAAGCAGTGCTTCTTGGAAAGGCGTTTAGGCGCCGTTTCAAATTAATTTGAAACAACCCCTGCGCTCCTTTCGAGGAGGCAGAATTTAGGCAATCATCAGCCTATAAAAGCCCTGAAAGAAAAGGAATCACTTCTCTTTGAATTTTTAGAGAAC
>JAVJIF010006443.1:0-242283 GCA_038442645.1 Agave tequilana
TTTTTGAAGACAAGTTTTCATTTTTCTTCAAAATTGTTTCACAATCATTTTTATTTTTCAAAAATTTATTTTCTTTTAATGCAAGATTTAGTTGAGATTTTAATGAATCCCTCTCATTAGAAATCTCCTCCTTTTCTTGCAAAATCATGTTAAGTCTAGAAAGCAATTTTTATTATCATTGTTAAGACCTAGACTTTTCTTTTTCAAAATCTTATATTTTTCAAACAATTTTTCACAAACTATATAAAGTTCTTCATTCAAAGAATGGGCATCAATATGATCATTTGAAGAACTAGCATCATCATCATCATCTAAGTGGGTTTCCGTGTACCTCAAGGGAGTCATTCCCTTGGACCGTATAGCATTGTTGTGGCTCGGATTCATCTTCACTAGATTCATCCTCCGGTTGAATTTGCAATTGAAGCTTGGAGGTGGTGGTGGTTGTCAACATATTCCACACTGCAAATGCGGAATCAAAGTTAGAAGCAAGCATAAGATATTCTTTAGGTAGCGTGCTTCTAATGGCCTCAAGGGCTTGTGCGTTGGCCCCTATATGCTTGCTATCACTAAGATAGGATTCCTTGGTAATGGCAAGGTGAACCTTATAACCTAGGGTTTGTAGGTAAATGGACATCTTAGTCTTCCAAATAAGAATGTTGGAAGGGTCAAACATAGGTGGGGTCATGAAGTCCATGGGTCCAAACTATATGTGTGCAAACAAGCAAATGTGCAAATGCAGATGGTAGATTAGCTAAACAAGGATCTCACTCCTAGGATGTTAAGCCTAAGTATCAGGAGCTTAGGCTCTGATACCAATTGTAAATCACCTAGAGGGGGGGTGAGTAGGTGATAATGCTAATCTATAAACTAAATGCGGAAGCTAAAATAAATTTTGCAACACACTTAATACAACCAACAAGTGTTGCCGAATTCCCCGTGAAGGGCTCTGGACTAACTCCTCTTGATTCCCCTAGATATGGGTTGAGGTGCTATATGAAGCTCTTGTGGTTAAGTACAAGTGAGGCACACACACAAACAAGCCAAGCATATAAGGATGATAAGCAATATGAAATAATACAAGGCACAAATGCAAGCAATAAGATATGAATGAATGAATGATGCTTTACACAAATAAAGAGAGAGAGTTTAGAGACAAGTGGATCAAACGCAAACACAATGATATGTTCCGAGGTTCGAGCCCCTAGCTCTACGTCCCCGCCTTCACCGAGAATGATTTCTAATCCACTATCTCCCACCGAGGGAACCTCCACCGAGGAGGATTTTTAAAACAAGGGAGTACCGAACTCCTCTCTCAAACACCGCCTCACAACCGAGGGTAGGCCCGTAGCCAAACAACCACAAACACCTCTACCGAAGAGGGTTACAACCAAACTCCACCTCTCACTAGAGGGAGCAAACACAAGCCTCAACCTCTATCAAAGAGGGAGCAAACCAATCACCCGATCAGCCTCTACCAAAGAGGGATACAACAAAAGCAAGGGTGTTTACAACTAGTGGTTTCTTTCAACCACAAACAATCTCTCTTTCCTCTTTTCCATAAAACAAGATCCTAATAGAATAGGATAGAAGATAAGCTCAAGTGTGGAAAAATTAAGTGTTTTGATCAAAGAAATACACTTGGGAAAATACCAAATAGATATTGAAATGAAGAACAATAAACAATTTCCCAAAAACCTATTTCTTTGAAAATAACAAAACACTTAAAACAAACAAAATGAATCTTTTTGCTCTTTAAACTCTTTTGAAAACTTCTTTTTAAACCAGAGATTAGGGAAAAATTAGCTCAGAAAATCTTGTCTAAAACCCTAAAGAGATGGGGTATTTATAGCCCAAATAGAAAACTAGCCGTTAGGCTGATCTGGCAGCCTGACAGGCTTGCGGTCGACCGGCCCGGTCGACCGCCAACGGTCATAAATGTGACCGTTGGGGCATCCGGTCGACCGCACGGCCGACCGCCCAGATACAGAGAGCAGACTTCTCTGCTCCGGTCGACCGCTCGGTCGACCGCCTAGATACAGAGAGCAAGGCTCTCTGATCCGGTCGGCCGACCGACCGACCGGCCCACTGTACCAGTAGACGTGTATAGGTCTGTACACGTCGGTCGACCGCCCGATCGACCGGCCTAGCCTGTCAGCACAGTTCTCGGTCAGAAACTGGGTCAGAAAAACATGTTAAAATATTTCTAAAATTTCTTTAAAAATTTCTAAAAATCCCCAAAAATAGTTTTAAACATTTTACATTGATATATAAACATGTGATAAAAAGTTTAGCTCAAATATCAAGCATATGAAACTATTTTTGTGTTTAAACATTTTTACCAAAACCAAACTTGTATTTTATAAAACTGGATTTTTCAATACATGAATAGGATAGTCAAAATAAGTTTGTTTAAAAGTTAAGCATGCATGTATAGAATGAAACTACTATAAATAACCAATTAAACTTGTTTTGATCAACTATTCATGAAAACAAATATTGGTTAAATCAAAACCGAAAAACCAATATCCAAACATAAAACTTGTAACACCCCGCTCCCGGAATACGTACTTAGTTGAGTATTCAGATTTTTTGATTGTATTTTTTGATTTACTTCCTATATTTATTTTATATTATGAATTATTTATATGATCGTTTTGTCTTGGATCAGGATTCGTGGACTCAGAGTCTGCTCTTCTCTGAACCAGGGACCTGATGCTAATGTCTTACTCAATTTGGTCTTTCCGGTATTCAGATTTGACCGATTTTAGTTTCAAACATCATTTTCCAATATTTTAGATTTTCTATGATTTCTGAAATTTTTCTGAATTAAATGAAAAATCTTCAAAATCGGTGTCGACCAGCACCGTTGATCGATTCCTTGATTTTTAATTTACAAATGGAGTCAAATTTTGAGAAACCGCTTTTCATATTTGCTTAGAATAATATTTACTATCTTAATTCATTTTTTGAGAATTTTCAGAATTATTCAGATTTCTGCCAAATTTGGTGTCGACCGATATTGGCGGCCGATTCCAAGATTTTTAATTTAAAAGCTATAAAGAATTTCTTGAATCGAATTTCACCATGATTCTTAGAATAATATTCTTGATTTTTGAGAATTTTTACGGGTCGTTCCGAGATACTTGATTTTCGAACGATTTCGGTATTTTCCGAAAGTTTTCCGCATCCGCAACCGAATCCCGGGAATCCGCTACTCTAATTATTTTCACTTTTTCTTTCAAGAAGATATCTTCTTTTTTTCATTTTCTTTTCCTTTTTCCTTTTTCTTTCCTTCCTTTTCCTTCCACCAAATTCTCCAAACTTCTCCATTCTTCCATTATCTTCTACATTCTTCCTCCAAAAATATCTCCTTTCCTCCAAAAATATCTTCTCCAAAATATCCAACTCCTCTCCCATCACCATGGCCGGCCAAAGAGCCACCTCACCTCTCCATTTTTACAAAAAAACCCCTCTCTAAACATTTTTACATCTCCTTCACAATTCCAAATCCTATATAAACCTTTCCTTCTCCTTTCAACTTCATTTTCTCTTCACCAACACCTTAACCACCACCAACTCCTCCTTCATCTCCACCACACAACAACTACTACAACTTCTCCAACTTCCTACCTTCATCTTCTTCCTCCTCCATCTCCATTTAAAGCACCACAACTTCAACAACTCCACTAAAGCCTTCACCTTCTCCAAAAATACCACCACCATCAAAACCCTCCACAAAACCACCACCGCATCACCACATCAAGAGCCGGCCGCCTCCTTTGGATTGGGCCGAGCTCTTCTTCGTCGGTAATATCTCCGATGATTATTCCGGTAATCGTTCGCGATTATTCCGGTAATCATTACGGTGACGATTACAACGACAAACAACTAACATCACCATCACCTCTACTATTTTCCACCACCATCTTCACTTCCACCATCACTTTCACCAAACACCACCTCCATCTCCACTACTTCAACCTCCAAACATCACCTCCTTCACCTTCTTTTTCATTACTCCATCAAAATCCAACTCCTCCACCAAATACACCACCACCAAAGCAAGCACCTTTCCCTTTCTCTCTCCCTCCTCCTCTCTGTATATTGCTGACGCGGATCTCACCCCCGCGTCCAGGCAACGCCTTAACGCGGATCTTCGCGTTCTTGGCATCTGTTTAAACGTGGCCTTCGCGTTCTTGTACCGACGCAACGCGGAGTCCATGCCTGCGTCTGTGTCCCTTTCATGTCTGCACGACGCGGAGCTAATGCCCGCGTCTGTGTTCTTCTCATGCTAACGCGACGCGGAACCCATGACCGCGTCTGCGTTCTTCTCGTGTCCTGACTTGAACGCGGGTCTCGAACCCCGCGTTTGTGGCGGTCTCGAAGCTCGCGTTTGTGGCACCTTTGCGACGCGATTCCCGCGTCTGTGACTCTCGCGTCTGCGACTCCCGCGTCTCACTCTCAAAACCCGCGTCTTCCTGTGCACTCTCTCCTTCCATATACTTCTCTCTCTTGTTTTTCTCTCTCTTTCTCTCTCTAACTCTTTCTCTCTCCTCTTCACTTATTATATTTATGGCTCGTACGCGAGTTCCAAGGATTTCAGAGTTTTCGGTTTTTCCGGAGATTTAGGCGAGTGTCCTCGCTCTCACCTCCATTTGGGTTTCCCTGCTTTGTCGGGTCGACATGTATTTATTTCATGTTTTCATGTATTATGTATTGGGCTGAGTCCCTGTAATTGTGTATGGCCGAGTGCCAATGACTGGACATGTATTGCTTTGTGACGAATGCTTGTATTAGGGTAGTTTAATTCTTGTACATATACCATGCCTGTGTTGTATTTTACTGCTTTATACCATGCGTGGCCGACCCTTCATGGTCGTTGGACTCTGGGTTTCTGCCCACTCCTGGGATGGCTAGTAGCCACCGAGAGTGCGCTTAAACCCCGAGCGTACTTGACCTCCGGACCCTTCAGCCTCCGGTCTCTCACTATCTCGAAAGGGAAGTGATTGGGATCGTCAGGTCTCTCCGTCCTTCAGCCTCCGGTCTCTCACTATCTCGAAAGGAAGTGATTGGGACCGTCAGGTTCTTCAGCTCCGCCTGGTTATCATAATCAGCACTCAGCACTTTATCACTAGATTCGTCTAGGCGAGAGGCTGCCGGAATTCCTACTCGCACCTTAAGCCGAGTTGTCCCCGTAACCTTGCCAGACGCTCCAGTGTTAAATACTGTTTGCTATCTGTGCCTCCAGCTTGCTCAGCTCCGCTTGGTTGTGCTCAGCTACTACTTTATCACATGCCATGTACTTACCTGATATGTTAACACTTGACATGCCATTACTTCATACCTGTCAACTACATGCTACTATTTAACACCTGTTTGTATCACCTGTCAAATGATATGTTATCACCAGACATGCTACTACTTGGCAAGGCCCCTTGTTATGACATGACTTACCACCGGACTAATATCAATCTCTTGACTTGATTGGTCACCTGCCAAATATCATCCTCCTGTCATGCTATCACTTGACACCCGGCATGATATACTTGACCTGTGATTATCTCATTTACGGGAATACTACACTTGTTATCCTGCATTACATGCAGTGACTTGAATCTTGTACTTGTTATCCTGTATTATATATACAGTGCCCTGAATTTATAGTACTCATGTACTCCTGAATTCCTGATCATGTCTTGTACCTGCTATTCCCGTAAATTTGATAACTACCTAATAAACCATAAAACTGGACAACTTACATTGGGTCGGGGGAAACTTGCGGCTATCAATATATGTTCGTTTACAGTGGTATTAGGCATGTTGTGCAACTAAAACTTCCGGTCTGACCTGTGGGCCTCCAGGGGACCGAGGGGAGAGCTGGCTCCCTCCTTCCTGGTACCATCTTGATAAGGGCATCCATAAGACCCTCCTGAATCGCCTTGCGGTAGGTTCCGTCACCAAGCAACGGAACATCCTGGGCCGTGGTCCCGGGTATGCACGGGACCCACTGTAAACATTGTTCGTTGATACCCCCGTTGGTTTCCAATAACAATCTTGCTTTACTCAGATGTGGATATATGTGTGCTGGGACGCTAGTTCACATATCTAGACATCAGGGTAAGACGAGTAATAATAATAATAATAAAAGATGCCAGCCATGGATCTGTTGTATGCTTTGCCGAGTTTGCTTCCATCGGGTTTTACATTGGATTTCCGGTATTATGATTATTATCCTATTAGCTACTTATATCCTGTTTTATTACCCATGTTCCATTCCATCAGTCTACTGCTCCTATCTTATCATTCCATGAGTAGTTCCTGCTTGATATCACTTGTTATATATCTACCTGATTATACATGCTTATGCTCACGACATGGTTTTTAATGCATGATTATGATTCGGTTTTTATCGTTTACACTTGTACTTATCTCAGCACGCCATCCGGCTTTTGTATCACCACACTCGCCTGGGGAGTTCTATCTGACTCCCCTGGATTCTCATGTTCAGGTCATGGAGCTTGGAGCGTGTGGATTCCCCCAGTTGTTGATCAGAGTGGCGCAGCGGTATCATGGATCTCCAGCAGACCATCTGAAGTTCTATCCTTCCAGGCCCCCTGTGTGCCTCTCGAGTTTTCCTTTTGTAAACTCGTGAGTGCCTTTTGTACTATTCATACTTGTACATCCTTTGTATTCTCGCATTTGCGCCATGTTGGTGATGTAATATTATTGTAATATTTGTCACCTCTGGTGATAACTTTGTAATCGTACTCATGTGTTGGAATGTATAATGCACCATTTGCTTCCGTACTCTGATTCTTGCCTGTACTGATGCTTAGCGTATATACGTGAGGGTATTTCTAACCTGCGTATATACATTGCAGTAACGTCTCCGTACCCGCCGGGATCGTTACTGATGCTTAGCGTATATACGTGAGGGTATTTCTGACCTGCGTATATACGTTGCAGTAACGTCTCCGTACCTGCCGGGATCGGGGCGTTACAGGATGGTATCAGAGCCTAGGTTCTCACATCCTCAGTACGTCCAGACTGCAAATTAATGGTAAATTTGCAACTGGAATGCATGAGTCCTGGTTAAACAATCCAACTACAAGTACAGAGTTATCTATTCTTGATCATCTTTCCTTTGATTCCTAATCCCTTCCATCTTTCCCCTGTTTTGGTTTTTCGAAGCCTTATACCAACTTAAGATATGAGTAGACTAGAGAGGTAATGGCTGGTTCTGAAGAAAGCTATTATATGATCTCTTTGGCTGACTCTATGGTGCTCGGGTATTCCAAGGATTGATCCTAATCGTTTATCTTTCAGAAGTCAGTTGTCGGAATTCTCTACGGATATTCTACATTCTCGGCTATATCTTTCAAAGTGATTGATGCCTGGTATTCGGAATTCTCAATTATCGATCTTCTTTATTATGCTCAGGACTATCAGGGTTTCCTTTATTTTCAATATTCTGGCTTATTCTCGGAGGGCTATAAAGTATGCAGTACAACTGGAACTCTATTGCAAAGTAACGACATCAGATCAGTATTATTTGGTACCGTTCAAAAACTTATACAGCCAGAGGTGCAGAAGATATCTATATTCTGATTACTGTTTCGTCAACTTGAGAGCCACTTCTAAAAGTGATCTATACAATAACCTCTATCTACTTTTCTAGTTAAAAGGAAATCTATTTAGCTCGCACTTAATCCACTTCTAAAAGTGATCAAGTGAGACTCTCTCTTCCTAAACTAAGAATTCGTTAAGATCAAATCATATGACAAGGTAAAATCTAGAATCGAATTACCTAATTCATTTCTTTTCCTAAAATTATATCCTCCATGTATACTATCAAACCCATAACGACTAGTTTCTTCTACATGCCCATTGAGGTCACCGTCTATGAAAAACTTTTCTCTGCTGGGTATGCCTTGCACAATCTCATCTAAATCCTCCTAAAATTGATGCTTACTTGACTCATCAAGTCCTACTTGTGGTGCATAGACACTAATAACATTAAAAATCTCCCTACCTAAAATAAATTTAACTAGTAAAATCCTATCATCTTTTTTCCTAACCTTCACTACATCCTCAAGTAATTGTTTATCTATGATCACACCCACCCCATTACAATTTCTATCTCTATCAGTATACTAAAGTTTAGAACCCCAAGTCTCTATAATTCTAGCTTTTTCACCTACCCACTTAGTTTCCTACACACACAAAATACTAACATTTCGTCTAACCATAACATCAACTAACTCTGCTAATCTACTTGTAAGAGAACCTATGTTCCATAATGGTAACCTAATCCTATATTCATGAGATACTTTTTTTACCCTCACCCGCTCATAAAAGTGTAGGAACCCTTGCTTATTTGACACCACATCTGGGCGCCGATGTGGCGCGTCGTTTCTGGACACGACCTAGCAACCTTTGCCCATTTTTCACTACACCCGGCTCTGAGGTAGTGCATCGCTTAGTAGGAAATGCCCCAATGAAATTTAGTTCTTGGTTCATATTCATAATATGTGACAATGTTTTATGTTGGCTGTCACGGGCCTACTGTTGACTGAATTTTCCTGCACACAAAATATTATATGTTAGTTTTAAGAATAGATGTGCAAGTCTCAGTTCTAATCCGCGGTAGCAGGGCTATGCGGGTCGTGATCCTCAGGGAGGGACTGCGATGGAAGCGTTAAGCAAGTTTCTCTAAAGTTTTTATTTTATTTGTTAAGTTAGAAAGGAAGTGGTATTTACAATGGGTGGTAGAAAAGAATATGGAGATGAGTTGTATTTAATCTACAAAAAAGAAAAGAAAAGAAAAAGAAAACTTATCTCTTTAGTCTGCTTGCCGTTTGAACCGTTGCGATGATTCCCTTTTCTTGGAAGGTGTACAAGCACGGCTTATGGGATCGTCCGCCTTCTTAATCTACTCTACGAAATGAAAAACAAGCTATGAAGACCTGTTCATCGCCATAGGCCATCAAGGTTCCTTCTTCGGCTAGGTATTCTCGAAGCAGTTGGATCTCATGGTGGGCAAGACATTAGAGAAAGAAACAATGTCATAAACCAAAAATAGAAAAACAATGATAGACAAAGATAGAGACACAATAAAACATAAAAAGAACAAAACAAGCTTTGATTTGATTTAAACAATGGAGGAAAATTTACAACTTACACCGGCTGTCACCATCGATACAAGAGGATCCCTTCCTCCATGAATGCAACATCTCCTCTCAGCTTTCACAAGAAGAAAATAAAATTTACAAAGGTGGAAATCTAATCTAACCTAAAAGAAAGAAGAAAAACCCTAAAAATCCTAACTTTGGCCCTTTGCTGGACGCTGCACGCTCTGTACGTTGCACTGCAGGAGATATTATAGGTGCAGAAGGAAGTAGAGTCCCGGATGAAGTAGCCCACGAAATCTGGTATCCAGATGAGATCAAAGTGCCGCGGATTTGTCGCGGATTTGCGGCATTTTTGTGGAATCTGGCCACGCGCTTTGGCGCGTGGCCTCACCTGGTCCGTCCATGTGGGCGCCTGCTTCTAGAAGTATGATCCTGGCTCTTCATATTGGGATATGGATATAACTTGGAAATCAAGTTATCTAGATTTTGTATTCTCCCAATCTCTTTTAAACGAATTTCCTTCTCATCTTTGGCTTTTATGCTCATCCTGCAAGAGTTTAGGGTTGGGTAGAATTCTATCCTTCCCTCATCTTCAATAATTGCAACTTTAGCCCTTGTATATTTGCACTTTGACAATCTGATATTTGCACTTTGACTCTTGGGCTTCAAATATGGGCTTGGATCTGGGCTTTTGGCTCTTTAAGCTTTATTTATTGTTAAAATAATAATTCGAGGCCTGCACACAATAAATTACAAATTATTAATAAATGTGCAAAATTAAATGAATAAATATGAAAATGATGATGTAAATATGATGATAAAAATGCACTTTTCACTACCAATCACCTACCACAACCCTCCTCCTTTATCCTGCCTTGGGACGGGTAGTGAATGGGATACTGATCAGCACGATTTTGTCACATTTTCATTCCCATATTTATCTATCATTTGTCTATAAATAATGCTACTCGGGTATTTTTAGTGGTGTTTTACAGAGTGAGCTATGAAAAGGAAACTGGACCACAAAAGCGTGCTCTGGAGACTGTAATATGTGCAACAGGAGACTGAAAGCGAGATGAGATGCTTGGCACTAGTGCCGCGCTACCATGCTCAAAACAAACACCAGATTAATCTACAGTCAATTCTCTTCAATGTATGAATTAATGCATATATGCATGAAACAGAACAAGGGAAAGCGGAAGTTACCTTAGGGTGGTGGTTCCGGAGGTGGTCTAATTGGTCCACGAAATGCGGCCCAATCAAGATAACAAATAATTTGGTGGAACCCACCAGAAATTTTCCTTACATAACCCACTAAAATATATATATAATCATTTTTTAGTATTTCCACCCCATCAAATTTCCAAATTTCATAATAAATTTCAGAGTTAATTGTCTCAACCTCCTTGTCCCAAAATGGAGTATGAAAATATGGAATTATTGACTTGGACAATATAGCTGCGGGAACGAATACCGACTCAGGGAAAATGCTCAAATCAAGTAAGGGCTCAGGAGTCGGGCTAGGTTCAAGAATTGGGTCCAAGTCAAGAAATTGAAACTCAAGTCCACAATCTTCTTCCCACAATGGAATGTGACCTAATATGGGTGATATCTCTTTACTTCCAATATTAAGGAATTCTAGCTCATCGCCATACAATTCTTCTAAACTAAGGTCAACATCTTCCGTCAGAATTGTACAATCAGTTTCAGAAGTAAAGAGATTGTGAGAATCTAGGTCAAGTTCAATATGATCATCTAAAATGGGTGATTCAATTTCATAATGAATTGGAATAGGATCCAATGTTGACTCGGAAGAAGTGAAATCAGGTGGAGACACTGGAGTCATTATTGGATCAGGAAATAAAATTGAATCATCAAGTGGGAGATCATGATCATATTCATGCTCAAGTTCTATTTCAGGAAAGGAAAAACTTGCCAAATTATCAAGAATTGGAGTTTCGGCAAGTTCAGATGATGGCACTGAAATAGAATCTTGTTGTCCAAAACAACTTGGTTCGTCGGCTCTAAGAGAGTGGTCAGCGATATCAGAATTTGCCGAACTGTAAGAACGCAAAGATTGAACCATCATATCTAAATCATGCTCGCGAGCTAATCTAGCCTGAGTCATGGCTTCAAGCCTCTTTTGGAATTGGATTTGGAAAGAGGAAGTGAGATCGTGATGAAGTTGTGAATCGGTGGACTCACGCATCATCATGTCTAAGATTGATGGTGGTTGTTGTTTGGACTCGTGCATACTCATCATTTCCCCGATAGATGGTTTTCTATTCTGAATGGGTGGATCTGAGTATGAATCTTGGGAAGAATGTGGACTAGATGGATATGGAGGACAATTTGGTTGAGAATTAGACTCGGGGGACTCGAAACCCCATGAACTCTGTGACGAGTTGAAATTATTATGGAAATTATAGTCATAAGATGGGGGGTGTGGGTTATATTCATTCGGATAAGACCATTCCGGCACACTAGATTGGTCAAAGTTAGGGTATGCCGGGTTGGTAATATCCGAATAATAGTTAGGGGTGTAATATGGATTAAAATTGGAATTATTCTTATATGCCATATCACACAACCACAACACAACAAACAAAAAAAAAAAATTTAACCTAAGTTAGGGTAGACCTATGACCTAGACGACTCCTAACTGGTTAGACCGTCCACAGGAGGTTGGGTGCAGACTTTGACCACAAGTTAATCAGCCAGGTCAGGGCAAGAGTGGTGGGAGGTTTTCCGTCAAAGACGTTCCTTAATTAAATAACCACCAATCTTCGGGCTTTCGGCCCTCAATCCCTTTCCTAGACACTGATTTGGCAAGAGTCAACTTCCAGCACTGTTCCCCCTTAGGATAATCTCCTATTGAGTCCGAGATGTCCCTAGGGCCAACGTCTACTCTTTTTTAGTTAGGCTTGGGTTAGTGAGTGCTTGGGATATGATTTTTGGGCTAAGGAAGGGTGATGAAATCCCCACCTTATCTTATTTATGGTTTATGCCCTTAAGATGAATTAGTGTACGTGTAAAGCTGTAGAAAAGTAATCACTCAAGAAAGCAGTAAACAATCAAGAGTGTTTCCTAATCTATATGCTATGCAAACGTACCTTGTCGCCAGCACTCTTCAACAGTAAATAAAAATAATTAAAAAGACACGTGCCTAATATGCAAATATCTAATCAATTTTTAATAAACAACGAATAGTTTACTATTGAATTAATTAGCAGTTGCAGAGTGATCACAGAGAAATATAATCACAGCAGAAATCAGAGTTTTGCAATGCAGAGCAACCTGCAGAAAAGCAGGTTAGTAGTTCACTACTATTGGCGCGGAATCGCGGCTTTTGCCGCGGATCCGCGGCAAATTAGTAGGTCCAAGTGCTCTGCCTTCGAGGGCAGAGGCACTGGATTGCTGTATGTCCTTACTGCTGCTCTGTTTTTGTTTCTTGTTCTCTGTGCCTGCAACAGAAAAGAATAAAGAATTAGTTAAAAATTAAAAAATTTTTTATTAGAGAATAACTTACCGTCCCTCCCCGGCAACGGCGCCAATTTGTTGACTGAGATTTCCTGCACACAAAATATTATATGTTAGTTTTAAGAATAGATGTGCAAGTCTCAGTTCTAATCCGCGGTAGCAGGGCTATGCGGGTCGTGATCCTCAGGGAGGGACTGCGATGGAAGCGTTAAGCAAGTTTCTCTAAAGTTTTTATTTTTATTTGTTAAGTTAGAAAGGAAGTGGTATTTACAATGGGTGGTAGAAAAGAATATGGAGATGAGTTGTATTTAATCTACAAAAAAGAAAAGAAAAGAAAAAGAAAGAAAACTTATCTCTTTAGTCTGCTTGCCGTTTGAACCGTTGCGATGATTCCCTTTTCTTGGAAGGTGTACAAGCACGGCTTATGGGATCGTCCGCCTTCTTAATCTACTCTACGAAATGAAAAACAAGCTATGAAGACCTGTTCATCGCCATGGGCCGTCAAGGTTCCTTCTTCGGCTAGGTATTCTCGAAGCAGTTGGATCTCATGGTGGGCAAGACATTAGAGAAAGAAACAATGTCATAAACCAAAATAGAAAAACAATGATAGACAAAGATAGAGACACAATAAAACATAAAAAAAACAAAACAAGCTTTGATTTGATTTAAACAATGGAGGAAAATTTACAACTTACACCGGCTGTCACCATCGATACAAGAGGATCCCTTCCTCCATGAATGCAACATCTCCTCTCAGCTTTCACAAGAAGAAAATAAAATTTACAAAGGTGGAAATCTAATCTAACCTAAAAGAAAGAAGAAAAACCCTAAAAATCCTAACTTTGGCCCTTTGCTAGACGCTGCACGCTCTGTACGTTGCACTGCAGGAGATATTTATAGGTGCAGAAGGAAGTAGAGTCCCGGATGAAGTAGCCCACGAAATCTGGTATCCAGATGAGATCAAAGTGCCGCGGATTTGTCGCGGATTTGCGGCATTTTTGTGGAATCTGGCCACGCGCTTTGGCGCGTGGCCTCACCTGGTCCGTCCATGTGGCGCCTGCTTCTAGAAGTATGATCCTGACTCTTCATATTGGGATATGGATATAACTTGGAAATCAAGTTATCTAGATTTTGTATTCTCCCAATATCTTTTAAACGAATTTCCTTCTCATCTTTGGCTTTTATGCTCATCCTGCAAGAGTTTAGGGTTGGGTAGAATTCTATCCTTCCCTCATCTTCAATAATTGCAACTTTAGCCCTTGTATATTTGCACTTTGACAATCTGATATTTGCACTTTGACTCTTGGGCTTCAAATATGGGCTTGGATCTGGGCTTTTGGGCTCTTTAAGCTTTATTTATTGTTAAAATAATAATTCGAGGCCTGCACACAATAAATTACAAATTATTAATAAATGTGCAAAATTAAATGAATAAATATGAAAATGTGATGGTAAATATGATGATAAAAATGCACTTTTCACTACCAATCACCTACCACAACCCTCCTCCTTTATCCTGCCTTGGGACAGGTAGTGAATGGGACACTGATCAGCACGATTTTGTCACATTTTCATTCTCATATTTATCTATCATTTGTCTATAAATAATGCTACTACGGGTATTTTTAGTGGTGTTTTACAGAGTGAGCTATGAAAAGGAAACTGGACCACAAAAGCGTGCTCTGGAGACTGTAATATGTGCAACAGGAGACTGAAAGCGAGATGAGATGCTTGGCACTAGTGCCGCGCTACCATGCTCAAAACAAACACCAGATTAATCTACAGTCAATTCGGAGAAGTTGGAAGTCACTTGGAACAAAAACACAATTTTGTAAAGTTTAGGGGTTTTAGTGCAATTTGACATTGATAGCTCTTCTGTATAATTAAATAAATGTTGTGGAGTTTTAAGTAAAATAATCAAAACCCTAAGCCTATAAATAGCCAAGGTTAGGGATTTGAGAAGGGAGTTTTTTTTTCACTTGTACGTATATTTTCTAGATCATAAATTTTGAGGCTTTCAGTTTTTTTTTCTCTGCATAAAATTCTCGTTCAGTTCTTGTTTTGTTTTGAGTGATTCATCAAAAGCCTATCTCCATTTCTCTCTGCATCACAACAGTTCCTCCCAGATCAAAAAGAAAAAAAGAAAAAGAAAAAAAGAAGAAAGCTTGGACGCGCACAGGCGCCCAAGCCCAGATCAAAAAGAAAAAAAAGAAAAAGAAGAAAGCTTGGACGCGCGAAGGCGCCCAAGCCTAGATCAAAAAAAAAAAAGAAAGAAAAAAAAAAGGCAAAAGAGAGAGGCGCTTGCCTCTCTCTCTGTTCTCACAGCAAAGGTGCCTTGGCGCCTTGGGATTGGAGCATAGGACCCCTTGGCGCCCTTTGATTGGAAGAGGATGGCGCCCCATTCTGAAGACGCAGGAGCTTTGCAGGTAAGTAAGGATTTAATTTTTGTTTAGTTAAAAAATTTAATTAATTATATTGATGAGTTAGTTTATGTAGTTAGATCAATTAGTTTAATTAACTATTTGTTGCTTTTAGTTTAGTTTAATTAATTTCACTTTTTAGTTAATTAAGTTATTTGAGTATGTTTTATTTATTAAATTGTATTGGAGTCAACTATAGCATGTGTAGCTAAATCTGTGCAAGGTACCTAGGGGATGAACCTAGGCTAGCTGTTCTTGTGGTCATTTTAGCTCTCGTTCTTAGAACTGTACGCACACCAATTGACCTATAACTTTTAGGATACTATTTTTAGAGTCACTACTTATTTGACAAGCTATGTATCGGGGGTTAATGGTCCATGCTTAGGGTTTTGTTGCATTTATGCTATTTATTTAATTTAGTTAATTTACCTTTGATTGACCATGTAACTGGATAATAGCTTGTGCTTAAATTTAGTGTTCAGAATTAATGTGCCTCTTAGACATAGAGATTTGGTGTGTATTACAAACTGATATGGAGACCAAAATTGACCGCTTGATGCTAGTTTTAGGATTCGATCCTAGGTGCTTGACTTTTCTTTTATTATAATTAGTTCACATAACTCACAAACCTACAAAATTTTGATCATTTCGTCTAGAAGTGCTGAAACCATAAGAACCACCTGTCCCTGTGGACCGACCCTCAAGTGCTACATCGAACGACCGTGCACTTGTGGTATTTTAAAACGAGGAGACATAATCTCCCCATCAAGTTTTTGGCACCGTTGCCGGGGACCGGTGTCCTCTTTAGTCTTAGCACGTCTACCGAAAAAAATTTAAAAAAATAAAAATAAAAAAATAAAAAATAAAAAATCATTATAAAAAAAAATTTATTAGTGCTACCCAAACATCACACATTCCAACTCAATTCCTACGCTGATATATGTCAGCTTGGGAACGCGACTCAAAAGGACGTCTTGTCAGCATAGATACGAACGAAATCAAGATGACTGACCCTGTTCCACCAATGGTCCTCATGGACCGATGTTACCCTCCTCGATCATCACACCCGTCATGCATCAGATTGCCAGAAGCCACTGAGAATAACTACGAGTTGAAGCCACAATACATCACTATGCTCCCGAAATTCTCAAGACTGGAATCTGAAGACGCATATATGTTCATCAATGAGTTTGAGGAGGTGTGCGCAATGATGAGAATTAGGCAGCTGAGTGAAGATGGAGTCAAACTAAGGTTCATCCCTTTCTCACTCAGGGACAATGCAAAAATGGCTTTACAACCTCACAATAAACTCAATTACTACATGGGCAGAGTTTGTTGCAGTCTTTCTAAAAAAAAATTTTCCAATGCACAAGACTGCAAAGATCCGATCTGAGATCAATCAATTCAGACCAATGGGACAAAGAACCATTTTGGAGATACTTAGAAAGGTTTAAGGACCTTCTTGCTCAATGTCCCCATCATGCCATAGAAAAGTGGCGTCTCTGTCAAAAAATCTACGAGCGTGTCGAGTACAACTCGAAAACCCTTCTTGAATCCATGAGCCACGGTGACTTCATGAGGATGACAGATGATGTTGCGTGGATATTCCTCGAAGAGATGGCAGAGAAAACTATGCAGTAGGAAGGGTTTAATGAGAAGCCACCAACCACAAACTCAACCACCACATTGAGAAGTGGCATACATTCGATCGAAAACTCCATTGCAACTGAAGCGAAGATGGCCGCACTGATGAGAAGGATTGAAGTGTTGGAAAGCAAGGGGACTCTTCCTCAGCAGTTCGATCAAGTGAATCAGACCTCTGTACCAAGTTGCTTTAACTATCAATCTCCAACTCATGTCATGAAAGATTGCCCATTCCTTCCAAACCCACTGATGAATAGTCAGGACAACAGTTAAACGCCACATATCAGCGACAAAGGAATGATCCATTTGCACCAACATACAATCCAGGGTAGAAGAATCACCCTAACCTTTCATGGAATCAAGGAGGAGGATATCAAGGAGGGGCAACAAGCACCTCTCAACCAAGCGGTTCACAGTACACGAGGCCGAACACATTCCAGTATCAACAACAACAACCGGCCTTTGTGGCACCACAATCCACTCCAACATATGCAAATCCATCAATGCCGCCATCAGGATTTGGGAGTGATCAAAAGTTAAACACCATGGAGAAGAACTTCAACTCATATATGCAATCGATAAATCAGATGTTGCAGTCTAATCAACAAGCCATACAACAACTCACGCTGCAAATGAGTAAGATGTCGTCTCAAATAAGTGAAAGGGAAAGAGGGACCTTTCCCAGCCAACCTGAGATTAATCCTAGAGATACCAGAGCAAATTCGTCCAGTCATGCTCAAATCAATGCAATTCATACTTTGCGATCTGGAAAGAAAGTTGACAATCAGGTGGTGATGCTTGACCAAGCCAATTCCTCTCTCTCCCCATGGCTAATCTATCATCTTCTGGCTCAGATCAGTTTGAAGATAAAGAAACTGAGCAAATCACTGAGGCTCCTTATGATCCACCAGCTCCATTTTCTAACCGATTAAAACCGAAGAAACACACGGCGCAGATGGAGAAGATTCTAGAAATCTTTAAGCAAGTGAAAGTGAATGTTCCTCTTCTTGACGCTATTGAACAAGTCCCATCCTATGCTAAATTTTTAAAGGACTTGTGCACTAAGAAGAGAGCACATCAAACGCCAAAGAAGGTCTTTCTAGCAGCAAATATCAGTGGAATAATCCAGAATAGCATTCCAGTAAAATATAAGGACCCTGGATGTCCAACTATTTCCTGTACAATTGGAACAACTGTTATTGACAAGGCGTTGTTAGACTTAGGGGCAAGTGTAAATTTGCTTCCTTACTCGGTTTACAAGCAGTTAGGAGTGGGTGAGTTGAAGCCCACAAAGGTCACTCTACAACTAGCTGACAGGTCAGTTAAAGTTCCATTAGGAGAGATTGCGGATGTGCTAATTAAGGTCGGTGAATTTATCTTTCCAGTTGATTTTGTCGTCCTTGAAACTGCACCGGTGGAAAACCCGAGAGGGCAAATTCCTGTGATTCTTGGTCGACCCTTCCTAACTACTTCAAATGCTTTGATCAATTGTCGTAGTGGGTTGATGAAACTCACTTTTGGCAATATGACAATTGATCTTAATATTTTCAACCTAGGGAACCAACCAAGTGTTCACCCTGACCAGCCTTTTGATGTCAACTGGATCCAACGGTTACCAAGTGCACGTTTCGAAGATGAAGAATCTGACATCAAGTATATTGATCAAGAGTCAGATTTTGATGAAGTAGAAAGCTGGTTTGATGAGATAAACCAACATGTCAGTCAGGTTTCATTACAATGGCGAGAATCGTATCTGGAGCCAGTTAAAGTTCCAACCTTGTTTACCTGAGAAAGAACCATTTGAGTTAGAATTTGAACCCTCATTGAATGCTCATCAGGATAATGTGATTCATGACATGCAAAATAATCATAGTGATGATAACTACAGGAGGCCAGATTCTGAGAAAATATTTCGAAGTTTTGAAGAAATCTTTGATGATGAATTCAAGATGTATGAGGAAGCTCAACAAGAAATGCAACTCAACAACGATCATGGTGAATCTGATTTAGCGGACTCTGATCAGAGTTTTGAAGACATTTGCAATGAAGAGATAAGGATATTTGAAGAATTAGAGCTAGTGATAAACTCTAAGTGTCTCGACTCATATCTTGAACCTTTCATTAAGGAGTGTGCCCCCCAGTCTCATCCACCTGTGGAGGAGCCACCTGAGCTAGAGCCTGTGGTTAGCAAAGTTGAGATAAATATGATTCATGGCATGTCTAGAATTCATATTAATGAAAATCCTATGAGCCACTTCAAGCAAGCTGAGTGGATATTCGACAATGAAAGTGTGTTCTGTGAGAACAAAAACTCTTGCTCAAGCCACAATGAGAAAATGAGATGGGATAATGACACCAAAGATAATAGTAGAGCATGCGAGGATGATTCTTACAATGATGCTGCTGAGTTGGTTAAACACGAGAGAAATGAAAATGATACGGGGCCGAGTGGTTATTTTAAGAGAGTGAGTCCTCTGTATGACTGGCTGAAAAGAAGAAAACGGAAGAAAAAGAAGTTAAGGAAGAGGAGTATGAAAATCAAGTTTGACGGAGGTTGTGCTAAAATGATGAAGGGTTCTAATAGTCATGTCAACTCATTGAAGAGAACCCACCTCGAAAGTGGAAAGCGATCAAGGGGGAGGAACCGTCATAGCTTAAGGCAGGTGTGAGGGAAGATGTAACTTTATACATTTGTATATTAATTTTAATTTTATTTATTTATTATTTTTTTCTTTCTTTCTCTTTTCTTTTGAGTCTGTGAGTCTTTATATTTCTCTTTTAGTCAATTGAGTCAATGTAGTTTTGGTGTCTAAAGAGTTGTTTTATGTATCTTTTTCTCTAACCTTGGTGCCAAGATTATTATAAGTGATTACAGGATAAGCGGGGATGCACACACACATGGAGTGATTTTGGTTGCTTCTGCAACTAGATTTTTCAGTGCACTGTGAGTACTTCTAATTGCAGCATATTTATTTCATACATTTTACTCATGTATGCTTGAATTAGATGCTTTATTCTTTGATTGTGTACACGTAGGTGGAGGTATGTATTATATGCTATATTCATTCTATCTCTGTATTCAAGTATATGCATGAGGACATGACACATTTTAGGTGGGGGAAGATTCACATATTTCTTTTGTTTTAGGAGTCTTTTTAGTTTTGTTTTAGTTTAAGGGTTTTCACTTTATTTTTCTTTTCTTTCTTTATTTAGAGTCTTAAAAAAAAATTGTGAAAAATTTGAAAAGTTTCAATAAATAGCTAGCTAGTATGTGAGTGATTTAGTATCCATGAGTGGATTTTAAGGGTAAGATCAAGATAAAAGAATTATAAAGTCTTAAAATAAATATTAGAATTTAAAATGGACATACCATCTAAACTTAGTCTAAGTGATTATGTACCCAATAGCACTTACACTATTAGTTCATAGGCTTGGGATATTGATTGCAACTAAAAAAAAAAACAGAGAGAAAAAAAAGAAAAAATTTTATTATATAGTACAATAAATATTAATAAGTCTTGTCTTGTGGCCTCAGTTGCTTGAGTAATTAAGTCCGTAGGAGTGTCTTTACACTTATTGCCCTAAGACCTTCTAGTTTGGGAGCATTGGCCCAAAGCTCGCTATATGGGTAGCTGAGAAAGCCTAATAGGATAAGACACTATAAAAATATAATAAGTATGATTATCAATTAGCTAGGTACCTTGGCCTCAGGAAGCCTTGGTATCTACGCGAAAGATAGCAAAAAAAAAAAGAAAAAAAAGATATGAAAGTTGTAATTAAATATTCCCAAGCTTAAGAACTACATCACGATCACGGGGTACATAGGATCTGAAACTTAGGACAGGTGGTGTAAAGTTTTGGATTTAAGACTTTATTTTATGGCCGATATGATTTCTTGAATTGAGGTTTTACTTGAAAATGAAACTCATGGAAATTGATGATCTTGTTAGCTAGTTAACTAAAAAAAAGTGATTTGTTTTTCTTTTCTTGATTTTCGGTTATCCTTATTTTACTTTTATTTATTTCTTAATCTCTAACTTTCTTGGATTTTATGGGTGTAATCCACTGAAAACCCTCACGAGACAAAACTCGTCCTCTAGGGGTAACCAAGGGGTTTAACGGCTTGTTGCACATGCTAAGTGCAACCGTGATTCCTACGAAAGTGAGTTAGAGTAGTTTAGTTTTTCTTTTTCTTTTTATTAGTTTTGCTCGAGGACTAGCAAAAGATAGGTGTGGGGGTATTTGATCAGCACAAATTTGTCACATTTTCATTCCCATATTTATCTATCATTTGTCTATAAATAATGTTACTCGGGTATTTTTAGTGGTGTTTTGCAGAGTGAGCTATCAAAAGGAAACTGGACCACAAAAGCGTGCTCTGGAGACTGTAATATGTGCAACAGGAGACTGAAAGCGAGATGAGATGCTTGGCACTAGTGCCGCGCTACCATGCTCAAAACAAACACCAGATTAATCTACAGTCAATTCGGAGAAGTTGGAAGTCACTTGGAACAAAAACGCAATTTTGTAAAGTTCAGGGGTTTTAGTGCAATTTGACATTGATAGCTCTTCTGTATAATTAAATAAATGTTGTGGAGTTTTATGTAAAATAATCAAAACCCTAAGTCTATAAATAGCCAAGGCTAGGGTTTTGAGAAGGGAGTTTTTTTTCACCTGTACGTACATTTTCTAGATCTGAAATTTTGAGGCTTTCAGTTTTTTTTCTCTGCATAAAATTCTCGTTCAGTTCTTGTTTTGTTTTGAGTGATTCATCAAAAGCCTATCTCCGTTTCTCTCTGCATCACAACAGTTCCCCCAGATAAAAAAAAAAAAAAAAAAAGAAGAAAGCTTGGACGCGCACAGGCGCCAAGCCCAGATCAAAAAGAAAAAAAAAGAAAAAAAAGGCAAAAGAGAGAGGCGCTTGCCTCTCTCTCTGTTCTCACAGCAAAGGTGCCTTGGCGCCTTGGGATTGGAGCATAGGACCCCTTGGCGCCCTTTGATTGGAAAAGGATGGCGCCCCATTCTGAAGACGCGGGAGCTTTGCAAGTAAGTAAGGATTTAATTATTTGTTTAGTTAAAAAATTTAATTAATTATATTGATGAGTTAGTTTATGTAATTAGATCAATTAGTTTAATTAACTATTTGTTGCTTTTAGTTTAGTTTAATTAATTTCACTTTTTAGTTAATTAAGTTATTTGAGTATGTTTTATTTATTAAATTGTATTGGAGTCAACTATAGCATGTGTAGCTAAATCTGTGCAAGGTACCTAGGGAGGTGAACCTAGGCTAGCTGTTCTTGTGGTCATTTTAGCTCTCGTTCTTAGAACTGTACGCACACCAATTGACCTATAACTTTTAGGATATTATTTTTAGAGTCACTACTTATTTGACAAGCTATGTATCGGGGGTTAATGGTCCATGCTTAGGGTTTTGTTGCATTTATGCTATTTATTTAATTTAGTTAATTTACCTTTAATGGACCATGTAACTAGATAATAGCTTGTGCTTAAATCTAGTGTTCAGAATTAATGTGCCTCTTAGACATAGAGATTTGGTGTGTATTACAAACTGGTTTGGAGACTAAAATTAACCGCTTGATGCTAGTTTAGTGGATTCGATCCTAGGTGCTTGACTTTTCTTTTATTATAATTAGTTCACATAACTCACAAACCTACAAAATTTTTGATCAATTCGTCTAGAAGTGCTGAAACCATAAGAACCACCTGTCCCTGTGGACCGACCCTCAAGTGCTACATCGAACGACCGTGCACTTGCGGTATTTTAAAATGAGGAGACAAAATCTCCCCATCAGACACTGGCGGAGTTAATTGTGATAATTGATACTGATTGAAATTTAAATCAAGAAAGTTCTCTCTCTTTTTGAAACAATTACAAAACTAATACATAAGTTAATAAAAGATACCAGTTTATACATTAAAGCATATTCAAAACATGCAAAAAGAAGATTGTGTTAAAACATGCACGAAACATGCACAATCAACTAAATCACCAACTTATATGTATGTCAATTAAATACCATCCATAATAAAGAGCATACATATATAAATAAATAAAAATGAGTATACAAAAATTAATTATCATAAGAATCATATGTATAACTAATTGAATCACCAACTTACATGTACATGTTAAGAAAGAGTCATTTAAGCAAAACAAGACATGATCACCCAACCAACCTCCCACTAAGGGTAGAAGTTTTCAAAATAATGATTTTGAAATAGCTAAGAATACCTTGAAGATGTTGCCAAGAGAAGAGTCAAAGAATTAATGTAAAATAGTTTTGAAAATTAGTTTAAACTTCTTCAAACATAAACTAAATTATATAACTCATGAAACATGCTAATTACATAAGAATTATCACTCATAATTCATATAATACAATTATGCTCATGAATATGAAATCATCAGTAAACTAAAATTGAGCGTACAACAATCGTGTGAGAATCATATTCATGAAGAGAAATCAATAACGTTCAAGACACATATGAAATCCTTTTTGAAGCTTAAGCACATTTCAAACTAGATAAAATCACATGTCAATAAAATTTCTTTTCCACAAAAATATGTCAAAATTAGTGGAAGTAATGGACTCAAGTCATTAAATAATCCACTAACAAAATATACAAGAAGCACATTTAAAACTGTTGGCCCAAAGGTCATTAGCCCCAAGTTTTGATGATAACAAACCATATGTAGTTAAATATTAACAAGATTGTTTAAATGAGTTTCAGGTAAAAATATAAATTGATTGTCGGCTCCATCACAAGACTCACACATTTGGAAGCCGTGAAGTTTTAGATCCCAGAGCCTAACACACTAGAAGAGCTTAAGGATCAAGCAAAGTTGAGAAGATTATATACAAGATTTGTATTTTTACATTTTTCATTTTAGTTAGGATTTATAGTCTATTTGTCAAAACCAAGATGATAGAGGTTGATAACCTTGGAATTGTCACACACATACATTTGATATTGCTTCATGTTTTCAAGCAAAATTTTATTGCAAAATTTCTTACTGAGTTTCAGAAAAACAAAGTTTCAGAAAAATCAGTTTTTGGAAAAACAGTTTTTACTTTAGAAAAGAATTTTTATCAAAATATATTCAAATTTTGTTGGTGTTAATTTATGATCGCACTCTGTTCATTCTAAGCCCTAGAACTTTATTTTGTATTTGCCCATCCAAAGAAAATTTATCGGGAAAATTCTGAGTTCAAAAAGATTTCCATCCTGTGTTTTTTTGGCCTTGTCCGGTCGACCGCACGGTCGACCGCTGGCAGAGCAGAACTGCTCTGTCGGTCGACCGGACGGTCGAGCGACATGCACCAATGTGCATGTGTGCACATCGGTCGACCGTCGCGGTCGACCGGCAGAAAGAGCAGAGCTCTCTGTTTGTTCCGGTCGACCGGTCCGTCGACCGACAGAGAGTGTTCACTCTCTGTTTGGGAACTTTGGTCGACCGTCTGGTCGACCGCTTTCCCAACGGTCGAAAATCCGACCGTTGGTCGACCGGCCCGGTCAACCGGCGGCAGAAAAGTCTGCTGACTGGCTGCCAACGGCTATATTCTGTTTTGTTTTTTGTTGGGGCTTCTCCCAACGGATGTATTCGTTTTTCTAACCCATTTTCATCCCCTATTAATAGTGAGAGTGTTATACAACTCAAATACAAGATTTACAAGTTTAAGATCAAAGTTTTTTAAAGTTTAACCTTTTAGTAAAAGATGTCATTGAGCCATATACTTCCAATCCTTGAGTGTTTTAGCTTGAAGCATTCTCCACTTCTCTACTTAGTTTTTGCACTACACAATTACCTAAAATTTCATCTCTTCATCTTGGTTGTAGGATTGTACATGTGAGCTTAGTTTGTGATCAAGTATTGATCAAATTGAGAACTTATAGAGGTTACGGCCTCAAGCGAGCTAGTGAGCTCTAAGTTGGTGTTGTGGCACCGTGAGAGAGGACAAGTGTGTCCGAAGAGTTCTAGTGAGAACTTGTATTGACGACCCGCTGGGATCAAGCATAGTGAAAATCCTTCATCGTGTTGAAGGCGGGGACGTAGAGCAGTGGCTCGAACCTCGAAACATATTCTCGTGTTTGCGATTGTCCACATCTCTCTAAACTCTATTCTCTCTTTTACTTGCACTATTATTTGTCTACTCCCTTGCAAGTTTTAATATTGTTGTTATTTATTGTTAATTAGTTTTTAATCCGCATTATTTGCCACTGAGCATAGCCATCACCTATTCAGTCCCCTCTAAGTGATTTCAATTAGTATCAGAGCCTAACCTTAGCATTTGGTTTAACCACTTTAGAGAGATCCTCATATTTTGGCTCTATTTTTTTATTGCATCTATATTTGTTTGTGTACTAATTTGTTTTCATGGCATCAGTTGACTTCTCTAGCATCAAGTCCCCACCCAAATTTGATGGATTGAACTTTTCCATTTGGAAAGTCAAAATGAACTTATTCCTAAAGTCCCTAGGAGTTAGAGTTGCTAAATCTATTACCAAAGAATTTATTGAACCTCACAGTGATGAGAATACATGGTCCGAAGCAACTTTTAAGGACTATGAGGCCAATGGTAAAGCCCAATATGTACTTACTCAAGCTTTAAATGAAGATGATCTTTCCCACATCATTAATTGCAAATCTGCTTATGAAGTTTGGAATGTTCTTATCGTTACTCATGAGGGGACGTCGCAAGCCAAGAGATCTAAAATTGACTTGCTCCGTTCTCAATATGAGAGTTTTTATATGCTTGATAATGAAGGTATAGATGAAATGCTCACTCGGTTCACCAAGATTACTAATGCTTTATCTTCTTTATGTGACAACATCGACAATGGCCAAAAGATCCGGAAGGTCATTAGAGCTCTTCCCCAGTCTTGGGAAGTCAAGGCAATCACCCACAAGGAGTTCAATGATAAGGAGGAGATGGACTTCTCCCGCTTCATCGGTAATCTCAAAACACATGAGATGGAGATGAAGGTAAGAGAAGAAAGGGAGGCACCAAAGAAGAAAGCTCTTGCTTTCAAGGCGGCTCCTTCCTACTATGATGAAGAGGATTCATCAGAAAACTACGATGAAGACTTTGCCATGCTCATAAGAAAAGTGGGCAAAATGTTTTACAAGAAAGGTAGACAAAGCAACTTCTGAAGTGTTGGTCTCGAGATGATGTCAATTGTTGGATCTAATATACACGATAACACTCACACAAAGATATTAGTATTAAAGAAATAAAGCACTTGCAAATAAGGAAAATAAATCACAGAAAAGATAACAATCGCAAACACAAGTGATTTATCCTGGTTCGGTCCTCGTGACCTACATCCAGTCCCCAAGCCACCCGCTTGAGACTTTCCTTTATCCTTGACTTTGTACACCCAAAATCAACACCTTGCACATCACTTGACAAATTCCCTTTGCCAAATGTGTACAACTCTTCTTACAACCAAGAAGACAAACACCTTGTACACCTCTCTTCAATCAAGAAGACGCTCTTGTACAATGCTCCTCTTTGAGTGATTACAAACTTTCCTATAAGCCGTAAATCAGTATGTGATCATGGAAAAGGGCTATTATAGGTTGACTTTCAAAAATCTTCACAAAAGAGAAGGAATTGGTAAAGAAACAGAAAGTGGAAAAACAGTTTTTCAGAGAACCAGAATTTTGGCAGAGTTTATGTCAGAAAACTATTGATTTGAATTGGTGTTTGAAGCATAAGATAACAACCCTATTTATAGCTGAACTCTATGGTTAGTTGGGGTAGTTATCAAACCCATTTTGAATATTTAAACATTGGATAACGTTGGATAAAACACCAAAAAACAGAAATTGTCCAACAGTCAGAAACTGCCATTAGTCGACTTGAGATATGGGGTTAGTCGACTAGGGTAGGCAAATTTCACAAAGTTAGTCGACTATAGAAGCGACCAAGTCGACTAGGTCATGATAAAATCAAAAGACAAGTTTCTGAAAACTGAGCCAAGTCGACCAGACTAATATGATTAGTCGACTAGGTCATCTATTTGTCGACTAGGAAGACTGTTAAGTCGACTAATAATGCAAACAGAGAGTTGGTATCTTGCAGGACATGAAGCTAGTCGACTTATAGAAATGGTCAAGTCGACTATACTATGTATAAGTCGACTTGTAAAGACTATAAGTCGACTAATATACTATGATATGTGTGTGTATTCAAGACTTTTAACATGCTATTATATTTTATAATACACAACCATAGACACTCTCTTTGGGAAGTCTTGAGCATGTAGAACTCTGTATAATCTTGCGAGGAAAGCTCCAAAGAAATGGCTTCACAAATGTATCATCAGAATTAAGTTCCAACATTCTCCCCCTTTTTAATGATGACACTTTGTGTGCATGAATACTCCCCCTGCAGAGAATATGTTATATGTTTTTCCCCTACAGAAAATATGTTCTCCCCCTGTAGAAAAGGTTATAACAGATATAGAAAAACATGTGTTCTCCCCATGCAAAAAATATATCATAACATATATATATGATAAATGTTCTGAAATATTTTTCTTATCAAACTTTTTATATGGTACCTGAAAGATAAACATTAGATGGTACCAATCATAAGATTAAAGCATTAACCTTTAGGAGTCCAAATCCAATTTGAATTTGGTTTCCATCTGTTAGTATACATATAATTGCATGAATTATATATATCATGAATGTATGATGCAATATAAGTATTTTTATCAACAATGCTTAAGTTTTAGGAATCCATATGAACTTATTCTTAATTCTTTTTGAAATAATATCTGTATTTCTTTTCACAAAAGAATTATATAGATTACTAACATATTTAGATTTTCCAAAAAATCCAAGGCCATAATGATTATGTGACATCTTTTGATATGATAACAAATCATTCAACTTTTCTTTTCCTTGAATAAATTTAGTCACATTTCTCAAAATCTCTTCATACTTCATTCTAAAAAGTGATATGTCTTTTTCTAAAACAGAAATTCTTTCATTTAAAGACATAATTTCTCTTTTTAATAAAACATTATTTTGTAATAAATTCTCATTATCTTTTTTTAATGATGATATCACTTTTTCAAAATCATCTTTTTGAGAATTTATAGAAGAAATTTGAGAAGCATAATAAGAATTTTCTTTGAAAAGTTTTTCACTTTCCTTTGCCAAAACTTTATTCTTTATTTTTTCATTCTTAAGATCATTGTATAATTTTTGAAATGCATCTAAGAGTTCAGTATATTGTACCTCATCTTCTTCTAGGGCCATAAAGCATATGTTGGCATGTTCAGTGGTTTCTTCTTCGTTAGAGGAAGAGGAATCACTGTTTTCCTATGATGCTTGGTAGTCTTTCTTCTTTCTGAAATTTTTGCTCTTGAATTTACCTTTGTTTTTGAGTAGTGGGCAATCCTTCTTCATATGACCTGTTTTATTGCAATTAAAACATTTAAACTTACCTTGCTTCAAGAATCTTCTGAATTTTCTTGGAAGCATTGCCATCTCCTCTTCATCGTCATCTGAATTGTCCGTGTCTGAGGATGCATGGAAGGTAAGTTCTTTCTTCTTTGAGAGAGATTGTTGTTCATCCTTCTTTCTGTCTTCGAGTTGCACTTCATATGCCATTAGATTACCAATAAGGTTTTCTAACGACATTATTGAGAGATCATTCGCTTCTTCTATTGCAGTTGTCTTCTTCTCCCAATTTGGTGTGAGTTCACGAAGGATCTTGCGAACTTTTTTGACTTGGGTGTATTCCTTTCCAAGGGATGCTAAGAAATTGATTATGTCGGTGAATCTTGTAACTATTTCTGAAATTGTTTCGTTCTCCATCATTTTGAAGAGTTCAAACCTGTGAACAAGAACAGAAATTTTAGATTCCTTAACCTTATTTGTACCTTCATGTGTTACCTGTAGAGTGTGCCATATTTGATTTGCAGAAGTGGCTGTTGACACACGGTTGAATTCTTCTTTGGTTAAGGCACAGATAAAGCATTCATCGCTTTGGCATCAAGGTTCGCATTATTCTTTTGATCATCACTCCAAGCATTGTAGTTGGTAGTCGGCTTGGTGTACTGTGCTTCTACTATGTTCCAAAGTTCGTAATTGAGTGATTGCAAGTAAATCTTCATTCTACACTTTCAGTAGTTGTAGTTCGATCAATCGAATAGCGGTGGACATTATGTAGAATATCCTTCTTTGAATTGTGATGAAAGAAATTCCGTTGCCATCCTTGTAGATTGTTGACTAGGTATGCAGGGCTTGTATGCCGGTCCGGGCTCTAATACCAATTGTTGGTCCCGAGATGATGTCAATTGTTGGATCTAATATACACGACAACACTCACACAAAGATATTAGTATTAAAGAAATAAAGCACTTGCAAATAAGGAAAATAAATCACAGAAAAGATAACAATCGCAAACACAATTGATTTATCCTGGTTCGGTCCTCGTGACCTACATCCAGTCCCAAGCCACCCGCTTGAGATTTTCCTTTATCCTTGACTTTGTACACCCAAAATCAACACCTTACCTTGCACACCACTTGACAAATCCCCTTTGTCAAATATGTACAACTCTTCTTACAACCAAGAAGACAAACACCTTGTACAACCTCTCTTCAACTAAGAAGACGCTCTTGTATAATGCTCCTCTTGAGTGATTACAAACTTTCCTATAAGCCTTGAATCAGTATGTGATCGTGGACAAGGGCTATTATAGGTTGACTTTCAGAAATCTTCACAAAAGAGTAGGAATTGGTGAAGAAACAAAAAGTGAAAAAACAGTTTTCAGAGAACCAGAATTTTGGCAGAGTTTTGGTCAGAAAACTATTGATTTGAATTGGTGTTTGAAGCCTATGATAACAACCCTATTTATAGCTGAACTCTATGGTTAGTTAGGATAGTTATCAGACCCATTTTGAATATTTAAACGTTGGATAACGTTGGATAAAACACCAGAAAATAGAAACTATCTAACAGTCAAAAACTGCCATTAGTCGACTTGAGATATGGGGTTAGTCGACTAGGGTAGGCAAATTTTACAAGGTTAGTCGACTATAGAAGAGACCAAGTCGACTAGGTCATGATAAAATCAAAAGACAAGTTTCTGAAAACTGAACCAAGTCGACCAGACTAATATGATTAGTCGACTAGTCATCTATAAGTCGACTAGGAAGACTGTGAAGTCGACTAATAATGCAAACAGAGAGTTGGTATCTTACAGGATATGAAGCTAGTCGACTTATAGAAATGGTCAGGTGGACTATACTATGTATAAGTTGACTTGTAAAGACTATAAGTCGACTAACAGACTATGATATGCGTGTGTATTCAAGACTTTTAACATGCTATTAAATATTATAATACACGACCATACACACTCTCTTTGGGAAGTCTTGAACATATAGAACTCTGTATAATCTTGCGAGAAAAGCTCCAAAGAAATGGCTTCACAAACGGACCATCAGAATCAAGTTCCAACACGAAGAGGAAGACCTCAAGGAAGATTTGAAAAGAAAAGGGAGGAACCGGGTCCATGTTTTCATTGTAAGAAAACGGGACATCTAATTGCGGATTGCCCCTCTCTAAAGCTACTATCTCAAAGTATGTGTAAAAGAAGAAGAAGGCAATGGTGGCCACGTGGGACGACTCCGAAACAGAATCCGAAGAGGAGATCGACACCGCACACATGTGCTTCATGGCACGTGATGGTGAACCTTCTAAGGTAAACCTAGAAAACTCTTTAGATGATGAAGATTTAACTATGGATGAATTAGTACAAGTTCTTAAAGAATTACAAAGTAAATATGAAATTTCTCTAGCTCAAAATAAAAAATTGAAAAAGGAAAATGATTCTTTTAAGAATAAGTTTGAACTTATTTTAAATAAGAAAAATGAATTGTTAAAATCTTTTGAGAAAATGAAAAAGGACTTTGAAAAATATAAAACTACTTGTAAGAGTAAAAGCCCAATCACTACTTGTAATAAAAATGAATTTTTAGAAATACGAAAACGCATTGAAGTTTTAGATACTACCTTAAAGAAATGTGCATTTGACATGACCAAGTTTGCATCTATATTTCCTAAGAGAAAACCCATAGGAAATACACTCCTCATGCATCAAACACACAAAGCATGCACACTCACACAAGCATGCATTTCTGTATGAAAAAATTTATACATGTACACATTATGGCCGCAAAGGCCATTTAGTAAAATTTTGTTATGTTAAATTAAACATGTCTAATAAGAATGTTTGGGTTCGAGAAAACACTAACCCCATAGGATCCAAAAAGATTTGGGTACAAAAAGACACACCAAATTTAATTGATACAGGTGCGTCCTCCTCCTCCAAGACTTGGGGGGGATGGTGCCCGGGTGGTGAATGCATCAATGCTTAACGAATACATCGTCACTTGCATCGCAATCAAAGAGGCACCCATTTTGGAGATTAACCATGGTTTGGTAACTTCTCCATCTAAAATTTTTTTTGTATCGGATTTGTTAGTTGTATTTTTTTTGATAATATGCCTTACATGTGTAAACTTACATATCCATATTTTTTTTGTATCTTAACTATGATTGGATTGTGTATTCAATTTGTTTTGATTTCTATCACTTGCCATATTTTGTTTGTCTATATATCAAGATCTTTTTAAATGTTTTATTAGAGTATTGTCAAAATTAAAAATTTATTTAACCAAATTAAGCAAATAAATAGAGATGGCAATTGCGCGCCTCAACTCTTATTTAGAAGAATGTCGAGAAGAAGTTCAGAACCCTTAAAGAGATATTCGGCTTCAACATCTCATATTTATAGCTTTACTATTAAAAGGATATATTTTGTTAATAACAATAAAATTTAATTCAAAATTTGTTCTGAGTTTGTCATGCCAAGTAAGATTTCGACATTTTTATGTTTATATAAGAAAAATATATATTCTTTTTTAAAGAAAATTAACTTAAAAATCAAAATTTCAAAACAGTTTTTTTTAAACTGTTTTCAGCAGTTCTGGTCGACCGACCAGTCGACTGATCTGGCCTGGCATAGGGCCGGTCGACCGAGCGGTCGGCCGACTCAGCCTGAAATAGAAAATAATTTTTCTGCCCGAAGCCGGTCGACCGTTGGCGGTCGACCGACTGAAACCGAGATTTCTCTCGATTTCCACCGGTCGACCGGGCGGTCGACCGGGAGTCGGGTAACCTGCTATTTTACCCGACTCTATATATAACCCTAACCCCTAATTTTTCTCATCTCTTCTCCTTCCACCTCCTCCTTCACCTCTTCTCACCTATTCACTTCATACTAAACCCTCTCCAACCATCTACTCCTCCAAACCCCTAGATCCTTCCATTAAAATTTGGGAAAATTGTTTTCAGTCTCCGTATCTACAATCTCTTGGGATTTCTCTTGATTTTCAAGGTATAATCTATTTCCTTTAGATCTTTTAATTTTTCCTTGATTATTCCTTATCTTTCTTGCTTAGATCGTGCTTTTATTTTGATTATCCATCTAAAATGTCAAAAAGATCCCGATCTGAAAAGGGGAAAACCCCGTGAATCATCCACCCATTTTGTCTCACAAAATGCATCTTATAGGTATGCCCTAATTTCTACTAAAAATGTTATCTCAGGTAGGACTGTGGTGCTCAGTGATTTTGAGCACCTCAATCTTGTAAATATTCTAGGATCTAGTTCTTTAGAAAATTTTGTTACCATTAAGGAACCAGTTTATCCTGAATTGGTGCACTATTTTTATTCTAATATCTTATTTGAACAAAATCATATTAAATCTAGAGTCATGGGCAGAGATATAAACATCTCTCTTCAAAAATTTGCAAGTCATCTACACCTCTCCTGTGAGGGGGTAGATATTTATAACGTCGATCTTCATGACTTTTATTATCCTGACGGTGAGTCTGCGCACACCGCATCTACCCTACATCACGATGATGACAACCCTGGCTTAGTTAGGAATGAGGAGGTGAAGTACTATACTCTCACCACCCAAATCCTAGCTAAGATCGTGTTCTATAACCTCCTGCCAAAATCAAGAGAGTATAGTCCCACTAGGAGCTCTGCTCCTCTTGTTATCTATTGCCTTCTGAAAGGCATTAGAATTAACATTCCAAAGCTCACCATCAACTATATGACTTTTGATCATCTTCTTATCCCAAACTGGCACTTGCCCTTTGGGATGCTCATCACCCATCTATTGAAGCAGTTAAAATTTGATCTTTCATCTGAACGGTCATTTGGACCGTTAGTAGACATAAACAGCACCCTCGTCAAGAGGATGCGCGCTCGGGAGCGTCCTCCTGATCCTCAGCCGCAACATATCTTTCCTGCTGTTGATGGATCCTCCGCTGGCCCTTCTACTCTTTTCGATCCCTACCTAGATTTATCACTCAGCTTCGGGAGCACAGCCAGCAGATTTCAGCTGAGATGGCCGAGAACCGCCAGCAGATTTCAACTAAGATGGTCACAAACTATCAACGGCTGGAGCACCGTCTGGACAATGACCTCAACCATATCTGTGACTCCATTCGCTATATGCATACATGTAACAGCAACATCTACAACAGGTTTGATTGGTCGGCTCCTATTCCTCAGGGTTATGCACAGACACTTCCTGCTCTGACTCTCCGTTTACCACATGGGCTCCTCCTCTTGCTCCACCTCCGCGACCTACTTCCCAAGAGGACCCTGATTTTCCGGGCCATTGACCCCTTTTGATGATGTCAAAACGGGGGAGAGATTTTATGGAGTTATTTCTGGGTTGTTTTTCTATGCATGTATTTAGATATTAGTTTATTTTTTATGGACATCTTTTGTACATGGTATGTATCTTATTGACATGTGGACATGTGTTTGTAGACATGTGTTATGTTTCTGGTTTTGAGGTTGGCATGAACCTCTTAACTTGTATGGACACCTTTTTGTTATGTTATGGCAGTTATCTTTGTTATCTCCATATAGTATATGTGATTGGATGTATATTGTATTTGCTCTATTCTTGATCCAATCATCTATTTTGGAGGTTGGAGGTATTTCTAGATGGATAGAGGCAACCATGTATGCATACTTTTTTTCATATTTTTGTATTCTTACTATGCATAGATGGTTGGCATATGAATCTACATGTATATCCTTTGTATATGCCTTTGTTATGCATTTAGCTCTTTATATCTTATTCTTATATATGCATATGTTAAGGGGGAGCTTCACTTGAAGTCTCTACCCAAAATATTTATAATAACTCCATATGTTTTGTCATCATCAAAAAGGGGGAGATTGTTGGCCCAAAGGTCATTAGCCCCAAGTTTTGATGATAACAAACCATATGTAGTTAGATATTAACAAGATTGTTTAAATGAGTTTCAGGTAAAAACATAGATTGATTGTCGGCTCCATCACAAGATTCACACATTTAGAAGCCGTGAAGTTTTAGATCCCAGAGCCTAGCACACTAGAAGAGCTCCGGATCAAGCAAAGTTGAAAAGATTATATATAAGATTTGTATCTTTGCATTTTTCATTTTAGTTAGGATTTATAGTCTATTTGTCAAAACTGAGATGATAGAGGTTGATAACCTTAGGATTGTCACACATACACATTTGAATTGCTTCATGTTTTCAAGCAAAATTTTATTGCAAAATTTCTTACTGAGTTTCAGTAAAACGAAGTTTCAGAAAAATCAATTTTTGGAAAAACAAGTTTTTGAAAAAATGGTTTTTACTACACAAAAGAATTTTTATCAATATAGTTCAAATTTTGTTGGTGTTGATCTATGATCACACTCTGGTGATTTCAAGCCCTAGAACTTTATTTTGTATCTGCCCATCTAAAGAAAATTTATCGGAAAAATTCTGACTTCAAAAAGATTTCCATCCTGTGTTTTTTTGGCCTTGTCCGGTCGACCGCACGGTCGACCGCTGGCAGAGCAGAACTGCTATGTCGGTTGACCGGACGGTCGACCGACATGCACCAATATTCATGTGTGCACATCGGTCGACCGTCGCGATCGACCGGCAGAAAGAACAGAGCTCTCTGTTTGTTCCGGTCGACCGGTCCGGTCGACCGACAGAAAGCGAACACTCTCTTTTTGGGAACTTCAGTCAACCGTCCGGTCGACCGCTTTCCCAACGGTCGGAAATTTGACCGTTGGCGGTCGACCGGCCCGGTCGACCGGCAGCAGAAAAGTCTGCTGACTGGCTGCCAACGGCTATATTCTATTTTATTTTTTGTTGGGGCTTCTCCCAACGGATCTATTAGTTTTTTCTAACCCAGTTTTCATCCCTTATAAATAGTGAGAGTGTTATACAGCTCAAATATAAGATTTACAAGTTTAAGATCAAAGTTTTTCAAATTTTAACCTTTTAGTAAAAGATGTTCATTGAGCCATATACTTCCAATCCTTGAGTGTTTTAGCTTGAAGCATTCTCCACTTCTCTACTTAGTTTTTGTACTACACAATCCCTAAAGTTTCATTTCCTCATCTTGGTTGTAGGATTGTGCATGTGAGCTTAGTTTGTGATCAAGTATTGATCACCATTTCCTCAAATTGAGAACTTATAGAGGTTGCGGCCTCAAGCGAGCTAGTGAGCTCTAAGTTGGTGTTGCGGCACCATGAGAGAGGACAAGTGTGTCCAAAGATGTAACGCCCCGATCCCAATGATACGGGGACGTCACTGCGACGCATATACGTAGGTCAGATGGTGCCCCCACGTATATACGCTAAGCATAAGTACAACAAGCATCAGAGTGTAACACACAGCGAGATACAATCATATGCCAACATACAAGATAAAAGTACAGAGTTATACAAGTTATGATATACAAAATCACCATACAGTGTCCAATATCACATCCCAGTCCAAAATGAAACGAGATACAACCCAAAATACAAAAATGCTCACGTGTGGATGGAGACCACGTGAACCAAAAGAAGTGCCGGGCACGCAGGATCTAGGACAGGTCGGACTGATCTCCAAGGTAAGCCAAGTCCTCAGCGGAAGGCTCCACCTCGTTCCAGGCCTCTGAATCTGAATGTGCAAATCCAAAGGGTCAAGACATAATACGAGAAATAAAATAGCCAAGTGACAATAGGATCATGAATAGTGGTAGAAGAGCAATACTAAGTAACCCTGCATGTCAGGATATGTAACTATGTAAGGTAATGACATATGAAATGAATATACAATGAGTGTCTTATTATTATTACTTGTCTTACTGTGATATCTAGCTATGTGACCCAGCGTCCCAGAGCACATAGATCCATATCCTAGTATGACAAGGTTGTTATTGGAAACAGCGGTTGTATCGACGAACTATGTTTACAGTGGGTGAAACCTGAAATAGTGAAGCCTGATCAGTGAAGCCTGAGCAATAAAACCAGAATAGTGAAGCCTGCTCGGTCAAAACCGGAATAGTGAAGCCTGCTCGGTCCCCTGGCGTACCACAGGTCAGACCGGAACAATATTATACAATATTGTTTAAACCACTGTAAACACGAACACATACCGATATTCCGCACATTTCCCCCGACCCGGGTGTAAGTTGGTGTATTTTATGTAAAAGTCAAGTATATCATGCTTTGGTTTAAGAGATGGCATGATAGGTGGTGATATTGCTATTTAACATGCCATGGAAGGAAATATATGCAATAACAAGTCATGAGGTAACCAGTAAATACGTCCAATCAGTTATACATCCGGAAAAGCCAGTATTGGAGCATGAACAAGCAATAAACGATACATGCGTAACAAGTAAAAGAACCAAGTTCAGAACAGAAATTAACTATGCAACACTGCCAGAATTAGTCGACTAGGAGTATAGATTAGTCGACTAATAGGGTCTATAGTCGACTAGCAGTATAGGTTAGTCGACTAAGTCAGAGATGTAAAGGATTGGAGTTCTGTTTCAGTGCATGTTAGTCGACTAGGTTGAGGGGATTAGTCGACTAATACTGGGATTAGTCGACTAGGTGGATTCAGGAGTCGACTAATATGGTTTCCAGAGAGTTTGTTAGTCGACTGATAAATTGGCCAAGTCGACTAATGCTGTGTTTTCCAGAAAGCCTAAATTTCAGCTAAGTGTTCTAGTCGACTAGACCTATGGATAAGTCGACTAATACTGTGTAAAAATAGTGAGCAGAACAGAAAATCCAGATTTTGTGTGGTTTGGTTCTAACAGTTAAAAGTGGGATTTTCACAGCATTACAAGTCCTGTTTTACTAATACAAGCTCACTAGAACATAGAATAGCCAAGGTAAATGATAGGTTCACCTAGTTATGTTGGATTTGAGTGTTATGACCTAAAAATAGGGTTTTTATCATACCCAAGAACATGGATCACTACCCTAGCACATGTGATTGGTAGATTAAGTCTTGGTGAGTAAGAACTCACTTGGAAGATCAGATCTGAAGTTTGATTTAGGGTTGGAGGTGTTGGCTTCCCTCCAAAGCTTGTAGTTGAAGCTTGAGGTTGAAGAAGTGCTCCTTGGATGAAGCCTTGAAGAACCCCTTTGTGATCTAGAGGAGAAAGTGGAGGGATTGGAGTGATCTAGGGCTAGGGTTTTGCTGGAGGAAGAGGAAGAGGATTTCTGCAATTTCTCTTTTGATGGAGAAAGTGAGAAAAAGGGTATTTTGCAAATGCATGTGATTATATACTTTGGGGTTCTTGTGAAGGGGGTGACAATTTGGTGGATGTGAGGGGTTTCTTTGCAAGAATGTGGGGTGAGGTGTCCTCTCCCTTGCCACTTGGTCAGCTGAGAGCAAGAGAGAGTGTGAGTGGGTGGTAGGTAAGGTGAGTGGAATGATGAGGTGGCAAGTGAAGTGGAAAATCAATTTTTGCAAATTTTGGAAAAATGCTAAAAATTCAAGTATTTTGGATTGGTCTGGAAATTTTACCAAAAATCAAGAAAAATATTTGAAGACTAAAGGTGAAATCCGTTTGAAGAAATACTGTGTAGATTTTTAATTAAAAATCCCAGAAGCAGAAATTTACCGACACCGAAATAATTTTCATAAATTTATAAAATTCTTAGAAAAATAATATAAGTAGGAAATATGATTCTAAGCAATAAAGTCTAAAGGACTTTCTTGAAATTCCTAACAGATTGGAAGATAAAAATTCGGAAATCGGTCAGCGGTACTGGCCGACACCGGTTTTTGAAGAAATTCATTTTAATTTCAGAAAATTCTAGAAAATCACAAAAATCTAAAATATTATAAAATGATGTTTGAAATTAAAATCGGTCAAATACGGATGGTAAATCGGAAGATACGGTCAAAGGGCCGAATACGTAACTAAGTACGTATTCCGGGAAAGGGGCATTACAATCTACCCACCTTACAAAAATTTCGTCCTCGAAATTTCATAGGGTGAAAGATAACAGGAAAGTAACAGATGGATATGGATACAAGGAATGATAACGGTAAAGACAAGTAGAAGGAAAGAGTCTTACCAGATCAAGACGGGAAAAGTTGAGGATAATGCTCCCGGATAACGTCCTCTCGCTCCCAGGTGGCCTCTCCCGGCGCGTGTCTGCTCCAAGACACCAATACCAGTGGAATAGCCCTGCTCTTCAGTGTCTTGACACTCTTGTCCAGAATGGCCAACGGCTGCTCTTGGTATGATAGATCCGGTTGCAGCTCTAGCTCGGAATGATCCAGAATGTGGCTGTCGTCCCGGACATACTTCCTCAACTGAGACACATGGAAGACATTATGCACCCCGTCCAAGGATGGTGGTAATGCTAGTCTATAAGACACGTCTCCCACGCGATCCAGGATCTCGAACGGGCCAATATACCTCGGGCTCAGCTTCCCACGAGTACCGAACCGGATAACTCCCCTGGTGGGTGAAATCTTCAAGAACACATGATCTCCGGTCTGGAACTCCAATGGCCTCCTAAGAGCATCAGCCCAACTCTTCTGTCTACTCTGAGCAGCCCTGAGATGATCTCTGATAACCCTGACCTTCTCTGTAGTCTGCATCAACATCTCAGGCCCCAAAAGACTCCTCTCACCGACTTCATCCCCGCAAATCGGTGATCGGCACTTCCTACCATACAGTGCCTCAAATGGCGCCATCCTAATACTGGCCTGATAGCTATTGTTATATGAAAACTCGGCCAAGTGTAGATGGTCCTCCCAAGATCCTCCAAAGTCCATCATGCAAGCCCTCAGCATATCCTCAAGGATCTGGATGGTCCTCTCTGACTGCCCGTCTGTCTGAGGATGATAGGAAGTACTGAATTTCAGACGGGTTCCCAGACTCTCCTGGAGACTCTCCCAGAAATGAGACCTGAATCTGGAGTCTCTATCCGATACAATACTGACTGGGACTCCATGCAGACGAACAACTTCCTTCAGATACTTATCTGCCAGAACCTCTGTCGACTGACCAACCCGGAAAGGTATGAAGTGAGCAGACTTGGTGAGGCGATCAACGATCACCCATACCGCATTGTTACCCTTAGGACTCCGAGGCAATGCCGTCACGAAGTCCATAGTAATGTGCTCCCACTTCCATTCGGGTATCGGCAAAGGTTGAAGAAGTCCAGCAGATCTCTGATGCTCGATCTTTATCTGCTGGCAAACCAAGCACTTGGCAACAAACTGGGCTATCTCCCTCTTCATGGCATTCCACCAAAAGTGCTTCTTCAGGTCCTGGTACATCTTGTTTCCTCCCGGATGTATAGAATAGGCAGAACTGTGTGCTTCCTCCAGAATCTTCTGTCTGACTTCTCCCTGGGGGACACAAAGTCTACTACCATAACACAAAGCACCATCCGGACGAATACAAATATCTGCCCTCAGTCCAGCCTCCACCTGAGTCCTGAATGTCTGCAATCTTGGATCTTCCTTCTGAGCCTCCTTGATCTCCTCTACCAATGAGGACTGGATCTGCAATGCCATAAGCTGCCCTGCCTTATCACCTCCCTGCACCAACCTCAAATCCAATCTGATGAACTCCTGGATCAACTCTTTCTGCTGAGTAAGGCGAACTAGCACTCTGTTCTCCGGCATCCTGCTCAGTGCATCTGGAACGGTATTGACTTTGCCTGGATGATACTGCAAGTCAATATCGTAGTCCGCCATAAGCTCCAACCACCTCCTCTGCCTCATATTCAGCTCCTTCTGCGAGAATATATACTTGAGGCTCTTGTGGTCAGTGTATATCAATACCTTGTCTCCCAGAAGGTAGTGTCTCCAGATCTTCAATGCAAACACCACAGCTGCCAACTCCAAGTCATGAGTCGGGTAGTTCCTCTCATGAGGCTTCAACTGCCTAGATGCATATGCTATGACATGATCGTGTTGCATAAGCACGCACCCCAGGCCTTTTCCTGATGCATCACAGAAAATAACCATCCCTCCTCTTCCTGAAGGGGTCCTCAAGATTGGGGCTGAAATAAGCTTCTGCTTCAACTTCTCAAAGGCTGCATCACAATCTCCTGTCCATATGAATCTCTCCCCTTTCCTGGTGAGCCTGGTCAACGGAGCTGCAAGTCTAGAGAAATCCTGGACGAAGCGCCTGTAATATCCGGCTAGTCCAAGAAAACTCCTTATCTCAGACACCGTCTTCGGAACTGGCCAATTTTGCACCGCCTGGACTTTACTAGGATCAACTGCAATCCCTTCTGCTGAAACTATATGTCCAAGGAAGGTTATGCTGTCTAGCCAGAACTCACACTTGCTCCTTTTGGCATGAAGCTGCTCCTGCTGAAGAGTCTGCAACACGATCCTTAAGTGCTCTGCATGCTCCTCAAAACTCTTGGAATAGATCAGGATGTCATCTATAAACACCACTACAAACTGATCCAGGTAAGGAGAGAACACCCGGTTCATCAGGTCCATAAACACAGCAGGGGCATTGGTAACTCCGAAAGGCATCACTAGAAACTCGTAGTGGCCATATCGGGTCCTGAATGCCGTCTTCGGAACATCTTCCTTCTTCACCCTCAGCTGATGGTAACCCGACTGCAAATCCAACTTAGAAAATACACGGGCTCCATGAAGCTGATCAAACAAGTCATCAATCCTGGGCAAGGGATACTTGTTCTTGATGGTGACCTTGTTCAACTCCCTGTAATCAATGCAAAGCCTCTTGCCACCATCCTTCTTGTTTGCCAATAGCACCGGGGCTCCCCATGGTGAAGTGCTAGGCCGGATCAATCCCTTGTCTGAATAATCCTGCAGCTGTATCTTCAGGATCTCCAACTCCGTCGGTGCCATCCGGTACGGAGCCTTTGAGATAGGAGCTGTCCCTGGGACTGTATCAATGGAGAACTCCACTATCCTCTCCGGTGGAAGACCTGAAATCTCAGCAAAGACCTCTGGAAATTCATCCCACACTGGCACTCCCTTCTGAGCCTCCGAGGTGGTCAACTGAACCTTCTCCCTAGCAGGCTTCACCCCTCCGCTAAACTGGAACTCCGGCCGATGTGGGATTCTGAAATTGATCTTCCTTCCCCTACAGTCAATCACTGCATGGTACTGACTGAGCCAGGTCATGCCTAAGATCACGTCGTACCCCTTGGTGTCTAGTACGAGCATATCTATGGACAAGACCTTCCCACAAAGTTCTACTGGACAGTCCACACAAACACCGGAAGACACAACTACCCCATTCCCAGTACTGATCTCCCACTTGTGGTCTAAAGCCTTAACAGAAATAGAATGCAAAGCCACAAACTTGTCGGAGATGTAACAATGGGATGCACCTGAATCGAAGAGTGCGAGGACAGGTATAGAATGAACTCTGATAGTACCTGTGATCACCTCCCCCGAAGCCTCTGCCTCCTCTACTGTCAGGTTGTAGGCCTGACCCCTGCCACGCCCTGCTGCTGGTCTGGCTCCTCTCTGCATTGGGCGGGCAGCCTGCTGTGGTGGAAGGGGAAGAGCTCTCCTCACCGGTCCCTGCTGCCTCTGTCCAACCGGCCCCGGTAGTGCCCTCTGCACATACTGCCCCTGAGGTGCTGGTGCTGGCAAGGTTTGGGTAGCAAACCCCACTCTCCTGTGCGGACATGTCTCCACGGCATGATCCCGTGCTCCACATATCAAGCACAATCCGTTGGCCCTCCGGCAAGTCTGCTGGGTGTGCCCTGGCTTCTGGCAGAAATGGCAGATAGGACCTGGTCGAGCCGTCTGATATGGAACTGCTCTGAACGGCTGTCTGGCCTGGATCTTGGCTGCCCTGGATGGTCCTCCTCTGCCCACCGGCACAAACGGCCTCTTCAAGGCCTGGCTCTCATGCTTCCTCTGAAATCCTCGCTCCACCTCACGAGCGATAGAAAGAACTTCAGCATAGGTCTTCAACTGCTGTGCCATCATATACATCTGGATCTCCATCTGTAGGCCTTGCTGGAACCTGCTCGCCCTCTTCTCCTCATCTGACACCATATAGGGGGCGAAGCGACTCAGCCTGAGGAACTCAGCAGCATACTCATCTACGGACCTCTCCCCCTGCTGAAGCCTGATGAACTGCTCCTCCATGTCTTTCTGAGCAGTGACGGGGAAGAAACGACTGCAGAAGCTCTTGGAGAAGGTATCCCAGGAAATAGGCTTCTTCAAGCGAGCCTCCTCTGCAAGCCACCAAGTCCGAGCAATGTCCTTCAGCTGGATCTTTGCAACCTCCACTTGGCTCTCCTTGGGCACCCTGGCGGCGTTCAGCAGATCGGTGGTGTCCACTAACCACTGCTCAGCCTCCAAAGGCCTCTCGACTCCTGAGAAGGTAGCCGGTTGTAGCCGCCGGAAATCTGAGATGTTCCCCGGCTTCTGCTCCTTCGGGGCTGCTAACTCCTGCCTGAGGAGTTCAGTCTGCTGCTGATGGATCTCCACTTGCTGCTGCTGGGTCTCCATCATAGCCCGAATGATGCTCAGGACATCAGCCTGCTCTCCTCCCGCGGGTCCATCCGGGACTTGCCCGACATTGTTGCGACCCGAACGTCTCTCCATACCGAAAGGGATAAGATCTGGAATTGGAATCAAGGAAAGGAATTAGGATACGAAGGAATTGGTCAATTGAAGGAATCAAGATGGACTTATAACTTTGTACATTGCAGTTGGCATAAGCAAATCGTTAGAATTTGCCACTTGGTTGTACTTTTAGGTCTGAGAGCCTAGGCTCTGATACCAACCTGTAACGCCCCGATCCCAATGATACGGGGACGTCACTGCGACGCATATACGTAGGTCAGATGGTGCCCCCACGTATATACGCTAAGCATAAGTACAACAAGCATCAGAGTGTAACACACAGCGAGATACAATCATATGCCAACATACAAGATAAAAGTACAGAGTTATACAAGTTATGATATACAAAATCACCATACAGTGTCCAATATCACATCCCAGTCCAAAATGAAACGAGATACAACCCAAAATACAAAAATGCTCACGTGTGGATGGAGACCACGTGAACCAAAAGAAGTGCCGGGCACGCAGGATCTAGGACAGGTCGGACTGATCTCCAAGGTAAGCCAAGTCCTCAGCGGAAGGCTCCACCTCGTTCCAGGCCTCTGAATCTGAATGTGCAAATCCAAAGGGTCAAGACATAATACGAGAAATAAAATAGCCAAGTGACAATAGGATCATGAATAGTGGTAGAAGAGCAATACTAAGTAACCCTGCATGTCAGGATATGTAACTATGTAAGGTAATGACATATGAAATGAATATACAATGAGTGTCTTATTATTATTACTTGTCTTACTGTGATATCTAGCTATGTGACCCAGCGTCCCAGAGCACATAGATCCATATCCTAGTATGACAAGGTTGTTATTGGAAACAGCGGTTGTATCGACGAACTATGTTTACAGTGGGTGAAACCTGAAATAGTGAAGCCTGATCAGTGAAGCCTGAGCAATAAAACCAGAATAGTGAAGCCTGCTCGGTCAAAACCGGAATAGTGAAGCCTGCTCGGTCCCCTGGCGTACCACAGGTCAGACCGGAACAATATTATACAATATTGTTTAAACCACTGTAAACACGAACACATACCGATATTCCGCACATTTCCCCCGACCCGGGTGTAAGTTGGTGTATTTTATGTAAAAGTCAAGTATATCATGCTTTGGTTTAAGAGATGGCATGATAGGTGGTGATATTGCTATTTAACATGCCATGGAAGGAAATATATGCAATAACAAGTCATGAGGTAACCAGTAAATACGTCCAATCAGTTATACATCCGGAAAAGCCAGTATTGGAGCATGAACAAGCAATAAACGATACATGCGTAACAAGTAAAAGAACCAAGTTCAGAACAGAAATTAACTATGCAACACTGCCAGAATTAGTCGACTAGGAGTATAGATTAGTCGACTAATAGGGTCTATAGTCGACTAGCAGTATAGGTTAGTCGACTAAGTCAGAGATGTAAAGGATTGGAGTTCTGTTTCAGTGCATGTTAGTCGACTAGGTTGAGGGGATTAGTCGACTAATACTGGGATTAGTCGACTAGGTGGATTCAGGAGTCGACTAATATGGTTTCCAGAGAGTTTGTTAGTCGACTGATAAATTGGCCAAGTCGACTAATGCTGTGTTTTCCAGAAAGCCTAAATTTCAGCTAAGTGTTCTAGTCGACTAGACCTATGGATAAGTCGACTAATACTGTGTAAAAATAGTGAGCAGAACAGAAAATCCAGATTTTGTGTGGTTTGGTTCTAACAGTTAAAAGTGGGATTTTCACAGCATTACAAGTCCTGTTTTACTAATACAAGCTCACTAGAACATAGAATAGCCAAGGTAAATGATAGGTTCACCTAGTTATGTTGGATTTGAGTGTTATGACCTAAAAATAGGGTTTTTATCATACCCAAGAACATGGATCACTACCCTAGCACATGTGATTGGTAGATTAAGTCTTGGTGAGTAAGAACTCACTTGGAAGATCAGATCTGAAGTTTGATTTAGGGTTGGAGGTGTTGGCTTCCCTCCAAAGCTTGTAGTTGAAGCTTGAGGTTGAAGAAGTGCTCCTTGGATGAAGCCTTGAAGAACCCCTTTGTGATCTAGAGGAGAAAGTGGAGGGATTGGAGTGATCTAGGGCTAGGGTTTTGCTGGAGGAAGAGGAAGAGGATTTCTGCAATTTCTCTTTTGATGGAGAAAGTGAGAAAAAGGGTATTTTGCAAATGCATGTGATTATATACTTTGGGGTTCTTGTGAAGGGGGTGACAATTTGGTGGATGTGAGGGGTTTCTTTGCAAGAATGTGGGGTGAGGTGTCCTCTCCCTTGCCACTTGGTCAGCTGAGAGCAAGAGAGAGTGTGAGTGGGTGGTAGGTAAGGTGAGTGGAATGATGAGGTGGCAAGTGAAGTGGAAAATCAATTTTTGCAAATTTTGGAAAAATGCTAAAAATTCAAGTATTTTGGATTGGTCTGGAAATTTTACCAAAAATCAAGAAAAATATTTGAAGACTAAAGGTGAAATCCGTTTGAAGAAATACTGTGTAGATTTTTAATTAAAAATCCCAGAAGCAGAAATTTACCGACACCGAAATAATTTTCATAAATTTATAAAATTCTTAGAAAAATAATATAAGTAGGAAATATGATTCTAAGCAATAAAGTCTAAAGGACTTTCTTGAAATTCCTAACAGATTGGAAGATAAAAATTCGGAAATCGGTCAGCGGTACTGGCCGACACCGGTTTTTGAAGAAATTCATTTTAATTTCAGAAAATTCTAGAAAATCACAAAAAATCTAAAATATTATAAAATGATGTTTGAAATTAAAATCGGTCAAATACGGATGGTAAATCGGAAGATACGGTCAAAGGGCCGAATACGTAACTAAGTACGTATTCCGGGAAAGGGGCATTACAAAAGAGTTCTAGTGAGAACTTGTATTGACGATTCGCTGGGATCAAGCATAGTGAAAATCCTTCATCGTGTTGAAGGCGGGGACGTAGAGCAGTAGCTCGAACCTCGAAACATATTCTCGTGTTTGCGATTGTCCACATCTCTCTAAACTCTACTCTCTCTTTTACTTGCACTATTATTTGTCTACTCCCTTGCAAGTTTTAATATTGTTGTTATTTATTGTTAATTAGTTTTTAATCCGCATTATTTGCCACTAAGCATAGCCATCACCTATTCACCGCCCCTCTAGGTGATTTCAAAAACGTATAACAAACTTCAATATATATGTAAGTTTTTTCAAAACTAAAGCATACTTGTATATCCGAATAAAGATTGAGTCCACATGTGGGAATATAGAGAATATGGAACATATTTCAAGTGACTCACGGATACATATATATCAAGTAGTTTTAACAAAATTTAAAAATATATGAAGCAAACTGAATAAAACAATCTAAAAGACAACCATGCATGAAAAAAAAAAATAATTATAAACCGAAAATATATGCAAATGCAAGAATCATCAAAACTAGCATGTACACATATATCTAAAACACAAATGAATACACAAGGGATATGAATCGTGTTATGATCAATGGTGTATCTCAAGAACTATACAAATGCATTGTAGGTTTTAACAACAATTGCATCTAAACATATAAACATAATCATGCAAATCATAATATGCTAAAAATCATCAATATATAGAAATAATATAAATGAAGGATAGAGATAGTTACCAACACCGGTAAGCCTAGTCTCTATTGCTCCAACAGTAGGTGGCCCTCTCACCTAAAGTCCTTGATAAAGATGCATTCATGGATATGGTTCATTAAGCTCAAATTGCATTCACTACCAAGGCTTGAACCTCTCACATCCTGTAAGAGTCCACACCTACATCAAATACAAATGGTGTGAATTTTGATACCCAAACTTTTTTGGGTCCTCTGGAGTTAGTGTTTCAAACCAAGATATTCTTACAAGCAAAATTTAAAGAATTTAATCTATTATAGTAAAATTTTGCAAGATAACCCTTGCAGCCACAATGAGAACAATGATACACTCTAATATGGGTGTGAGCATGCTGTGCATGAGGTGTATGAGCATAAGCATTAGGGATGTGTGTGTATGCATATGAGGAGCATGTTTCTTACGAAACATGAATTCCAAGCTACAAAGATTGAAAGTACATTGGCTCAAGGATGAGCCCAAACAATCAAAGTTCTTCAAATCACAAATCTCATTTTCAACATTCGAAGAAGAAACATCATGTGCAAGAGAAAAAAATCTTTTCTTTTGAAAAGAAATCTTTTCTTTTTGACTCAAAACATTTTCCAAAGAATCTTTTTCATTTGAAACCAAAACAATTTCCTTTTTTAAATTTCCTTTTCTTTTGAAACTAAATCAAGTTGAGTTTTTAAAGAATCTTTTTCAGTTAAAGCAAAATCTTTTTCTTTGAAAACAAAATCAACTTGATTTTTCAAAGAAACACTATCATTCAAAATAACTTTAATTTCATTTAAAACCAAATCAAGTTTTGAAGATAAAAGTTCAATTTCCTTTAAAACAATATCCTTCTCTTTTGAAATTTCTTCTTTTTCTTTAAAACACAATCTAATTTTGAAGATAAAAATTCATTTTTCTTTTTCAATTTCAAACCTTTATTTTTCAATAATTTATATTTTAAATAACTCTTCACAAAACAAAGTAAGCTCAACATTCAACATATGTGCATCCTTACTAGACATATCATCATAGATGTACTTGTACAATCATCAATATTGGATTCCAAATTTACCTCAAGAAACTCATTCCCTTGGAGCATGACGTAAGCTTGATCGGAATTATCTTCACTAAATTCTCTCCAAATCATTTGAACCTTATCCTTCAAGAGAGAGCAACGTGTTTTATATTATAAAAGTGGAATCACAATGAGAAATCATAGAAAGATAATTTTGTTAAGTGTTTTCTTTAGTACAATCATGGCTTGTGCATTAGCCTCTAAATATTTATCATTGTCAATGTAAGATTTTTTTTATAGTGGCAAGATAAACATGTAATCCTAAGGCTTTAAGATATGAACTCATTTTAAATTTTTACATGTAAATATTAAAACATCAAATATAGGTGGAACACGATAATTTATAAGTGTGTGAAACAAGAATATGTAAAGCAAATATAGAGATTAGTAAAAATAGGATCACTCTTGGGGGGTTTAACCGAATATCAGGAGCACTAGTTTTGATATTAATTGAAAGTATACCTGGAGGGTGAATAGGCGTAATGCTAATCTAATGACAAATAATACGAAATTAATCTTTTACACTACCATAATATTAGACAGAAGTGATATCCAAAGAGTGAAGCCGAATTCCCAAAAAAGGGCTCTAGAACTTTTCCTCAAGATTCCTCTTCATTAAGAGCTGAGGTGTTTCAATAGCTCTCTTGGATGATACGAGTGTAAGCATAATATCAAGCATGTATAAATGAACAATAATAGCGGTGAAGAGAATAGAATTTAGAGAGATAGTCAAGCACAAATACAAAGATGTGTTTCAAGCACCAAACTCTACGTCCCCGCTTTCACCGCGTGAAGGATTTCTACATCTCCACCAAGAAACTCCACAAAAGATACCAACTCAATCCTCTACACAAGAGGAGTCACAAAGCCAAGACACAAAGTCAATGCACAAAGCAATCACCTCTACACAAGATTATGTTTCTACCGATTTTCAATTAGCAGACATCTTTACTAAACTACTTAATTTTAATAGATTATCTTTGTAGTGAATTAAATGTTTTCATTATGGATTCATGATTATTATTTATTTTTTTTGGTATTTTTGTTTATTTCTTTCATATTTCAAATTGATAGATTACTTTTAAATTCTTTTTCAATTGGTATTTTAAATTGATAGATTACTTTAATCGGGTTTTGTATCACTTTTTGATATATGACAAAAGGGAGAGAAGATTTTATGAGTTATTATGAATTTAAAGAAGGATTTATGAGATCTGACAATTTATGATTTAGCTATTATCTCTATTTCATGATTGTATGCTTTGTTTTTCTTTTGTTTTTGTGCATACTTATTGTTTTGATGGTTGGAGACATGCATGGAGGATGGTTCATTTATGTATTGTATTCCATATTTCATATCTATACCTATATGCATATCACTTGTTTTGACATTGCTATATCATGTAGTCATGTATGATGAAATTTGATAGATAAGCATCATTTTAGGAGGAGCTTTTCAAGCTTTTTATATTTATTTATCCTAAATAACTCATGTGTTTTGTCATCATAAAAAAGGGAGAAATTGTAGGCCCAAGGGTACACTCTCTGGTTTTATTTTGATGATTACAAATCACATGAAGTTATTTGGTATTAATCAAGTTTAAGTGTTTTAAGTATTTCTGGTTCAAAAGACTTTTTGGTGAATTCTTCCTCAAAAGGAAGGTACTTTAGTTACAAGATCACTCAAAGAAAGGGTTCGAGTTTGAACAATCAAGATTTATACTTAGATAATCCCTCTTGAAGATTGCTTGAAGATATATAGAACATTTATAAGAAAATGGAATGTTTAAAGTATAAAATGCTCAAGAAGTCACATGCAAAAATACAAGTTTTCAAAATACAAGTTTTCACATCTAATTTTTCCGTTTTGATATTCTACAAGATTTGGTATTTGATACATGTCCCATATCTTTTACAAATTTATATATCATGTTTCTATCTTGTATCCTATAGCCTTTGTATTGCGAATTCACTTTTTAAACCAATACAAAATATTAAAATCAGTTTGATTTCAAAATATACCTGAAAATTGTTTTTTAGGCCAAGTCGGTCGATCACGCCTCGTGGCCAATTATGTGCACGCTGTGCACGTTTGTCGGGTGACCGACCGGTCGACCAGCAAACCTAGCAGTTGATTGGGCGGTCGACCAATTAATACATGTTTTGTCTCGGTTGAGTCAGTCGACTGGGCGATCGACCAAAGTCAACAGATAGTTCAAAATTTAAACTATCGGTCGACCAACCGGTCGACCGAAGTTCTTTCAGAGCTAAAGTAACTGCTATTTTTTAAAATCTGGGTTTTTAACTATTCTCCAACGGGTGTTTTTCCTCTTTTTAGACTTAATCTCTTTCCTATTGACCTGATAAGCTATACTAATAATGTTTATCACTTACCTATATATCGTTATTTGGAGAGGATTAGATATAGAAAAATCTTTTGATTTTGGGAAATATTTTGAAAAATCAAGTTTATTCAAAAAAGAAAGTTTTCTAACTTTCTTAAAGTGCTCTCATTTTCAAACTAATTTCTGAAAGTTTTCAGCTCTTAAATTCATTTATTTCAACTGAATTTTCTCTCTTACAAACTTCTTAAGCCTCACTTCTCATCATGTACTATAGAAAGTTATAATAGAGAGTGTTTGTGATCTTTGTAGTCACTAAGAGCTTGTAAACCTTATTGGCTTTGTGCTACCTCTTGTGTAGAGGATTGAGGTTGGAGTTGTGTACTCCGATCTTCTATAAATCATTGTAGTTTTTTTGTGGAGGATCCTTTGTGAAAAGATCCTTAGTAGATAGTGGAAACCCTTCACGCGGTGAAGGCGAGGACGTAGAGCTTTGTGCTTGAATCTCGAAATAAATCTTCTGTGTTTGCGATTATTTCTCGCTTGCTCTACTCTACTTTCTATTACTTGCACTTGTGTTTTACTCTCATTTGTACTTGCTAATCATTATTAGCATCATCTATACTTATCGATTTTCACTCTCTCAATCAAGAAGGCAATTGAACGCCTCAACTAATTGTTTAGAGGAATATAGAGGAAAAGTTCTAGAGCCCTTCATTGAGAATTCGACTTCACTTCTTGATTTGAGTTGACCGTTTACATCATTCAATTTATAATTGTTGCAATTCCGCATTATTGAACATTAGATTAACATCACACCTATTCACCCTCCTCTACTTTCATTAGATAACTAATTATTGTCAAGTGATAATATACTAAGAAAACTAGTAATAAAATATCTATACTTATGGAGGGTTTTTTTGGCTGTCTAGGGTGTGGGTGTACGTTCGGTTTATGACACGTTCAAGTTGGGTAGGTTTTATAAATAAAATAGAACCCGTACTCGAGTTTTGGGTGGGTTTAGATAGCTTAAAAACCTAAAATTGTGATCCAATGCAGTTTAGGTTCAGCTAGAATCCGACTCCACGCACATCCCCAGCTAGAAATTTCATATGAGGGGACCACTTATAGGCTTGTTATAGAAACATATTAATTAAACTAAAAGTTTTCAATTACATCTATTTTATGTTATGAATTGTAACTTAGGTTTTAAATTTTTCGTACATATTTTATAAGAAAAAAGTTAAAGTCAATTTAGATGGATCAGCGATAAGCAGATCGGTGGCTGGTTGGGTGTTCTTTGTTGAGAGGAGGGTCCTTCTTTTAGCTAAAAGTTGAAGCTTGTTGAGCTTATTGTGCCACTAATCGAATATTTCCATAGCCTATGAACTGATTCGAGTGGCATGTTTTGAATTGAATGCTTAGAGTGTGTGGCTTGAAGGTGATTTGATGGTGATACGATGGTTATGAGAAGAGAGATCTCATACTGGTCTTGTAGCGGTTGTGCATTTATTTATGGTGATATATGTATGACCTTCGGCTTTCGATCTCCGGAGTTTTTGGGCAAAATATGTGTTCCACACAAGTAGATGAAAGAAGAAAACTTGTCGTTTGGATCTCAAACTTGATTTAGGTTTTAGAATGCGAGAAAAGAATGCAATTTAAAGATGAAATAATATATGTGGGCCAGGGTTAGAATTGGGGTTAGTATGAGAAGAATGTGGATGAATAAGATGATGAATCGGGTATGGGCTGTTACGGATTCATTGTCTTAAGTATTAATTAAAAATTAACCTGTTTATTGACTTCAGGGGCGATATTTTGGTCAAGAAAATCAAAAAAATCCTAGTTAGCCTATTAATATCTAAACTAATGTATTTAAGAAATAAAAATACGTTTATGGTTTCATGGAGCGAAATAAAATTGAAAGTTAAGGTGAGAAACGCTCAAAGCATGACAGTTTTAGAGAAATTTACCCAAAAGAAAAACAAAAACCAAAGGGTTTTTTTTTCCAATATTAATCCCTTAAATTACTCGTATTTCAATATTAGTCCCACATATCTTTATATTTCTTATCAGGGCCTTCAAGTCTTCTAAGTTATGTAAAATTAGAACAAGTTACATAATTATATTTAATTTTAACTCTAAACTATAGTTAAGAGTTAACTAGGATAGTTAAATGACCTAACTACTCCTAAGCTTGAAGATTTGGAATGGGGGCCTGAGAATTGGGTTGATGAAAGGTGTGACGGAGTTATGAGTTCGAATTTGAGTTTGGTGGAAAAAATAAACAGAATTAGTGTTGGGAAGATGGTTTATATAATGAAGGGGTATAATACTCATAATAATTGGCTATGTTAATCTTAACAAAATATTTCATAAGTTTATGAGTAAAGTTAACCAATGTCTTAATTTTATTTTACATAACTTTAAATATTTGAGGGACTTAATAGAAAATTAAAAATTTTGAGGGAATAATATTGAATATGAGTAATTTCAGGGATTAATATTCAAACCGAACGAAGTGAGGTTTCTCCCGTAATTCTTTCTTATACTTTATTTGTGAGCCTGTCCTCTGAAAAAAGAGTCACAGAGAACTGAGAAGTTCTCTCCTCCCCCTCCCCTCTCCTGACTCCTCTCTCCCATCTTCCCTCTCTCTCTCCCTCTCCCATTTCCCTACTCTTTCTTCCTCCCTTTTCTCTCCTCTCCTCTTCGTCGCCCGGTTCTACCGCAAGCGGTAATCTAGTTATATTCAAAACTGAGATTTTCTCTTGTGATTCATATAGAAACTTTGTCCCTTTGTCTGTATGTCTGTCTTCATTCTCGAGAAAGAGTAACGTCTACCCTCTTCTTCTCTCTCGTCCGCTCATCTTTCTTCACTGGTCTGCCAGTTTTTTTTAATAGCAGTGGCAATATGCTAGTGTAATTTAAAAAAACAAAAATCCAAAACCCAAATAAACTGTAGCCTGATGACAAGTGCACGCTGCGGCTCAGCAATAGGGCTTAGCAGACTAGTAGCCTAGACCTTGGCGAATTCTTCCGTAGCAGCCTAGACCTTGGCGAATTCTTCCGTAGCCCCAATTCCGAAAGCTCAATTAATCACTGCACGATCACTCCCTCTCTTCTTCGATCTCTCTCGAACAGAAAAAGCAAAGTAAAACATAAAAAGATCCTCCTGATCTCGTCGGCAATCTGATCCCGACGAGGCGAAAATACGATCTCTGTGAAATCCGATCCCAACTATCCGCCCCAGTATCTCTCAAAGTTCTGATCCCAAATCCAATCTCTCGGGTAGATATCTGAAGGTAAATTTCGTTGTGCATTTTAGTTCCTTTTCTTGGATTTTCTTGGTGTTCAATGAGCTCATAAAAATTATTACTTCAGATACTATCTCTGAAAATTATTACTTCAGATACTATAAACCCAAAAGCTGAGGACAAAACAACCATAGCTGTACATATGTGTGACATTGAAGACATGAAAAAGAGACAAGAATCAGTCTAGGTACCACAGAGATAACAAAATCATCAGATTTAGGTTTTGTGCATGATCTAGGGGATTTTTGTTGATATGAATGTTAATAGTTGTTTAGATATGCTACAGAATTTATATTATATATAATGTTCACTGGTCATTATGTTTTATCAGATGTGGAAATATATTTCAAAAGCACATCTAGATTCGAAGAACCATCTCATGGTGAAACTAGTGAGCGTGTTATTAGACGACAATTTTCAAAGAAAGGTTGTTTGCAGTTTGATCCAAATAATCTCATTATGGATTCTGAATTACAGCCTAAAATTCGAACTACCAGAATATGAGGCCTTGTAAAGGATCACATTATCATATGGGTCATCGTTCATAATATTTTTGAAAAAAAACTTTTATATGAAGCATATATGTAATTATGCTATGCTAATACAATTTCTTAAGTTTCTTTTAGAAAGCGCTGTAGGCTAATTTATGATGTTTAAACACATGTGTATATTTTCATTACGCCCACACTTAGAAAAATTCTTGTGTCTGCCATCGAGTATATATGACATAAGTTTGATGTCATTCCCATGATTCAATCATATAGATATGGTCTACTTTTTTGCTGAGTAAAAAGGGGAATATTAACTTTCACTTGGCTTGGGTAAGCACATTGGGAGGTGGGGAACAATTTATAGAGTCCTTCCTTTTTTTAGCTAGCAAGTGCCCATTTATGTCCGTGATGTGATAAGGACATCTCGCCGTTTGATCTGAGTTAGAAGAAGGTGTGCTGCACTCCTTTGGTTTTAGTTGTTTTGATTTTAGTTTATCTTGAATCTAGTTGCTTTCTTTTATTTGAAAATTTAGTACCACATTGGTTAAATTTTGAGACTAGACTTTTGTAAAGCCTATAAATAGGCCTCAAGATCTCTCTTATTGGTACTGAATGATTGAAATTAAAAATTTCAGTTAAAATTCTTAAGATTGTATTCTTGAGATTGGTGTAAGGCATGTGAAGCCCAATTTGTGCAAGGGGTGTGAAGCCCAATTTTGTGATTCCTATTTTTTTCCCTGAAACCCTTGTTTCCCTTTTTTTGTATTGAAGGTGATTGCGATCCCAATATTTTACATCAATTTTGGTATCAGAGCTTTATGTTTCCAATCCCCTTCAATTTTTTAATCAATTCTCCAAAAAATTCAAAACCCTAGGTCAAGATCTCCCTCTTCTTTCTTTCCAAGTTTAGATTTCTTAGAGATTGAAAAAAAAAAGAAAAAACACAAAAACACAAAAAGTGAGAAAAGAGAAAAAAGACTAAAAAAGAAATCCATAAAATTACTGTTCATCTCCTTCCTCCCCTTCCCACAAACCCCTAATCCTAGTTCTTTAAGTTCGCTGCCACTCTCCCTCCGCCTCCGCCGCCGACTGCCGACAATAACCCTGGCCTCCTATCTTCTTTCCGGCGATCCTCTTTCCTGCCACTGACTGCAGTATCACCTCCTCCCTCTTCTTCCTTCCTCGTTCGCACCTTCCCTTTGTTGCCAACGTCGACACCCCCTCCACCCCCTCTTTCCCCTGCTCTCTCCTCTATGCCCGACTAGATCGTCATCGTGCTCTCTGTCATCCTCGATGAGCCCAACCACCACCCACGCCCGACTAGATCCCTTTTCGTCGTGCTTTCTCCTCCTACACCATCTTCTCTCCTTATTCCTCCTCTTCATCTTCATCGTCGTCTCCCTCGACTACAACCAAGCCACCAACGTCGTCTCCGCCACTTCTCTCTGCTCTGGATCTTGCTGACGACGACGCCAACATCTATGACCTTGCCTGCAACTCCTCTTCGCCATCATCGCGAGTCATCTGCTTCTCTTTGTTACCATCTCCTTCAAACTCATCCATCGTCGCAGCTGTCAACAGTCGTGCCTCGTCAACCGTCCGCCATCCATACGAGTACGGTGGAAAATCGGATTTGAATTCAGTCGGGTTTACATTAAAATCCGATCCGATCGATTCTATTTCAGACTCGACCTGTCTGCTCCTTCGACCCAGATCCACTCAAGTTCAGACCTGAGCCGACCCGAGCTGACGTCGCCAGCTCGAGCCGACCTGAGCTGTCGGCTCAGACCCGAGCAGACCGAGCAGAGCCGAGTTGACGCAATCTCAACTCAGTCTTGACTTAGCAGGGTTGGTTTTGAAGCCATTTTGAGCGCATCTTAAGCCCGATCGAGTCATTTTTGAAATAGTCTTTTTCTAGTCATGTCCAACCTATGTTGCAGCTGTTTCAGAGCTTCGCTACGAGAATTTCAGCCATTAGTTGTGGAGAATTACCTAAAGACTTACAAGATTTATGCTTGAGTCTGAACTACTCATCTTCTCAGGTGATATCATTATTTGATTTAATTTTTAACTGTTCATTTCTTGCAAACTCTAGTGGTTGTGCATATATTTGTAGTTTATTATGCATATTTATTAATGTTTATTGATCTTATTTGTCGATTGCTTAACATCATCATTTAGAATTATATTTCCTTGCATATTGAGATTGATCCTTTCAGGATTGTAATTTTTATGATTTAGTGCATGCATTTAGTTGTGTTGAGTTTAAGAACTTTGCATATAATCATCCACTTGTTTGTATTCTTTTGCATTGCAGTCTGTTTTAGGTTAACTTGTAGATATGTCTGAGTTTAGCACAAGATTTTGGCGTCCCCTAAAATTACGAAGCACATATTTGCAATCTCGTACTAGAGAGTGTAATTATTATGATTGGCGTAAGTCAGGAAACATGGATTCACAACATCTCACTATAGAGCGTAAATATTATGATTGGCGTGTTGTTAGGAAAGAAGTTGATCAGCACGATTTTGTCACATCTTTATGCCCATATTTATCTATCATTTGTCTATAAATAATGCTACTCGGGTATTTTTAGTCTATTTTGCAGACAAAGTTATTAGGAGAAGACTGGGCCACAAAAGACTCTTTCGAGACCGTAAAGCGCATTAAAAGGAGTTGAAGGCGAGATAGAAGGCTTGACACTGCTGGGATCGCTCTACTACGCCTAAAGCTAACATCAAAGAGTTCGAGGCCAGTTTGAGTGAAAACGTAATTTTGCAAAAGTCAGGGGCTTAAACGCAAAATGGATAGAGATGTAAAAGTGCAAAATTAATTTAATGATTCTCCTTGTAATTTTGTAACTATTTTGGACTTTCATGTAAAATAATCAAAACCCTAAGTCTATAAATAGCCAAGGCTAGGGTTTTGGAGGGAAGGTTTTTTTTCACTTGTGCGTACATTTTTTTAGATCTGAGAATTTGAGGCTTTCATATTTTTTCTCTCAACATTGTTATTTTTGTTCTTGTTTGATTTTGATTGATTCATCTCCTCCATCATCAACCACAAAAAAAAAGTGGCACAGCCGCCCATCACCAGATCAAAAGAAAAGAAAAAAAAGAAAAGGCAAAAGAGAGAGAGGCTGCCCTCTCTCTGCTCACAGGACAGGAAAAGAAGGCCCTTGGCGGCCTTTGATTGGAGCACAAGGCTACATGAGCCTTGTGATTGGAGCACAGGCCTTTGACGCCCCCACTTTGAAGAGGAAGGCGCCTTCCCCTCCACCTGCAGGTGCAGGTCCCGCGGGTAATTCTTTTTAATTTTAAATTTTTTCCTTTTTATACTTTCATTAGTTTAATAGTTTTCAGTAATTGTTTAATTAAATTTAGATAATTTTAAACTGATTTAATTAGTTTAGTTTATTGTTAATTTTATCATGAGTAGCTAATTTGCTGCAAGCGCTTAGGGGAGATGAACCTAGACTTAATTCTTGTGGACCGAGTTATTCTCCTATTTATGACTGTATGCACACCAATTAACCTATAAATTTTAGGAAATTATTTTTAGAGTCACTACTTATTTGACAGGCTATGTATCGGGGTTAATGGTCCATGCTTAGGGTCTGTTGCATTTATGCTATTTATTTAATTTAGTTAATTTACCTTTGATGGACCATGTAACTGGATAATAGCTTGTGCTTAAATCTAGTGTTCAGAATTAATATGCCTCTTAGACATAGAGATTTGGTGTGTATTACAAACTGGTATGGAGACCAAAATTGTCCGCTTGATGCTAGTTTAGGGGATTCGATCCTAAGTATTTGGCTTTTTTTTTATTATAATTAGTTCACATAGCTCGCAAACCCACAAAATTTTAGATCAATTCGCGTAGAGGTGTTAAAACCATAAGAACCACCTGTCCATGTAGATCGACCCTCAAGTGCTACATCGAACGACCGTGCGCTTGCGGTTATTTAAAACGAGGAGACAGAATCTCCCCGACAAGTTTTTGGCGCCGTTGCCGGGGACTGGTGTCCTTTTAGTCTTAGCACGTCTACCGAAAAAATTTTAAAAAAAATAAAAATAATAATAAAAAAATAAAAAATCATTATAATTAAAAAAATTAGTGCTACCTAAACATCACACATTCCAACTCAATTCCTACGCTGATATATGTCAGCTTGGGAACGCGACTCAAAAGGACGTCTTGTCAGCATAGATACGAACGAGATCAAGATGACTGACCCTGTTCTACCAATGGTCCTTATGGACCGATGTTACCCTCCTCGATCATCACACCCGTCATGCATCAGATTGCCGGAAGCCACTGAGAACAACTACGAGTTGAAGCCACAATACATCACTATACTTCCTAAATTCTCCGAGTTGGAATCTGAAGATGCATATATGTTCATCAATGAGTTTGAGGAGGTGTGCGCAATGATGAGAATTAGGCAGCTGAGTGAAGGAGTCAAACTAAGGTTCATTCCTTTCTCACTCAGGGACAATGCTAAAAAGTGGCTTTACAGCCTCACAACAAACTCAATTACTACATGGGCAGAATTTGTTGCAGTCTTTCTGAAATTTTTTTTCCAATGCACAAGACTGCAAGGATTCGATCTGAGATCAATCAATTTAGACAACGGGACAAAGAACCATTTTGGAGATACTTAGAAAGGTTTAAGGACCTTCTAGCTCAATGTCCCCATCATGCCATAGAAAAGTGGCGTCTCTGTCAAATAATCTACGAGGGTGTCGATTACAACTCGAAAACCCTTCTTGAATCCATGAGCCATAGTGACTTCATGAGGATGACAGATGATGCTGCATGGATATTCCTCGAAGAGATGGCAGAGAAAACCATGCAGTGGGAAGGGTTTAATGAGAAGCCACCAACCACAAATTCAACCATCACATCGAGAAGTGGCATACATTCGATCGAAAACTCCATTGCAACTGAAGCAAAGATGGCCACACTGATGAGAAGGATTGAAGTGTTGGAAAGCAAGGGGACTCCTCCTCAGCAGTTCGATCAAGTAAATCAGACCTCTGTACCAAGTTGCTTTAACTGTCAATCTCTAACTCATGTCATGGAAGATTGCCCATTCCTTCCAAACCCACTGATGAATAGTCAGGGACAACAATTAAATGCCACTTATCAGCGACAAAGGAATGATCCATATGCACCAATATACAATTCAGGGTGGAAGAATCACCCTAACCTTTCATGGAATCAAGGAGGAGGATATCAAGGAGGGGCAACAAGCACCTCTCAACCAAGCGGTTCACAGTACACGAGGCCAAACACATTCCAGTATCAACAACAACCGGCCTTTGTGGCACCACAATCCACTCCAACATATGCAAATCCATTAATGCCGCCACCAGGATTTGGGAGTGATCAAAAGTTAAACACCATGGAGAAGAACTTCAACTCATATATGCAATCGACAAATCAGATGTTGCAGTCTAATCAACAAGCCATACAACAACTCACGCTGCAAATGAGTAAGATGTCTCAAATGAGTGAAAGGGAAAGAGGGACCTTTCCCAACCAACCTGAGATTAACCCCAGAGATACAAGAGCACATCCGTCTAGTCATGCTCAAATCAATACAATTCATACCTTGCGATCTGGAAAGAAAGTTGACAATCAGGTGGTGATGCCTGACCAAACCAATTCCTCTCTCCCCAGGGCTAATCCATCATCTTCTGGCTCAGATCAGTCTGAAGATAAAGAAACTGAGCAAATCACTGAGCCTCCTTATGATCCACCAGCTCCATTTCCTAACCGATTAAAACCGAAGAAACACACGGCGCAGATGGAGAAGATTCTAGAATGCTTCAAGCAAGTGAAAGTGAATGTTCCTCTTCTTGATGCTATTGAACAAGTCCCATCCTATGCTAAATTTTTGAAGGACTTATGCACTGAGAAGAGAGCACATCAAACGCCGAAGAAGGTCTTTCTAGCAGCAAATATCAGTGGAATAATCCAGAATAGCATTCCAGTGAAATATAAGGACCCTGGATGTCCAACTATTTCATGTACAATTGGAACAACTGTTATTGACAAGGCGCTATTAGACTTAGGGGCGAGTGTAAATTTGCTTCCTTACTCGGTTTACAAGCAGTTAGGGGTGGGTGAGTTGAAGCCCACAAAGGTCACTCTACAACTAGCTGACAGGTCAGTTAAAGTTCCATTAGGAGAGATTGCGGATGTGCTAATTAAGGTCGGTGAATTTATCTTTCCAGTTGATTTTGTCGTCCTTGAAACTGCACCGGTGGAAAACCCGAGAGGGCAAATTCCTGTGATTCTTGGCCGACCCTTCCTAGCTACTTCAAATGCTTTGATCAATTGTCGTAGTGGATTAATGAAACTCACTTTTGGTAATATGACAATCGATCTTAATATTTTCAACCTAGGGAACCAACCAAGTGTTCACCCTGACTAGCCTTTTGATGTCAACTGGATCCAAGGGTTACCAAGTGCACATTTCGAAGATGAAGGATCTGACATCAAGTATATTGATCAGGAGTCAGATTTTGATGAAGTAGAAAGCTGGTTTGATGAGATAAACCAACATGTCAGTCAGGTTTCATTACAATGGCGAGAATCGTATTTTGAGCCAAGTTGTGCAGTGTCTATACCCCGACCTTGTTTACTTGAGGAAGAACCATTTGAGTTAGAATTTGAACCCTCGTTGAATGCTCATCAAGATAATATGATTCATGGCATGCAAAACAATCATAGTGATTATAACTACAGGAGGCTAGATTATGGGAAAATATTTCAAAGTTTTGATGAAATCTTTGATGACGAATTCAAGATGTATGAGGAAGCTCAAAAAGAAATTCAAATCAACAACGATCTTGGTGAATCTCATTTAGCGTACTCTGATCAGAGTTTTGAAGATATTTGCAATGAAGAGATAAGGATATTTGAAGAATTAGAGCTAGTGATAAACTTTAAGTGTCTCGACTCATATCTTGAACCTTTCATTAAGGAGTGTGCACCCCAGTCTCATCCACCTGTGGAGGAGCCACCTGGGCTAGAGCCTGTGGTTAGCAAAGTTGAGATAAATATGATTCATGGCATGTCTAGAATTCATATTAATGAAAATCCTATGAGCCACTTCAAGCAGGCTGAGTGGATATTCGACAATGAAAGTATGTTCTGTGAGAACAAAAACTCTTGCTCAAGCCACAATGAGAAAATGAGATGGGATAATAACACCGAAGATAATAGTAGAGCATGCGAGGATGATTCTAACAATGATGTTGCTGAGTTGGTTAAACATGAGGGAAATGAAAATGATACGGGGCCGAGTGCTTATGTTAAGAGAGCGAGTCCTCTGTATGACTGGCTGAAAAGAAGAAAATGGAAGAAAAAGAAGTTAAGGAAGAGGAGTATGAAAATCAAGTTTGACGGAGGTTGTGTTGAAATGATGAAGGGTTCTAATAGTCATGTCAACTCATTGAAGAGAACCCACCTCGAAAGTGGAAAGCGATCAAGGGGAGGAACCGTCATAGCTTAAGGCAGGTGTGAGGGAAGATGAAACTTTATACATTTGTATATTAATTTTAATTTTATTTATTTATTATTTTTTCTTTTCTTTTTTCTTTTGAGTCTGTGAGTCTTTATATTTCTCTTTTAGTCAATTGAGTCAATGTAGTTTTGGTGTCTAAAGAGTTGTTTTATGTATCTTTTTCTCTAACCTTGGTGCCAAGATTATTATAAGTGATTACATGATAAGCGGGGATGCACACACATGGAGTGATTTTGGTTGCTTCTGCAACTAGATTTTTCAGTGCACTGTGAGTACTTCTAATTTCAGCATATTTGTTTCATACATTTTACTCATGTACGCTTGAATTGGATGCTTTATTCTGTGATTGTGTACACGTATATGGATGTATGTATTATATGCTATATTCATTCTATCTCTGTATTCAAGTATATGCATGAGGACATGGCACAGTTTAGGTGTGGGGGGGGGGGAAGATTCACATATTTCTTTTGTTTTAGGAGTCTTTTTGGTTTTGTTTTAGTTTTAGGGTTTTCACTTTATTTCTCTTTTCTTTCTTTATTTAGAGTCTTAAAAAAAATTAAAAAAATTGTGAAAAATTTGAAAATTTTCTGCAAATAATTAGCTAGTATGTGAGTGATTTAGTATCCATGAGTGGATTTTAAGGGTAAGATCAAGATGAAAGAATTATAAAGTCTTAAAATAAAGATTAGAATCTAAAACGGACATACCATCTAAACTTAGTTTAAGTGATTATGTACCCAATAGCACTTACACTATTAGTTCATAGGCTTGGGATATTGATTGCAACTAAAAAAAAACTAAAAAAATTTATTATATAGTAAAATAGATATTAATAAGTCTTGTCTTGTGGCCTCAGTTGCTTGAGTAATTAAGTCCGTAGGAGTCTTTACACTTATTGCCCTAAGACCATCTGGTTTGGGAGCATTGGCCCAAAGCTCGCTATACGGGTAGCTGAGAAAGCCTAATAGGACAAGACATTATAAAAAATATAATAATTTTGATTGTCAATTAGCTAGGTGCCTTGGCCTCAGGAAGCCTTGATATCTACGCGAAAGATAGTTAAAAAAAAGAAAAGAAAAAAGAAAAATGTGAAAGTTGTAATTAAATATTCCTAAGCTTAAGAACTACATCACGATCACGGGGTACATAGGATCTAAAACTTAGGACAGGTGGTGTAAAGTTTTGAATTTAAGACTTTATTTTATAGCCAATATGATTTCTTAAATTGAGATTTTACTTGAAAATGAAACTCATGGAAATTAATGATCTTACTAACTAGTTAACAAAAAAAATGATTTGTTTTCCTTTTCTTGATTTTCGGTTATCCTTATTTTACTTTTATTTATTTCTTAATCTCTAATTTTCTTGGATTTTGTGGGTGTAATCCACTGAAAACTCTCACGAGACAAAACTCGTCCTCTAGGGGTAACCTAGGGGTTTAACGGCTTGTTGCACTTGCTAAGTGCAACTGTGATTCCTACGAAAGTGAGTTAGAGTAGTTTAGTTTTTCTTTTTCTTTTTATTAGTTTTGCTCGAGGACTAGCAAAAGATAGGTGTGGGGGTATTTGATCAGCACGATTTTGTCACATTTTCATGCCCATATTTATCTATCATTTGTCTACAAATAATGCTACTTGGGTATTTTTAGTCTATTTTGCAGACAAAGTTATTAGAAGAATGGGCCACAAAAGACTCTTTCGAGACCGTAAAGCGCATTAAAAGGAGTTGAAGGCGAGATAGAAGGCTTGACACTGCTGGGATCGCTCTACTACGCCTAAAGCTAACATCAAAGAGTTCGAGGCCAGTTTGAGTGAAAACGTAATTTTGCAAAAGTCAGGGGCTTAAACGCAAAATGGATAGAGATGTAAAAGTGCAAAATTAATTTAATGATTCTCCTTGTAATTTTGTAACTATTTTGGACTTTCATGTAAATTAATCAAAACCCTAAGTATAAATAGCCAAGGCTAGGGTTTTGGAGGGAAGGTTTTTTTTTTCACTTGTGCGTACATTTTTTTAGATCTGAGAATTTGAGGCTTTCATATTTTTTCTCTCAACATTGTTATTTTTGTTCTTGTTTGATTTTGATTGATTCATCTCCTCCATCATCAACCACAAAAAAAAAAGTGGCACAGCCGCCCATCACCAGATCAAAAGAAAAGAAAAAAAAGAAAAGGCAAAAGAGAGAGAGACTGCCCTCTCTCTGCTCACAGGACAGGAAAAGAAGGCCCTTGGCGGCCTTTGATTGGAGCACAAGGCTACATGAGCCTTGTGATTGGAGCACAGGCCTTTGACGCCCCCACTTTGAAGAGGAAGGCGCCTTCCCCTCCACCTGCAGGTGCAGGTCCCGCGGGTAATTCTTTTTAATTTTAAATTTTTTCCCTTTTTATACTTTCATTAGTTTAATAGTTTTCAGTAATTGTTTAATTAAATTTAGATAATTTTAAACTGATTTAATTAGTTTAGTTTATTGTTAATTTTATCATGAGTAGCTAATTTGCTGCAAGCGCTTAGGGGAGATGAACCTAGACTTAATTCTTGTGGACCGAGTTATTCTCCTATTTATGACTGGATGCACACCAATTGACCTATAAATTTTAGGAAATTATTTTTAGAGTCACTACTTATTTGACAGGCCATGTATCGGGGTTAATGGTCCATGCTTAGGGTCTGTTGCATTTATGTTATTTATTTAATTTAGTTAATTTACCTTTGATGGACCATGTGACTGGATAATAGCTTGTGCTTAAATGTAGTGTTCAGAATTAATGTGCTTCTTAGACATAGAGATTTGGTGTGTATTACAAACTGGTATGGAGACCAAAATTGTCCGCTTGATGCTAGTTTAGGGGATTCGATCCTAAGTGTTTGACTTTTCTTTTATTATAATTAGTTCACATAGCTCGCAAACCCACAAAATTTAGATCAATTCGCGTAGAGGTGTTAAAACCATAAGAATCACCTGTCCCTGTAGATCGACCCTCAAGTGTTACATCGAACGACCGTGCGCTTGCGGTTATTTAAAACGAGGAGACAGAATCTCCCCATCAGAAGTCCAACAAAAAGTAGCGTAGTGCTTCCAAATTTTCGTGGTACGTATGACCCTCGCAAATTTTGTGATTGGATAGCGCACGTAGACTACTATTTTGATTTATATGAGCTTTCTGATGCGTGTAGAGTCTGGTTTGCTAAGTATAGACTAAAATCTTTAGCTCTATATTATTGGACTACTGTAGAGAGATAACTAAAAAGAACATACGCTAAACCTATAGAGACATGAGATGAAATGAAAGAAAAACTTAAAGAAAAATTTATTCCCTCTGAATTCCGAGTTTTTATAGAATTGTTTTATCTACATCATGGAGACTTGTCCGTTACCGAGTATAAGCTTAAATTGAGGAGTTTGTATTTGATTGTGACCTTCATATACACCATCTTCCTACTATAGATATGTTTTATAATAGTTTTAGACTTGATTTCAAAAGAGAGTTGATCTTACTTACCATGAATTCAGTCGAAGAGATGTTTCTTTTGGCTTTAGAGCTAGAAAGGTCCCTTAAAGCACTTTTAAATAAGAGATCCACTTTCAAAACCAGAAAGCAATATTCTACTTCTACGTGTGAGGATTATAGCACCACGCTTACGAGTACCCCGATCATGCATTCTAACTGTGGAGAATTTAGACATTACGATTACTAGTGCCCTTGAAGAGCTAACATACTGATAATGTGCAAATTGATGACATTGATAATTCGAGGATTGTCGATGATGTCCATATTCCGTTTGAGGTTACTAGTGATGTTGTGGACGAGTTAGTGAAGTCTAGTTCACCTATACTTGATGAGACTCAAGTTCATAATGAGAGTATTAGTGACGTTCAAGATGTATTAGTAAAGTCTATTACACCCGCACTTGATGAGACTCATGTTAATGAGGAGAGTATATTGACATTCATGCATTAGTTGAGTCTAGTACACTAATACATGATGATATCGACATTTCAGAGGATGATACTAGTGATTTTAAGCATGTATTAGTGAAGTCTAGTATGTTCGTACATGTTGTTAGGTATCACTTGCCATACATATAATTGAGGACATAATTGAGCATGAGACAGTTGATACTAGCGTTGTTACATCTTGTAAGCCATCTGAGTTCTCTCGTGCAGATTGTGATTATGTGGTTGCAACTAATTTTCTTTTCTCGTGAGTTAGGGGATTTCTTTACTATGGTTATCAGGTTACTCCCAATGTTTCTTCTTTTAGTGAATGTTAGAGTTATTTTCTGACTTTCATCATATTTTTGTTGGTCCTAGTGATGTTATACCGTTAGCGGTATCTAACATACTTCTTCTTAGGAAATCATATATCTCTTTGTCCTATCTTTAGGAGGTTTACCTAGTGAGTTTGTTGTATTACATTTGTCTGAAATACATGATGAGACCCGTAAACACATAACAATTTGCAATGATGACTACAAATTTGCTGCCTATTCATATAGTATCTTGCAGAAATTTGCACTTAAAAAAGTGATGATGGTTACAATTCACTCTGAGAGGTTCCCTCTCGGAACTGAGTCAGTTGGATGCTCAACATATATGTCCGTCTAGAGTCATAGGAGGATTACTTTCATTTTTATGAGTTGGATATCCCATGGGATCCTGATATGAGTTCGATTTTCAGAGGAGCGGATTTGACTCTTTCTGCTACATGCGCTTTTTCAGATCTACCATTGACTACAACTGGTCTGTCACGGAGGTCGATCCTACCTCCACCACCTTGTTTCGGACTCGATGCACGACCGACGTTTCTCGACCATCACCATGACTCGATTGATATGATTCGTGTGTGGCTCTACACTCGACATGGTCAAGTTTTTCTTACCTCGGAGAAAATGATGAGGACATCACGTCGTGTGATCTAAGTCTACTAGAAGAAAGCGTGCTGCACTCTTTTGGTTTTAGTTGTTTTGATTTTTGTTTATCTTGATTTAGTTGTTTTCTTTTATTTGAAAATTTAGTACCACATCGGTTAAATTCTGAGACTTTGTATATAGACCTCAAGACCTCTCTTATTGGTATTGAATGATTGAAATTAAAATTTTTAGTTAAAATTCTTGAGATTGTATTCTTGAGATTTGTGTAAAGGGTGTGTAGCCCAGTCTTGCGCAAGGGTGTGAAGCCCAACCTTATCCAATTCCTATTTCTTTTTCTCAAATCTTAGTTTTTCTGTTTCTTTGGATTGAGGTAATTGCGATTCCAATTTTTTACATCATGATGTCCTTCACATGACACCACCTTTGCTTATGTATAGAATAAGGAGATATCCAAAGTTGTTGAAATCAAGTTTTCAGGCCAAATGATGATATTTTGGGAAGAGCAATCAAGAAAAGAAATGTTTTTTTGTAAAACCAGTTTGGTTTTATGTTAGGAAAGTTAACTATGAAACCTCTTTGTTTACCAAGATGATTGATGGAGCGGTACTAGGAGGGGGAAAAAGAAGATTTTCATGTAGTTTTTGTTGATTTAGAACAAGCTTATGATATGGTTCCTACAGATGTAATGTGGCAAGTTTTACAAAAGAAACAAGTATCTAGTAAGTATATTGCTGTGATTAAAGATATGTATATGGAGTGCTAACTAGGGTTAAAACTTTTATAGGGACCTAGAGCTTCCCTATCACCATTGCTTACGCCAAGAATCAACACTACGTCTTTCTATCTTTGATTAGTTATGGATGACCTTACTAGGCATACTCAAGGTATCATGTTGCATCTTGTTTGTTGTGACATGGTATTAGTTGATGAGCCTAGGAAAGGAAAAAGTTCCAAATTAAAAAGGGTGGAGGAATAACAGTGTATTTTGTGAACATGCAAATTAATGAAGAAATTGTACTAACTATCCGGCAATAAGTTGACACATAAAACCCTGCTAGCTAATCCCAATAAATTCTGATGACTAAGAAGGAGATAAAGTAAAAAGTCCTGTTAATATGAGAATGGAGATAATTCCAAGAAATTTTCTCCTTCCCCCCGTGGTCTGAAATAATGAGAGCACTTCTCTTCCTGTTTTCTTACAGATATAGTTGAATTTTACCTCGATCCACTGCCATCTTTTTTCATCTACAAAGTATCAAACTGTAAATCATTTGCATGTTTATTGGTTTTAATCCTAGAGTTGTGAAAAATTACCTCTGCCAGTTGTATCTAATGATTAAATATTCCAACTGCATAAAAGAAAATACATGGAAAAGTCGACTCCAAAGGAGATATCATCTGCAGAAGCTGTGTTCTTAGGAGCTTTGGCTTCGGGTGTAAATGTATGAATTGCTTCTGAGCCCAAATTAGCTACTCTATTAAATTATTTTTTCCTTCTAGATTATTCAACTGTCTTTTCTTTCATAATTTCATTTATTGCGTTTACAGGGCGCAACTTGGTCTTTGCTCAAGATTACTTTTGTGATGCTTGGGGTCTGTCTTGTCGCCATGCTTTCTCTAGCATTCATTTCCAGTGACTTCATTATTGCTGGCAACATTCTTTTGCTCGTTATAATAAGTGCAGTTCTCTTTATACTCCTCAACGGGTAATTATCTTCCCTTTAATTTTTCAGTATTCAACTAGCTCAGAATATCTAGTTATACCAAGTTTTTGGTGTGCCAGTTCCAGGCATTCTAAATGTGCTTGCTAGTCACTGTTATCTCTTCCTAGTAATTTTGGGGGCAATAAGATGGAGTATCTATTTGTAATTTTTTTAAAATATATGGTAATATCCTATTCTGTATGAACCAATGCAGTTATCTAGTTCATCTGTTGCATATCTTGTAGAAGCTTAAATTCTCACCGTAAAGTTTAGCGCCTGTGGATCTGACTTGCTTTAATAAAGGATCATTCTCCATTTATTAGAATTAATCGAGTCCAGAACCTTTACCTACCATCCAGTAAGATAATTTTGGTTTTTGTGGGTAATGTAATTGACATACAGAAAAGCAGAGAAATACTAGTTCAAGAAATGATGAAGTATTTTCATGTTAGTTCTACCTTGTTCCTCTCGTCAACTTGTTTTCTCCTTGAGCCTTGTGTCAACAAAGGCTCCAACTTGCTCTCAGTGAGATATTAGTTAATTATGCGAACCTTATACTTCATCTAGTGTTCTGATATGTTATTTCTATTCTATTTCCTTTTCTGATTTTACTTTATACTTATCTTTATATGTTCATTTTTATTCTTATTCCATATTCATGCTAAATTTGCCGCATTGTTTTTTGTTATCCATTAGCTTCCATGTTATCATACAAGAATGTGGTAGATATGCAAAGTGAGCTTAGTTTTCCCTGATACTGGATGTTATGTAGTGGATATGTAGAATTTGTAAACTGTTTCTCCATTTGACAACAAATAGATACAATATTGGGGTTACATGATTTCCTTGTTTTTAATAGTGTATTTTCGGACTAAATAATTGTCTCTTGTTTACTAGCGGCAAAACTTCCATGAGGTGCATGATCTGCTTGTTAATTTTGTTACGTGAGAGTGTCAATTTGAACTAGATAATTGTGCCTTGTTTAAAGCTGCAAGACTTCCTGACGGTTTCTATGATCTTGTTTAGATTTCTAAGAAGAAATTTTATCTGGCTAGCTGTTGTTTATACTGTTGTTAGATCTTGTATTTAACCCAACTCATACTAACATAGCAGTTTGGTCACGGTCAAGATCCCAATTCTAATATGGTCGTGTGAGCAAGCGGAGCGTAATCCGATCCGACCAAACCCGACTCCTGAAGGAACTCGATCTCTAGAAAATATGATATTAATGTACTAGGTTTTGGACTCTAGCTTATAAGTATAATACTTGATTGGTTTAAAGGGGCTAGATTTATCTGGGGCTAGATTTATCTAACTCACACAGTGGCCATGTTCGATTACAATAGCTAGTAGTAGAGCGCCTATCAAGAAAATCCCCAACAAATCAAAATTAGAATAACCCACAATGGCCAAATAAAAAGAGGATCCATAATACAACACTTTACTAGGAGGCAGCGGCCAAAGTGTTATGTGGAAGCCGCTTGAGGGTCTGGGGGTGCAGACGAAAAGAAGTAGAGTAACGGTTCAGAAGAAGAGAGAGAAGTGAAGAACAAGAAGGAAGAGGAAGGAGAAAGGGTCAGCTGCAAGCTGGGGAAAAAAAAGAAAGAAAAATAAAAAGAAGGAAAAAAGAGAGAATAGGAGAGAAGTGCAGAAGAAAAGAAACAAACGAGTTAACTAGAACGTAAAAAAAAGTTTTTGAGGAAAATAATGCAGAATTGAAATAGAAAATAAGAAAGAAACTTTTTTTGCCGATGAGATATGGAGGATTGAAGAATAATAATTTATTTTTCTTTTGAAGGGGGGTAACATAACCGCTGTGATATTGTTCACGATGAGCAATATGTTTTTTTAGATCTAGGGTTAGGAAAGCTACGGTTTTGTTGAAGAGATCTAGAATTTTTTTTGGTTTTGGTGTTTTCTGAAGGGGATTAGGATTTTTCAAATCTAGCGTCTTGATATTTTGTAGAGGGGATTAGGATTTTCGGCTTTGATACCAATTTGACACATGATGGAAGGGGGAATAACAAGGGTTTGTGCTGCGATTGGGAAAAACTAATATAGGGTTTATGAAATCTTGGGAAGGAAAGATTTAGAGCTTCACACCCAGGGGCCAGGATAAAGATTCGAGCCTCACACATAAGAGAATCACTTTCTCATTTCATGCCTCTCACATAAAGATTCAAAATAACTCCTCCTAGGGTTTCAATTTTCTCACTAATTCATCATTCATCCATTAATTCCAAGCAAAAGAATACAAGAGTATAATTAGAAAAGAGGCCCTGTGCACTACTCGTGCATAAAATAAAGATAAATGTTGAGAAAATAAAAGACTAATAAAAGAAAAGACTACCCATATTCCTAATCAAATGTCTTCTAAGTTTTTCCTAAATCCCCATCAAGGAGTCTACCAAAGTAGTCAAATACTTGAGGACAAGAGCATAATACTTTTGTACGTCAAATACTTGAGGACAAAAGCATAAAACTTTTCTACACGGATAACTAAGGTATTGTTCAGTACTTTGTTGTGGAGCCTTTACAAGTTTTAATATTTTTACCTAACTAAAAGGTACTTTAGAACACTTCAGTCCTTATAGTAGTATGGTGTAGACCAATATTTTAAAAAATCCGTTATGTAACTCGTTATAACCCGTTACAGAACATAACAACACCCATTTGTTATATAACACTCGCAAAAAACGCAGTTCCCAATAACGAGCGTTTTTTGGAGCGTTACGAACCTTACGTTATGAAAATAACATAACGTTCGTAATTCACGTTATTTACACAAATTGCAAATATAGAACAGCGAATCGATTTCTCTCAAGACCAAATCTACGTGAAACCCTAAATTGGCGACGGCGAGCGAAGCATAGAAGCACCCAAGTTCCTCCTCTCTCTGCAGTCGACGTCAACAACAATGACTCTTATGTGGTTCCTCCTCTCTCTACAGTTCCTCTTCAATTTCATTTCTCTCATCAAAAAAGCACCCCAGTTCCTCTTGTTGATCTCTCTTCAATTGACGAGGAACTTGTCATTATATGATTGTAATGCTCCAAAAATAAAAAAACAGCACAACTCTTCAATTGACGAGGAACTCGTCGTCGATCTCTCTTCAATTGACGAGGAACCATACGACATCGGAGCACCTTAGTTTCTCAATACTCGCTAAAATTTATTGAGAGACTTGCTAAATGTGTTATATATTATTTTGATATTTTTTTAGATATTTTAAAATTATTTTTCTATTTATAAAAATTCTAAATATAGTATATATGTTTATTTTTATTAAATAAATATTAAATCGCGTAACCCACGTTATGCGTTACGTTATAACCTATGTTAACATTACAAAGGAAAACGTTATTGTTACGTTATCGTTATTTTAAACATTGGTGTAGACCCTTTCTTTAACTGCATGGAGGAAGGTGATTTTAAATGGGGTGTTTAGATGAAAAAACTACTATAAATAAAATTTTGTTACTTTCTTCCCTGTCTTAATATGATACTTGATATGTTTACAAAATAATATTCCTAAATGTAATTATATAGATGGATTCTTTAATTGTGTTTAGCACAACAAAGTGATTACTAAGGAATGTGATTTCCTGCTGTTTGAAACAGTATTTGGCTAGAAGAAACAAGCAGAAGCTGAAACCAAGTTTCTTATGGTTTCTAAGAAACTTAAAATTTTGTTTCTATGGGCATTTTGTTTCTCCTGCCCGTGTTTGATTTAAATAAACTCAAACAATGAAAACTCCAAGGTATTCAATTAATAAATACTTAAAAAATTGATTTCTTCCCTTGATGAATGCAGATGCCCGCAAATAAAATAGTTTTCTCCTTTTCTCCTTTTCTTTTCTCCATTTTTTGAAATTCAGCAAGAAAGCTGCTCTGAGTGGCACATAGAGGGCTGAACATTTTGTGCGCTAGTGAAAACTTGGAGATTCAAGTTTGCTCTTGCAAAATACAAAAACTAGTTTTTAGTAGTTTCTGGGTCTCTAGTTGGGGTTTTCCACTGTTCAAACACTGCGTTAGCGACCTCCTCCAACAAAGTTCTATCATCTAACATCTATACCTAAATTTGTTTAGTGAAATACAGATTTCCTAGATTTCACAAGTTTTGTTAAGATTAGTTATTAGTATTGGGTTATTGGGTTACTCATATACCCATCTTGTCTTCTATATATATCTTGTTCTTCTTTTATGTAAATATATTAATTTCTTTTTTAGGGTTTTTATTTCTCTACATGGTATTAGAGCAAGATAAATCCTAACCCTAAATCCACCACCTTCTCTCAAAATACTCCTCAAATATTACCCTTCCACCTCTCCATACAGTGCCCCCTCTACCATTGCCGCCCCTCGTCCAAGTCCCTTTACCATTGCCGCCCCCAAACTTCACCAAAACAAGGCCGCCCCTCCCAAAACAGTGCCGCCCCCTTTCCCAACCTCCAAAAAGGGGGCCGCGCCTCTCCTCCACCATCTCAAGAAGTGCAACCCCCTCTTGCCTTCTCCAGAGGTTTCAAACAGAGCCATAACTACTCAAAAATCAGATTTCTTCATCTAATCTGGCTATTTGGATGCTTTTCAAGACTTGTCTTGTGAGATCTGATCTGTTTATTGCTTAAAAATCAGATTTTTTACATGTGATTTGGCTATTTCAGGCTGAGAAATTGTTTCCTTGATGTAATTCTGACTGTCTATGCCTCTATCTGGTAACTAAGTTGGTTGTTTCTCTTGCTTACTGGATATTTTCTATTACTACTGTCTGATTTCTGGTGATCTATTTACTGGCTACTATGTCTGAGACTATAAGTTTCTCCACTATGATCTCTCTGATGGTTGAGACTTTTATTCCCAAGGCAATGTTGGAACTGCTGTAAAATTGAATGGATTTAACTACTTGTTATGGGCGCAGGTATTTCGTAAATTCATTGGCGCTCAAAACAAATTGGCTCACATCTTTCAAGATCCACCTGCTACTTTAGATCGTACTTATGTGACCTGACTTATTGGAGATTATTCTATGGTGACATGACTTCTCAACAGTCTAGAGGAGAAGATTAGACTACCGCTAAGGAGATGCAGGATATACTAAATGTGATGTATGGCAATGAGAAGAATCTCTCGAGGGTGTTTAAGATTTATGAGCGCCTATTTGAACTCAAACAGGGAGATAGATCTGTGTTTGAGTTTTATGACTAACTCAAAGGTCTTATTGATGAGTTAGAGATGCATCAACTTGCTGTTCTGATGCGGCAACACTGAGGGGATATCGTCAGGATCTCACGGTATCAAAATTTCTATTTGGTTTGAGTCCTATACTACGATCCTAGGTGCGGGGTCAGACACTGAGAGGAGATAGTATTCCCACATTGACTGCCACCTTCTCGAGAGTTATGCGGGTCTCTACTGGATCCGAGGTTTCATCTGCACCATCCATTAAGCAGTCTGTCATGATTTCCGGTCGTGGCAGAGGTCGTGGTTGTGGCCACAATTTTGGAGGACGAGGACGTGGATTCGTTAGAGGTGAACGTAGATCTTATGGAGGCAGACAGAGTGTCTCTGAGAAAGGCCCCCGGCAATGTGGGCATTGTGGACGTAGCAATCACATCTCCAAAAAGTACTGGGAGGAATTTGGACGTCCTGAGTGGGCACATCTATCTGATTCTGGTTTTTCTGCCCCGTGTGGTACTCTTGAGATTTCTTCATCTGCTATCCTGGCTTTTCCATAGTTGTACTGTCGCTGGAGGAGAGGAGTATGATAGACTCCGACAGCTAGAGTTCTCTAAGAATGATCTTTCAGCGACTCATGCATCTGCTTCAAGTATGCAGGCCTATATTGCCTCTCTTCAAAAGCCCTGAATGTTAGACTCAGGAGCCTCATCTCATATGACAAGTGCTAAACAAGAGTTTGTTTCTTTAAATTTGTCATGTGTCCACCCCTCTGTTAAAATTGCTGATGGTACCCATTCTTCTGTATTAGGAAATGGGGTAGTTCAAGCTACTCCATCCTTGACCCTTACTGATGTCCTATATGTTCCATGATTTTCTGTTACTCTCTTGTCTGTTAGCCAGTTTACTAAACATAATAACCGTAAAATAACATTTAAATAATATTATCCCGTGTAGTACAGGATCCATGTAATAAGTCTACAAGTACATGCAATAACAATGTTCAGTATAACAAGTATCTGCATGCAATAATGGTATCCCGTGTCTTAGAGTATCTGTGTAACATTGATACTAATACATGTAAGAACAGTGGCCGTGTAACAATGATATAATACTGAAATAACAGTGTCCAGGAACATGATGTAACAGTGTCCAGTGTGTAAGTGGATAGTGTTAGGGTGATAGATGTAACATGGATATATGTCAATATATCTACAGATATATTAGTATTTTTTATATCACTTTTATGTTATTACTGTGATCGATATCATAAAAGAATTATATATAATTATTTACTTTAAATCATTACAACTATATTGAGAATTATCAATGTATTAAATACTAATATATTAATAATTTATTTATGTTTTATATTAAATCATGAATATTAAGTCATAAATCACAATAAATATTATTTTACCCTTATTGTGTGTTTCAGGACTTGTTGACTGGGAAGAAGATTAGTTCGGGGCATGAGTGAGGAGGCATATACTATTTGGACAATCGAGTGGCCCCTACTGGTTTGATTGCAGGTCAGCCTGATCCAGTTTTTCTTTGGCACTGGCGCTTGGGTCATCTTTTGGTGCAAAAGCTTTGGTCTGTTATTCCTATTGAGTCCTCTATTTCTTCTTTAGATTGTGAGTCTTGTGAGTTAGGTAAACATCATCATGCTATCTTTCAGAATCGAGTCAATAATCATAGTAGTTTTAAATTCGAGTTGGTCCATTCTGATGTGTGGGGTCCTAGTCGTGTACCCTCCATTAAGTGTTTTAGATATTTTTTTACTCTTTGTTGATGACTTCTCTCGCATGACGTGATTGTATCTCCTAAAAAAGAGAGGTCAGAAACCTTTAGTGTTATTGAACTTTTCTTTAATGAAATAAAAATCGGTTTCTACTTCAATTCGTGTGCTTTGTACTAAAAATGCCTTGGAGCATGTTAAAAAAGATCTATCTATTTTTTGTACTAAAAATGGGATTATTCATCAGACCTTTTGTTCTTATACAATACAACAAAATGGAGTTGTTGAATGCAAATATAAACACATTCTGGATGTCACTAGAATCATAATGATTCATATGAATGTCCCAAAATATTTATGGTCTGATGCTGTGTTAAGTGCTTGTCATCTGATTAATAGAATGCCCTCTTCTGTTCTCGATAAAAAATCTCCTTTTTCTTTTCTTTTTTCTAACAAAACATCTTTCTTTATGACTCCCAGTATTTTTGGTTATACTTGTTTTGTTCGGGACTTGTCTCCTGGGCTAGACAAGTTTTCTCCTAGATCTATAAAATATGTCTTTGTTTGGTATTCTAGAATACAAAAAGGATATCGTTGCTACAATCCCTCCACCAGAAAGTATTTGATGTTTGCTGATGTTACGATCTTTGAGTCTGTTTCATATTCCTCTCCACAGGTTCCTTTCACTATATCTAAGACTGTTCCTCCATCACCAACTGTGTCATTGCCTACACATGCTTCTATTGTTTTTTCGCAAGTACCGCCAGTAGAAACTCAGGATCCCTTACAACCAAGCCAATTCGGGCTTTCAGATATGTCTACACTCATCGCCCAAAGGTATCTGCCTCCGAACCAATTTCGGCTATCCCCTCTCCGGTAGAGGTACTCCTCCACCATCAGCATCTCCCTTGGATCTTGATATTCTCATTACCCTTTGAAAAGGTAAACGGTCTTGCACTGATCATCCTATTTTGAATTTCATTTCTTATGATTACCTTAACCCCACTTTTCATCAGTTTGCCCTATCATTGTCTTATGAGTCTATACTCATGTCTTATACAGAAGCTCTATCGGTACCTGCCTGGAAACATGCTATGAATGAGGAGATGATAGCTTTTGCTTCCAGAGGAACTTGGGAGTTGGTTTTGACACCAACAGATACTGCTGTTCTTGGTTGTCTCTGGGTCTTTACTTTAAAGACCGTCCAGATGTATCTGTGGATAGAGATAAGGCTAGGTTTGTGGTCAATGGTTATACTCAGACATATGACATTGACTATTTTGAGACATTCTTACCAGTTGTCGGGATGAATTCTATCGGGATTTTGTTCTCCATTGCTGTTCACCTGTCATGGCCATTGTTCTAACTAGATGTTAAGAACGCTTTCTTATATGGGGATCTTCAGGAGGAAGTTTATATGAAGTAACCCCTAGGCTATGTTGCTCAGGGGGAACAAAAGTCTGTCGTCTCAAGAAGGTCGTACATGGACTCAGCAGAGTCCAAGGGCGTGATTTGAGTTCACTCTTACCATTTCTGTTATTAGATTTCACTGGTGTCATTCAGATCACTTTGTCTTCGTTTGGCGCACAAAGTCTGGCATCAGAGTTCTGACTATTTATGTTGATATTTCGCTGACGGGTAATGATTCAGCTTGGCTATTGGAGATTAAGCAGTATCATAAGCGTCATTTTGTGATCAAGGACATGGAATGTTCAAAATACTATCTGGGAATTGAAGTTGCACATAAAAAACACAACATACTTATTTTCTAGCAAAAGTATGCTCTGGATTTTCTCGAGGAAGCAGGTCTTTTGGGATGCAAGCCTGCTACCACTCCAATAGAAGCCAATATGGATTTATGGTTTGATGACAATCATGCACTTGATGATCCAGAAAGATATAGAAGATTGATTGGAAAGTTGATATATTTCACGGTTAGTAGGCCAGACATAACCTTTGCTGTAGGGATACTGAGTAGATCCATACATCAGCCCAGAGAGACTCATTGGTTAGCTGCGATAAGGGTTCTGGCTTATATAAAGAGTTGTCCAGGAAAAGGGTCGGTGTACAGAAAACATGGGCATATACACATTTCTGAATATTCGGATTCAGGATATGCTGGTGACCAAGCTGACAGGAAGTCTACTATTTGGATTGCACCTTTGTTGGAGGAAATCTGGTGACTTGGAGGAGCAAAAAGCAGGTTGTTGTGTCTCGCTCGAGTGTAAAAGCTTAGTATAGAGTTATGACTCATATGACATGCGAGATGGTGTGGTTAAAAAATTTACTGATGGAGCTTGTTTCAGACAGCCTGGCCTCATGCCTATGCATTGTGATAATCAGTCTGCTATCTACATTGCCCAGAATTTTTATTCCATGAAAGAACCAAACACATTGAGATTGACTATTATTTTGTCAGAGATGCTTGGACAAAAAAGGTGCTTATGTTTCAATTCACACCGTCTTTAAAGCAGTTGGCTGATCTCCTTACCAAAGCTGTCTCACCTCAGGTGTTTTCTAATCTATGTAATAAGCTGGGCATGTTAGATCTCTATGCTCCGGCTTGAGGGGGAGTGTTAAGATTAGTTATTAGTATTGTGTTATTGAGTTGTTACCCATATACCCACCTTGTCTTCTATATGTACCTTGTACCTTCTCTTATGTAAATAAATCAATTTCTTTTCTAGGGTTTCTATTTCTCTACAAGTTTAAAACGTGCATTCAGTAAGTTGTCTCCCTGCTTCCAACTTCCTATGTGATGGACAGGTGGTACTGAACTTGGAGAATTCTAGTTTGGTGCTTCTCGACTTTGTGTCTTTCTCCATCTTGGTGAGGAAAGGATTACATGATCACCAACTTGCCTCTGCATCTATATTTTTCTTGTTTGGGGAATTGAGGAAGCTTGATGGTTGAGCTTAAAATGCTTGCTTAGTCATATGGATCTCTCTACCAAAATTTCATTAATTCATCTACAATGCTTCTCAACTAAGAGTCATGCTCCATTTTGATGCGAAAACATGAAGCTTCTCATTGCCACGGCCTCCCTCCGATGCAATGTGGCTGGGGTTGTTTGTTTGTTTCTTGTGTTCTCTACTGTAACCTTCCTCACACTGCTCTTAAGAACACGCTCTTATTTTAACCATCGTCCCCTTCATACTCCCAGCTAGGGGTGCAAGTCGAGCGGGTTCATGCCCAACCCAACCTGTCCAAACCCACCTCCCATGTGGGTTTGGATAATATTACTTTAATCTATTCAAGTACTGGCATAAATCTCAAGCCCAAATTAAAAATTTGAGTCCAGTAGGGGAATGCTTATTTAAAACCAGACTAGAAACGAAGCCTATCCTGTTGGATTTATTTTAATAAATAAATAAACTAAATTAAAAAAACAAAATTTCGTGTGTGACTCATATGCCCTGATCAACTATATATGAGCCCAACCCACTTCAATATTTTGGGTTATATTTAATCTTATTTAATTTTGATATTACTGTTGAAGAGTTCCACTCTTACCGTAATATCTTTTTTGGTTGTTATCAACAGCCAGAAGATACTCAGGAGGCTATCTCGTTTCTATCTCAAGTAGGCCGGTTAATTCTCTTTTTTAATCTTTTATTAATTTTGTTTTAAGATTCATTAGATTTAAAATATTATTTGCAACAATTTTGCTAACAATCTAAAGAGCCAATGGTTTTTTACTTTCCGATTTAATTACTTGTTGCCTTGTTCTCTGGTTCCAGAAGAATTAATCTCTGCATTCTACAAATAGCATTAGTCGACCCTGTTTAATAGATGAAACTGTTGTTTTATTTCTGCATTGAATAAATTTTAAGCTCAGAACTTACACATCCTTCTTTGTTGTTACCAAAATTAATACAATTAGCTGCATTATATAGTTTTGAAATATACAAGCTGTTGTTGCAATTTTTCGTTCTTGCTGGAAAGATTAATCTGGTTATTTGCTTAGGATAACTCTGATATATAGAAGTTCGTGCCAAATTTTTCTTTGTTGCTAATAATTTATCATATTAGTGTCTGTCATCGTTTTCTGTATTGGATATCCACTTGTTTGCCATCATAAATCGCAGAAAGACACACACACACACACACAAAAAAAAAAAAAAAAAAAAAAAAACATCTCACTGGCCATCTTTATGAGTTAGAGTTTTGGAATTAAATATTACCTTAGCTAAAAGGACTTTGCCGTGACTCCATTCTGAGCCTTGGAACTTATTAATTAGACTTACCTTGATCTCATTATTAAATAGCACATCCCTCTTTAATTGAACCTACAGCTATATAGAACTCTGATCCCAGGTTGTGTTAGCATAGTAAATTGGATTATATTGCAGTCTAAAACTAGTATTGTTTCAGATATTATATTTTAATACACACAGAAAATTATTGAAATGATTCACATCAAACCTGTTTATTATAATTTGTATAGAAATTAATTTCCTAATTCTGATTTATTACCAACTCTATCAAATAGAATTTTTTTTTAAAATATAATTACTCGAGACTCTTTCACTTTCTGTTGTCAGCAGTAGATTTTTATTCTCCATTCACAATTTTAATACATAGAGGACTCTGTCATTATCTATTACATTTTTGATAGATATGTGTAATTCTTTCTAATTTAAGTTGGCTATGATTCTATTGCTATCTAATTTAAGAACAGCTTCCTGCATGGGTTAATCGCATACATTTAGTGATTTGAAACTCCTTTCATTTGGTTTTGCACTCAATTGACTGATCTCAAACCTACTATAATTTACTTGCAAAGTTTTTCCTTATTATCAACCATTACCTACTGTCAACATTGATAGCTAGAGTGTTAGTTAGATTGGCTTTATTAGATCTTTCTCTCATCAGGTTGCTGTCCCTGTCATTTGAGTTTGCTAAATCAAGAATCTCTTATTCTGATTATCATTGCATACACTATAGTAGATTAGTGGCTGCACACTCATTTACTCTTAAAAGACTCTGAGTCAAGTCTCCTTGCAGCCGCTAGTAATTCTATTTTAAACAATTTATTTGTGTTCTTAATTGTTATCTATATTGAAATTCTACATCCTTCTAATTAGACTTGTTTATCAGTGCTAGATATAAATTGATTAGTGACTCAAATAGGAATTTAGTTTTGCATATTCCTATGTACTCCCATTTTAGACTCCTAAATTGCTTGATCACACCATGGCTCCTAAAGGGTTGACACAATATAGTCCCAAACCACATGTCCATCCGATTAATCCTGACACCTATGATCCAACCTTTAGGTCAGTTATCAATACACCTCCTTTAATCAATTTGACTGCGCACTTTGATGACCGGGTGATGGAGTCCGGAGCAAATGTTCATGTTTGTCTTGATGGCTACCACTTTTCAAGAATCAAGTGGAGGTGACCTTTAGAGATGACTCTACAACACAAATTAAAAGGGAAAGGAAACATTGATTTAAAAATGACACCCGGAAAGATCCTGACCCTAAAAGACGTGCTACTTGTGCCACATGTGAGAAGAAACTTGATTAGTGGATCATTTCTTGTTAAGCTAGGTTTTAAAATTATTCTTCAAGTCCAATAATGTTGTAATTACCAAAAATAACGTGTTTGTTGGTAAGGGATTTATTGATGAAGGTTTATTCAAGTTGAACATATTATCCAGACATGTTACTAAAATACTTTCTTCTTCAGTTGTTCTTAACACTGAATGTTGTAACATATGACATGGTTGATTAGGTCATGTTAACCTAGGCTCTATTAAGAAGATGACCAACATGTGACTAATCCCCAAGGCAAACATATATCCGAAGAGTAAGTGTCAATTCTGTGTTCAAGCCAAACAACCTAGAAAATCATTCAAGTTCATAGAAGATCGCGATTCAGATCATTTACAGTTGATACACAGTGATGTTATGTGACTCAAGTAGGGTAGCCACTACAGATGGTAGGAGATACTTTATCGCTTTCATATATGACCACTCTAGGTATTGCTATACTTATTTTATCAAATCTAGGCATAAAGTCCTAAATAGATTTAAGACCTATAAGTTTGAGGTAGAAAACCAAATTGAGAGTACCATTAAGATTTAAGATCTAACCGAGGTGGGGAATATACATCCAATGACATGACCCTGTTCTACGAAGAACATGAGATTATTTATATGGTCATTGCCCCATACTCGCCCCATACTCGCCTTCTGACCTCCTGTTATATCCTTAATAGGGCATCTCATAAAAAATAGACAAGACTCCTTGTGAATTATGGAAGAAGAGAACCCTTAGACTTACCCATTTTAAGATTTGGGGTTGTTTAGCTAAGGTAGGAATACCTGAGCGTAGGAGGAAGAAAATAGGTCCTAGGTCGGATTATATATGCTATTTTTATAGAATATGCCCTGAATAGTCATGCAAATAGATTCTTGGTTATTAATAGTGAGATTTCCAATAACACAATTATTGAGGTTAGAGATGCAACATATTTTGATGATATCTTCCCTTATAAGTGTAAAATACCAGACCAAGTATCTGACCAATCCATTGTAGCTTTTTCTGCTAGTGACTCTATAGAAGAACTAGAACTTCAGAGAAGTAAAAGAAGTAGAATTGAGAAGAATTTTGGAGAAGATTTTTTCCATGTTTTTAAGAGGACATACATCATCTTACGAGGAAGCAATGTCTTCAGCTGATGCACCTTTTCGGAAAGAAGCTGTATATTGAAATGAAACATATAATAGAGAATGGAACATAGATTCTAATAGATTTACCCTAGGGAATTGATCAATTGGATGTAAACGGATATTCAAGAAGAAACCCCTAGCGGACGGTTCAGTAGAAAAATACAAAACTAGGTCAGTAGCCAAGGGTTATACTCAAAAGAAAGGTATAGATTATTTTGACACTTATGCACCTGTAAGCAGTGTTGTCGAGGCGCAAATGATCTAATGTGCGCAAGGCACAAAGCACAAGTAAGGCGATGTGCCTCACTTCAGTGGGGCACAACTGTTTTTTGGGTTGTTAATTTGAAGGATTATAAAATTAAAGGTAAAATCATAAGATATACAATAAACAACAAATTAACAATTAAAAATATTAATAAAACAAAATCAGTGTGTGTACCTTTATGTATCATCTACACCTACATATAGATCAATTTAATAGCATAAAACAAATTATCAATAAGTAAATAAGACAAATCACAAATTATAAGACATAAGTCACAACTACTAAATCATTATGTAAATAAGTCCATAAGATAAAATATCTAAGATAAATAGTTTCTAACAATACGATAATACAAAGCGAGTGTCTAAACTCCAAAATAAACCAAAATAAAAATAGAAATGACATTAGAAGTTAAACTACTCATCATCATGTTCATCCCCTAACTTAACTCTTCTTCCTCCTCTCCATAAGACTCATAATCTATTTGAATATTCTCTTCCTCACTTTCCTAATCCTCAAAGCCAAATTCTTCCTCTTCTAATTTTGGCTTCGGCTTCGGCTTTCTCCTCGAAGATGAACCACCAACATCACAATCGAACGTCTTGACATGGAGTTGAATCTAGACCCACTTGTCGAAGTTGATTTTGTGTTAACGATAGGGTTCTCGGCTCTCATGGCCTCAATAGTAACACTCCAAGTAAGATCATCACCCTTATGCACTAAGTCATTCTCTGCAATGTTGCCTTCACCAAATTTTCTCAGTAGCTATTCACTGCTTTCATCAATGTCATTGAGCATAATATGATTAATCACATCCCCACAATCATACATCTCCTTTAAAGCTTAGTTGTATTTACAATACGCCAAGTCTTTGAGCCTCCCATGCTCTAATTTATTCTTCTTCTTGCTATGGATCTGCAATTTTGTTGGATTTAAATACATGCTATTAAACAACCTTCTTAAGAGCATTCTTACTTGAGAGAAACACAAAAAGACTATAAAATAAAAATATTTTTAAATGACTTTAGTATTTGCTCAAATGTTCTTCAATTCCTCTCACAAGTAGAGGAATTACATGTAAGACTGAGAATCTTTTTGGTAAGCTTTTGCAAGTCTGTAGTGGATGCGCCATAAGATTCTCACAAATCAGCTATCATGTATACAGAAATAATAAATGGGAATTCGTAATTAGAAACTAACACTTATATTATCTTATAAGACAATTTTTTAAAGCCAACAAAGGACTTAAATTGATGTATCTTTTTATCGGGAGATTTCTTCTTTCAGTTTCTAATAGCAATATCAAAGCAAAAAACTACTAACATTCATATAAATACTAGTCTGTCGGTCCACATTGTGTTGATCCTCCAACGACACTATTTTTTTGGATGACCTTATACATACCACTCATAATCTCTTCATCCCCTGAAATGTCAAATACTCTGGATTGAAATAGTCACATGTAGTGAACGGTGTAGCTGAACCTCCCATCTTCGATTAATGATCTCAAAAGCAGCTTTATACTTTGACTCATCCTCATCAACAACCACCATAACAACCTCTTTAGCTCTATCTATGACCTCATAGATGTATTCTATTGCGAGCTTCTTCTCACTATGCACAAGCCTCAACACTCAAACCAAGAGAGCTGTTAGCTTGAGAACATATGCAACATTGTTACAAAAAGAGTTCATCCCAACAATTTTCTCAGCAACTTTTTCCTCTTACTCTTTAGCCCATTTACTTTTCTTCAACTGAGTTGAAATGAACATCTTCCTTAACTTCACCTTTTGATTATGCAAACTCGACAATGTCAAGTATGATGTGGTAAAGCGAGTAACAGCTGGCCTAAAAAGCTATTTTTTGCCTATCTTTTTTATCATCAAGTTCAAAATCCAACCATGATAATAAATATAGCCTGTCACCCCCATGGCATGAGTTAATGTCATCTTCAGAATTGGTATTTTCGATGTCTTTAAGCATTTAGTTAATGCAATGTGCCGTACAAGGTATCCAAAATATGCGGGAAAATTTCGCCTCAGGGAAGGAACCTGGAAACAACAAATTTTACAATTCATTCAACATTTATTGTCTAGCACATCAAAAAAAATCAAGTTTACAAGTGCTACTTTCAAATGTAGATCTTTACCCGTTAGCTTAAGGTTAGAAGCGTTATCCGTGACAATTTGGATGATGTTTTGAGCCCCGGTCCCTTGCACCTTCTTATCCAATATTTCAAATATTTTCTCACCAGTTTTGATGTTCTGCGAAGCATCAATTGATTCAATAAACTATGATCCAAGAGGACAATTTACCAAAAAATTGATAAGAGTCTGATGCTTCATGTTTCTCCAACCGTTGGACATCAAAAACTCCCTCTAGCAACCCAAATTTTCTTATGTAGTTCCATTAATCCCTTGGTGTATTTCAACTCTTTCTTAAGAAGAAGCACCTGCAATTGTGGTAAGACAGAGGCGACAAGTGTGACCCAAATTGTCCTACCGGTTTCAATATTACTTTAAAAGATTTCAATTTGGCCGCATTAAATGCAATACATGCTTGATACAAAAAACGAACAATGTCATGCCATACTCTAGCAACTGCATTTTTGTTAAGGCTCTTTTTGAGATTCGATTGCCTCAACTTCCTTCTCCTATCATTTTTCTTCATTTCTAGTGCTGAGTCAAAAGCAAGAACTGCATCCATAGGTCCTCTTATTCAAAGGACCACTAATACTACCGGAGCGCATGTTGCTTCCTATTGATGATACCTTACTAGATGTACTTGTTGCATGGGTTTTTTTTCGTTTTCTAATGATGCTTGTCGGCCCCGAACTTCGGCGACACCCTCTTCCTCATCAATCTCTAGCATATCTTCTCCATCATCGAAGTCTGGTACGTATTCATCCAAAATTCATTGTCGCCTAATACTCGCTTGCTTCTTTTCATATACCTTAAATTCTTTCACCTCATCGGAGACTCTATTACAAAGAGTGATGTTCTTGCTCTTTCTTGCAGTGCCAATTAGATGTTCTTTGGCCCTTAGAATCCCACCGTTCGATATCTTGTCGCAAAAAAACACTTGTGCTTAAGTGTATCGGGAGGATTAATCAAAATGGTGTGCTTTCATGTTGGATCCTTCTTACCACCCTCATTCATACTCATATTTGTCAAATATTTTCAACCTATACATCACATAGTTGATGGATCACATTACCAAGACAATTACAAATTCCAAATAACAATGAACAATAACTAATGGTCCAATACTATATTTCAAAGTAATGCTTGTTTAATAAGAAAACATCACATCAATATATACGTATCATAGGTTGAGGCTATTCGAATTGCCACATTGACAGTTGATTCTCATCCCTCATTTATCATACAAACTTGTATCCAAAACACTTGCTACTTTACTAGTTTGCATCTATGATGTAGCCATTTATACTCATCAAAGGCATGCTTTATGCTCTTGGAGGGTAACTCATGTAGCAATTTCCTTAAAATACTTGACTTCCCAGAGAGTTAATACACATTCATCAACAGCTACGCCCCGCAAGGATGATCGCTACAAAGATCGTAAATATTCTGCAGAAGAAAACTGATTGTATGGGAGAGAGTACATGTTTGTAAATGTTTCAGTGGTTGAATCAATTAAGGACTACAAAGTATACGTGTAACCGTATTCAATTTTTTTTCTCTGTTGTTATCAAGTTAGCTAGTGTTTTTTTAGCTGAAACTAATTTGAGTTTTATCATATACGCTTGTGAAAAGAATTTTTGCTTGCTTGTATTGTCAATGAGTTCCAAAAGATGAGAAAGAAAAGGAAAATTAAGGCCCGATTAACAAGAAAATATCACATTAATAACAAACCAATAATTGCAATTGCAAGCTACAATAGATCATAGTTCTAACATAAGCATCATAAGTCCATTGTGGCAGACGAAGTAGAGAAAGAACTCATAAGAAAATCGCAAAAAAGAAAAAGAAATTCATGGCACTGTAACAGGCGAAGGTTGTAGTTGTTGCAGAAGAGGCTCTAGAAGCTCCAGGAAGCTCGCCGGTGCATGAAAAGACTCCAAAAAGCTTAAGCGAAGCTCGCCTTGCTCGAAAATAGTCGAGGAAGCTTGCCACTGCTTGGGGAAGCTTGTTGGTGGTCAGAGGTGCTCGTCGAAGGTCGGGGATGCTCGCCTGTACTTGGGAAGACTCCAGAAAGCTCAAGCGAAGCTCACCGGTGCTTGAAAACAGTCGGGGAAGCTCGCTTGTACTTGGGAAGACTCCAAAAAGCTCAAGCGAAGCTCATCGGCGCTTGAAAACAGTCGGGGAAGCTCGCCAGATGTTGTAGACTGCTCGGGAATGTTTGTCGGAGGCCGTGGATGCCTCGCCATTATTGCCAACCACTGCTCTGTTGGCCCAAAGGCCCATCGCTCTAGTTTTGATGATAATTAATTCATGTAGTTATACTACTAATGATCTTGTGTTTATTTAATCTCAGATTTTTGATCAAGATCTTAGTAGGTGTTTCGCTTCAACAAAGGATTTGAAGTCAAGTTTTGAAGCTATCATGTGTTGATTCAAGAGCTCACGCATTAAGATTGCATCAAGTACTCAAGAGAGGTCTAGCCCATTGGATCAAGGTTTGGACCAAGTCAAGAGGGAGAAGAAGATATTCAAGAGAAGATTTTCGAGAAGACTTGTCATGTTTGTAAGTGTTAAGATTTATTTTATTGTGGATTGCTCAAGCTCATATACACACAAGATTTACACGTGTTTTCATAAGAATAGTTTTGACTTTAGAAAAGACCGTTTTGGTTTTTGAGCTTCAAGTATATATCTTTATGTTTCATGAATAGAGTTCATCAAAATGAATTTATATGGTTTATATGTGTTTTGGATTTCACCCATGCATATTGATGATTCAAATGTTTAGAAAAACTTATTTGGTGATTCTATATCATGTGTTTGAGTTTGTAATTTATCAAAACTTATTTTAGAGCTTATTGTCAAAAACATAGATATTTCATCTCCTATGTATATTGGATCATATCCATACACACTAAGCTTCAAAAGTGTTTAAAATATCTTATTTTGTTTTTGGAGAAGTTTTGAAAAAATCGTTTTTCAATTTAGAGATTGATTTTGAAAAATACGGATTTTTGTTTAAGACAAAATTTCTATGTCATAAAAATAGTTCAAAATGTTTATAATATGTGTTGATTTTTAATCAAACATGTTTATACATTAAAGTATTTCAAAGAACTTATTTTTGTAGATTTTATGTGATTTTATTGAAGTTAAAAAGACCAAGTTTTAATCCCAAAAGATTTCTGACTTGGCCTTCTTTCGGTCTACCGATGCGCACAAAACGTGCATGGCCATTTGGCTAGTGGGCCGGTCGACCGTCCAGAGAGCTTTGCTCTCTGGATCTGGCCCCGATCGACCGGTAGGTCAAAGCCTAGGCTCGATCGACTGGGCGGTCGACTGGCAGGCTGCAACGGTCAGAAATTTGACCGTTGGTCGGTCGACCGGCCGGTCGACCGACAGCAGGATCTGCTGCTGAGTTGGCTTCCAACGGCTAGTTTTTGATCCCTATAAAATGGGATTCCCTTAGCCTGTTTTACATAAGATTTTGAGTGGGTTTTCAAGCCAGATTTTTCCATCTCTTGTAGAGGTTTTCTCCACTTGTTTTAGAGCTAATACTTCCATATTAAAAGGAGAGTTTTCAAGAGTGTTTTCAAATGTGATTTCTTGAGTTTTTCACATCTCTATCCTAGTTTTTCTCACACAATCTTGAGCTATCCATTGCTATATCAATCCTCTAGGGATCTTTGTTGTAAGAGTGTTTTTAGGTGATCAAAGTGTTGAGATTATCAAAGTGTTCATCTTGTATTTGAGGAGGCGAACTTGCAGGTTCGTGTTGTTTCGAGTTCTAGTGGAAGCTCGGTGTAGAGGTGCGGCCTCGACAAGTTAGTGTGCTTGCGTGTGTTGTTCTTGCGGGAACAAGTGAGGGGACTAGTGAGTCCAATAGTTCTAGTGTGAACTCATTGTAGGTGTTGCGATACCGAGTGATCAAGTGGGATCATTTTTAGTGAAAATTCTTCATAGTGTTGAAGGCGGGGACGTAGAGTAAGGGTGCTCGAACCTTGAAACAAATCTCCCGTGTTTGCGATTGCTCTCTCTCTCTCTCACACTTGTGTTTACATATATTGCATGCTTACATTGCTTATATCTTTATATGCTTGATATATCTTGTGCTCTATTGTTATATGCTTGAGATTGTGTGCTCACACTTGTATTCAACCAAGAGAGCCATAGCGGCACCCAACTCTTAATCTAGAGGAATCTTGAGGAGATAGTCCATAGCCCTTCACCGGGAATTCGGTTACACTATTGTGTTATACCTTGTGTGTTTAGTTTAATAGTTTTAATTTGCTTAAATAGTTTTTAATTCCGCATCATTATCATTAGATTACCTAGTACATCTTTTCATCCCCTCTAGGTGTATTTTCAATTGATTTCAGAGCCTGGTGCTCTTGATTTAGGTCTAACAACCTAGAGTTAAAGATCCTCATTTTAGCTAATCACAATATTTTTACACACACATATGGATTTCATGACACCTCCTATGTTTGACATTCTTAACATCCAAACTTTGAAAGTTAAGATGTCCATGTACCTCAAAGCCCTAGAGATTCATGTTTATCTTGCCACTATTAAAGATTCATATTGTTTAAATGGTAAAAATCTAGAGGCTAATGCAAAAGCCATCCATGCTTTAAAGAGTACCCTAAATGATGATTATTTATCTAGGGTTGCTAACTTTGATTCGACTTTTGTAGTATAGAACACTCTAGTCTTCCTTGGTGAACAAAAGCAATACTATGCGGGGAGTGACTCAGATGATGAAAGTGATGCTTCCAACATATGCTATATGGTCCAAGGGGATAACCCGTTTGAGGTAAATTCTGAATCCGAGCTTAATGAGAATGTTGACATGCCATATGATGAGCTTGCTTTATTTTGTCAACAACTTCTTGAAAAATATGATTTGCTCAAAAAGGATAATAAAAGATTGAAAAATAAATATGAATAGTTGAAGAAAGAAAAAGATTCTTTTAAAATAAATTTAAAATTGTTTTAAAAGAAAATAAATATTTGAAAAGGAGAATATTTCCTTATCTTCAAAATTAAATGACATTTCTTTGAAAAATAAAATTATTTTGGCGGAAAAAGAAAAAGATCATTTTGAAAGAAAATAACTCTTTGAAAAGAAAAATTATTTAAAAGAAAAAGAAAATATTTTTAAAAAGAAAAGGATTGTTGATTTTCATTCTTACCATGTCTCGTGCTAATAATTTTGCATCACCTCTTATTGATAAAAATGAGATTCATGTTTTGAAAAAGAGAATTGATTGTTTAAGCTCTAATTTGAGCAATTGTGCATTTAACCATAATAGATTGGAATCCATATTTCGTAAGAAACAAATTCCACATGTTCATGCACATCCTACACGGCATACACCTCATACACATCATGATCACACTCATACTCATATGCATGCTAGAGTGTACAAATGTACACATTGTGGCCGCAAAGGCTATCTTGCAAGATTTTGCTTTGATAGATTAAATTCTACAAATTTTGCAAATAACAATGTTTAGGTTCCGTATAATACTAACCCCCGTGGACCCAAAAAGAAATGGGTACCAAAAGTCCCACCATTTGTATTTGATGTAGGTGCGGGCTCTCACAAAACATGAGAGGTATGGTGCCTTGGTGGTGGATGCATGTGGAACTAGATGGACATACCCTATTGATGCATCACTATCAAGAATGTTTGGTGGGAGGACCACCATGGTTTGGAGACTTAGAGAATAATTCACATGGTTTGGTAACTATCTCTAACTCCTATTTTATTTACATGCTTTCATATATATATTTTTAACATGTTTTGGTTTTGTACTTCATGTGGTGAATACTTGTTTAGATGTAGTTTTCATTAAAACTTGTGTTTATACTTGTACAAGTAGTGAGCTACACTTGATTATTATATGTTTGTGCTTTAATGCTCATTTGTACTCATTACATGTACATGTATAGCCTAGTTTTGATGATTCTTTTATTTACACTTTTCCCCTATTTTTGTACATGTTTTGCTTCATGTATATATTATTTTTGTCTAAAACTAATAAATATACATGTATACCCTGAGTTACTTGCCTTCATGCAAAATTCTATTATGGACTCATTTGTATTTAGGATATGTATGTATATTTTTTAGTTTCGATAAAACATACATATACCTTGATGCTTGTTTAATTTTGATGAAAATTTTGGTTTTGATGATTTTTCATGTTTTTGGTAAAAGAAATTCATGTTTGTTTTGAACTTTATTGCTTATATTCATGAATATGTTATTCACATGATTCTTGTGCACTTATATTATTTTTATTTCCTCATGACTTTGTTTTCATGAGTTTTATATGAACCTTATAGATATTGAGTGACAATTTTTGTGTACTTAGCAATGTTTCATGACATATATATGATTTGCTTTCATTTTTGAAGGATCTTTAACTAGTTTTTTAACAGTTACTTTAAACTAGCTTCTTGATTCTTCAATTGATAGTGTTTTCAATGTACTATTTTCAAATCTTATTTTTCAAAACTTCTACCCTTAAAGGGCGGATGGTTGGGAGACCATGCCTTGTATCCCTTATTGAATTCTTTTATTCTGTGCATGAAAAGGGTGATAGTTATGAGTTATACAATGATCTTCATGAAATTCTATTTTTGTATACTCATACTTGTTTTCTATATATGTATGCTTCAAACCTTAATTAATATCAATTTTAATTGGTATTTCCATTTTTCATACATACATATATATGATTTGATTGTGCTTGTTTTACAATATATTTACATTCTTAAAGCACAAATTATGTTTATGGTAAGCTTGAGTTTATTAATTGGTATCTATACAAGCTTATACATTGATTTCATTTGGTATTTCAATTGGTATTTATTTGATATCATAACTTCATGTTTCACCTTCTATTGATATCAAAAATCTACTATTGATATCTTAATTTTTTTTTAAGTGGTACCAACTTTTGTTTTTGTCAACTACAATTTGATTTCATTGGTATCAAAATTTATGTTATTAGAAATTTCAAAATTTTGTTTTAAGTTTTATCAAATTTTGTTTTAAAATTTGTTGATATGTATTGCCTATATGCAAGGGGAGCTTAACATCTCTTCTATATATGATTCATGTTGAGTGTATCTCACATTGAGGAGTTTGACCTCTCTTCTTTACGTGATACACGTGTGTAGGGGGAGCTTGACATCTCCGCTTATACATTAGATATTATGCTTTATGTGGGTTAGGGTCTAGTCATCCCTTCTCCATGTAATGCATGTATGCAGCGGGAGCTAACTTTACGTCTCTCCTCTTCATGAATGTATATCGCATATACATCTTTATGGTTTGCTTGTCCTCACCCCTTTGTTGATGAATTGACAAAAAAGGGGAGAAGAATTTTGAGAGTTTTATTTGCATATTTATATCTTTGTTTATGCATATATGTTTAGTTTAGTTTATGCACTTTCATTGAATATCTTTATTGTTTATTGCTGTGCATGAGTTAAGGGGGAGCTTCTATAAAGCTTAACTTTAATCCATGCATATATAACTCCATGAGTTTTGTCATCATCAAAAAGGGGGAGATTGGTGGCCCAAAGGCCCATCGCTCTAGTTTTGATGATGATTAACTCATGTAGATATAATATTAATCATCTTGTGTTTATTTAGTTTCAGATATTTGATCAAGATCTTAGTAGGTGTTTAGCTTCAACAAAGGATTCGAAGTCAAGTTTTGAAGCTATCACGTGTTGATTGAAGAGCTCGCACATCAAGATCGCATCAAGTACTCAAGAGAAGTCTAGCTCATTGGATCAAGGTTTGGACCAAGTCAAGAAGGAGAAGAAGATTTTTAAGAGAAGATTTTCGAGAAGACTTGTGTCATGTTTGTAAGTGTTAAGATTTGTTTTTAGATAAAATGTAAAGGATAGATTAGTTGTGAATTGCTCAAGCTCATACACACACAAGATTTATATGTGTTTTCATAAGAATAGTTTTGACTTTAGAAAATACCGTTTTGATTTTTGAGCTTCAAGTATGTATCTTTATGTTTCATAAATAGAGTTCATCAAAATGAGTTTATATGTGTTTTGGATTTCACCCATGCACATTGATGATTTAAATGTTTAGAAAAACTTATTTGGTGATTCTATATCATGTGTTTGAGTTTTGTTTTTATCAAAACTTATTTTAAAGCTTATTGTCAAAAACCTAGATATTTTATCTCATATGTGTATTGGATCATATCCATACACACTAAGTTTCAAAAGTGTTTAAAGTATCTTGTTTTTGTATTTGGAGAAGTTTTGAAAAAATCGTTTTTAATTTGGAGATTGATTTTGAAAAATACGGATTTTTGTTTAAGGCAAAATTTCTATATCACAAAAATAGTTCAAAATGTTTGTAATATGTGTTGATTTTTAATCAAATATGTTTGTACATCAAAGTATTTTAAAGAACTTATTTTTTTAGATTTTATGTGATTTTATAAGATTTTATTGAAGTTAAAAAGACCAAGAATTTCTGACCTGGCCTTCTTTCGATCGACTGGCCGGTCGACCGAGATAGAAGTCGGTCGACCGGGCGGTCGACTGATTGCACAAAACACGTACGACCATTTGGCTAGTGGGCTGGTCGACCGGGCGGTCGACCGGTAGGTCAGAGCCTAGGCTCGGTCGACCGGGCGGTCGACCGGTAGGCTGCAACAGTCAAAAATTTGACCGTTGTCGGTCGACCGGCCGGTCGACTGACAGTAGGATCTGCTGCTGAGTTGGCCTCCAACAGCTAGTTTTTGATCCCCTATAAAATGTGATTCCCTTGGCCTGTTTTACATAAGATTTTGGGTGGGTTTTCAAGCCAGATTTTCCCATCTCTTGTTGAGGTTTTCTCCACTTGTTTTAGAGCTAATACTTCCATATCAAAAGGAGAGTTTTCAAGAGTGTTTTCAAAAGTGATTTCTTGAGTTTTTCACATCTCTATCCTAGTTTTTCTCACACAATTTTGAGCTATCCATTGCTATATCAATCCTCTAGGGATCTTTGTAGTGAGAGTGTTTTTAGGTGATCAAAGTGTTGAGATCACCAAAGTGTTTATGTTGTATTTGATGAGGGGAATTTGCGGGTTCGTGTTGTTTTGAGTTCTAGCGGGAGCTTGGTGTAGAGGTGCGGCCTCGGCAAGCTAGTGTGCTTGCGTGTGTTGTTCTTGCGGGAACTAGTGAGGGGACTAGGGAGTCCAAGATTTATAATGTGAACTCGTTGTAGGTGTTGCGGCACCGAGTGATCCAGTGGGATCATTTTTAGTAGAAATCCTTCATAGTGTTAAAGGCGGGGACGTAGAGTAAGGGTGCTCGAACCTCGAAACAAATCTCCCGTATTTGCAATTGCTCTCTCACTTGTGTTTACATATCTTGCATGCTTACATTGCTTATATCTTTATATGCTTGATATATCTTTTGCTCTATTGTTATTTTCTTGGGATTGTGCGCTCACACTTGTATTCAACCAAGAGAGCCATAACGACACCTCAACTCTTAATCTAGAGGAATCCTGAGAAGATAGTTTAGAGCCCTTCACCGGGAATTCGGCTACACTCTTGTGTTATACCTTGTGTGTTTAGCTTAATAGTTTTAATTTGCTTAAATAGTTTTTAATTTCGCATTATTATCATTAGATTAGCTAGTACACCTATTCACCCTCTCTAGGTGTGTTTTCATGCTCTTCCTCATACTCTTCCTCTCAGTCGCAACTCCAAAAAGCTCACAATCGTCATTCCCATCATTGATGGAGAAGAATTAGGGTACAAGAAAAAGAATCGACCTAATTCTCGACAGTGAACTTTTATATAACGGGTATTGGGTCGGGTTCGGGTTTTCTATAGCTGATGGATTTGAAATTCGAACCCAAATATTCAAAGCCCTGCAAGGCGCACGTGAGGTGCAACCGGGCGTGCCTGGCCGTCGTCGCGGGGCGCAGGGCTACGGTTCGCTTCGCCTTGCGCTTCGCTCGTGTGCTTCGCAGCGCCTTCGACAACACTGCCTGTGAGTAGGATAACTACTATTAGGACTCTTCTAGCACTTGCATCTATACATGATTTGATCATTCATCAATTGAATGTCAAAACTCCCTTTCTGAATGGTGAATTAGAGGAAGAGATTTATATGGATCAACCATATGGATTTACAGTTAGAGGACAAGAAAGGAAAGTATGCAGACATGTTAAATCTTTGTATGGACATAAATAAGCTCCTAGACAATGGCATGAAAAATTTACTAAGGTGATTTTGGATTATGGTTTTACTAAGTTTGATAAATTTTTATATTTTAAGGTTGTTGATAAAGATCATGTAATGCTTTGCTTGTATGTGATGATATTCTGATTTTTGTAACATCCTTAGATGTTATAACTGATGTGAAGGGTTACCTCTCAAACTATTTTGATATGAAGGATTTCGGAGAAGCTGAATCATCTTGGGAATGAAAATTTGTAGAAACTATAAAGGGATTTCTTTCACCTTACAACATTCCATTGAGAAGATGCTTAGAAAGTTCATTTACTATGGTTTCAAACTAGTCTCTATTCCTTACAACTCTAGCATTGCTCTTAAGAGAAATCTAGGAGAGTCAATGTCCCAACACAGATATGCACAACTTATAGGTTCACTTTTGTACATCACAAATTGAAGTAGACTTGATATAGCGTCTTTTGTGAACGAGTTAAATAGATACACTAGTAATCCCAGTAAAGAACATTGGTTTGCACTAGAAAGAAATTTCAAATATCTTAGAGGCACTTTAAACCATTGTCTTCTTTGTACTGGATACCTTGACGTAATATAGGGTCATAGTGATGCTAACTGGGTGACTGATTTCCATGACATTAAGTCTACTTCTGGCTTTGTTTTCTTACTTGGTGGAGCTGCCATCTATTGGGGCTTAAATCTGTAATAGCTAGAAGTACCCTGGAGACTGAATTAATTGATCTTGACATTGCATGTTCTGTAGCTGAATGGCTTAAAAGCTGGATTTCTGATTTATTTCTTGTTTATAAGCTTGTTCCTGCTATTTCTGTACGTGGTGATAGTAGAGCTGTTATAAAACTGCTTAAACAAAAGACTACTAACTCAAAATTGGATAGACATCTGCAGATTAGATATAAATCAATAAAACAGCTCTTGGACCGTTTTGTGACTTTAGAGTTTGTAATGTCATTAGCAGTGTCCAAAAAAACCCGTTATATAACGTTATATAACCTATCGTCGACCAATCGTTACGTAACATGGCTAAAAAACACAATGTTTCATAACTATAGTTATTTTCCCCGTAACGTTCATTATGTTACGTTATAAACGTAACGCACCGTAACTTACGTTACAGTGCAAGTCGATTTTTTATAAAACCCCCTAATTTGCTCGGTCTAGAGCCAAAAAAAATCCTCTTCAACCTCGCTGCCATCTCTGCAACCTCGTCATCGGCACCGAGAAGAAGAAATAAGAATAAGAACTACCTCTGGTGGTTTTCTGTCGTGGTGGTTCTCACCGGCGTCGTCTCCAAGCGGTGGTCCCCGTCGTGGTTCTCACCGTCGTCGTCTCCAAGCGGTGGTTCTCCGTCGTGGTTCTCGTCGGCGTCATCTCGAAGCACATGTAAGCTCTCTCTTCTCCCTCCGATCTCTCTCCCCCTCCCGATCTCTCTCTGCTTTCTCCCAGGAGAGAGGGGATCTCTCTCTCTCTCTCTCTCTCTCTCTCAGAGAGAGCAGAAAGATCGAGGGGAAGAGAGAGCAGAGAGAGTGAAATATCTTGGCAGAGAGGGCATAGAGAGATAATTGCTAAAAATATTGGCTGAGATAATATTATCAAAAGATAATTGTTAAAAATTATCTTGCTTGTTATCATACTTGTTATAATTCAATTATCATGCTTGCTATAGTTTGTTATGTTTGTGACCTTGTTATGAAATTTTTTATGTTTCCGAACTTATCATAATTTGTGAATGTGAAAAATTATTGTGATACTTGTTAAAAACTTGTTGTGAGACTTGCTGAATGTGTTATATATTATTTTGATATTTTTCTAAATTTTTTAAAATTATTTTTCTATTTATATACATTCTTAAATATAGTATAAATATTTATTTTTATTAAATAAATATTAAATCGTGTAACCTATGTTATGCTTGACGTTATAACCTATATTAACATAACAAAGGAAAAACATTATTATTACATTATCGTTATTTTAAACGTTAGTCATTAGCTGCCGTTTACAAAAGGTTTGGCTAGGAATGCTATCCCTGTATTCATCAAAAGGGGTGGGGTAAAGCCTATATAATGTCATCGGTAGTGGGAATCATGCTTGTGTATGAGTGATACCCTTTAGAAGTTCAAAGGGGTAAAAAAAAAGCTGAACTGGTGTACCATTTAGAGAGTGCTCAAACTCATAGGTGGATTCAAGTCCGCATTGGAGTAATTGACTCCTAAACTCACCCTTAAGGCAGAGTACTCTATAGAGAGATCTGTTAAGGATGAGTTGTATAACTCTTTGATCCGAGACATAGAGTGTGGTTCTTCCGGTGTCACGCCACGCTTCCCAAAATACGCGGAAACGGAGTCGCGGCGAAGGTCAGCAACGTATGTACGCGAGAAAAATACCCACACACATACGCTAAGCCTAAAGTAATCTGAACAAACTACAAAGTCTACTACGATAAATCAATATCACTGCAATATGACATATAAATATCTAACACAATGATGACAGATGAATAAAGGAAAGAAAATGGCAACTGGACGCGATATAGATAGAATCAGGAAATAACATTAATAAAAGAGTAAGAAATAAAAGAGCAAGAATACCTATAATCAAGAAAAGAAAGACTCCAGTTCCTCGCAACGCGTACGATCACACGAACACCTTAATAATATAAGGTGTCCAAAAAAAATCTTGGACGTGCGAATTCAGGGTTGTCAGAAGTGACCTAATGAGTGTGTGTAAAGGAAAAGGTGTTCGTGTATAACACAAGCAATAACAACATCATAACTGAAATAAAACATAACAGAATAATCAATGTCAAGAACAAAGTTATGAGCGGCATATAATTGGTATCTTGACCACTAATGTCAAGATGTCTAACCTAGCATATGTTACTAGTCTGGTATACAATCAAGTCATGTGTACAATCATATATCGATCATAGTTATATACGTACAGTCGGGTGATCACGGTCAGTCACAATACATTAACAGTTTACCACTATTAATTATGTCAGCGAACACCAATTTTGCCACATGTAATAGACGCATCCCATACTACGCCTACTACACGTGCCAATTGAGGTCCTCAATTATTGAAACTGATCGGTTGGAGATATTGTCTGTGTTTTCGGTGGGTCCCGTGCATACCCGGGACCACGGCCCAGACTCCTGGCGCTGAACAAGGACCTATCGTAAGGTAGTTAGGAACATGTATAACAGGTCAGGTACATGTATAACGGGAACAGGAACAGAACGGGGTGCCAGTCACCCAAAGGAACTCTGCAGTAGAACCCTCTTTCGGCTGCGCAACCTAAATCCTAGGTCCATCCAAAATACAAACGCTGTCTCCTTTATCAATTTCCCCAATCCCAGTGTAAGTTTAATGTCATGTTATTAGTTTATCAAGATTATTTAATGTGCATGTCACTTAGATCACTGGGATAACTCGGTGATAGTCCCGGTAACAATATTAACATGTGTAATCAGGATACCGGTATAACATGAATATATAATATCAATGAACAAGATACCGGTATAACATGAATATGTAACAAGTATAACATGAAAGTGTTGTTACCGTGTAACAATATTTTCTCAGCAATTAATGGTAACATGGACATGGCAGTTATCAGGTAGATACCAAGTATAATCAGTCAAGTTTCTCAGGTAAATCAAGATATTTAGGATGAGTAATGACCTACTTTCATGAATAGAATAATCCGAGCAATGTATATAATCAACTCATATCCTCAAAGTCGTCGATATATCCATCCTCTAAGTCATCAATAAATCAGATCGATCAATAGCTGTCATAAAACTCCGAACATGTAATATAGTCATCGATATCAATGAAATCATTCATAATAACTCTATCTCCATAACTGAAATAGTCAAGAACCAATCATGAAGTAATATATATATCCTCGAGATCAAAATCAGACTTATCCAATCATAATCAAGATCATAACTAAAGAATATAACGTCCTCGATCAACATAACATCTCAATCATCTCTACATCTAATATCCAACATTGATAAGATCATCTGTACTCAATCAAATCACTAGGGTAATTCCAAAAGTCTTTATTTCATTAATCCAAAATCAAGATCATAATTAAGGAGTGCCACATCCTCGATCAATATGAAATCTAAATCCTCCCTATATCTAATAATCAATATCAATAAGGTCATCAATACATCAGTCAAGCTTACTAATGGAGGAATCCAGAAATAATAGCTCCTAATAGTTCAGAAGGCTGTCTCAACGCATATACTAGCGTCAATGGTATTATATTCAGACATATCCATGTATCGGTAAAACAGTCTGTCGATAAAGCAAATCATGTCTAACACATCCTCAATATCTAAAAGTTAAAGTTAAATTGGTTAATTGGTTTTGGGGGTTGGAAATATGATCCTCTGGATTACATGAATTAGTAGAGTTAAATATAAATTAATTTCTAATTTTTTGTTAGATTTTAATAGACTTTAAATCATTAAAATACTTAACGAGTTTGAATCTAACATTAAAGGAAAAGGTTTAAAGTGGGTGATTTGATTTAAATTTCATGTTGCTATTTATCTAAAATTTTTATCATAGAAAATAAAATTATTGTAGACTATTTTTTATATTTCTCTTTTTTGTGATATTTTTAATAAATTATTTTAATATGCAAATCTTGTTTCTTTCTTTATTCCTTCCTTTTTTTTACATATCTCTAACAGTAGCCCAGGCCCAAGCCCAGGTTAGGCCGGGCCGGACCAGGCCCAGGCCTGGTCCGAAATTCCTTTTTTTTCATTTTTTAACAGGGCCCAAGGGCCCTGTGCTGTCCAGCCCGGCCAGACTCGGCCAGGCCGGGTCTGGTTTGGCTGTTAAGTTATTATTATTATTTTTTTAGCACAGGCCAGGCCTGTGTTACCAGGCCCAGTCCCAGCCAGGGCTCAGGCCCGGCCAGGCCTGGCTTGGGCTCGGTCATGCCCAGGCCGGCTGCTCTCGGCCTGGGCGAGAGCAGCAACCTCTCCTTTTTTGAAATCTTTTTGAAAATCTTTTGTTAAAAATACTGAAAAAATATAAAATTAAAATTATGAGTTGGAATATCTTCACAGGTATTTTAGTTGGATTTTAGATTGGATTTTTGATGTATAAAATTATTCATAGAGATTATGGTATAGACATGATTTTATAAACTTTTTATATTAACTAAATTTTGAGAAAATAAATTACTTACTTGGATTTGATCTCCCCTAACATGTTCTTCAATTTCTGCACTTCAAGATCATTTTGTTCATGCTTCGTTTGAGGAGAAAAGAAAGGAGATGGAGAGAGTTGGGTCATGATTTTCTTTGGAGGTAGAAAAGAGAAGAAGTTTAGGGTCTTTATATAGGTTATTAGATATTTTAGAAACCTGAATTTTAGTTAGGTTTAAATTGCTTAATTTAGTAGTTCAGATAAGAATTGAAGATTGCTAAAAATCTCAAGGAGATTCGGTTTAGATATGATTTTTGTTAGGATTTAAATTAGGATTAGTTAAGATTAATGAAAAAGATTTGATAAGATAAGATTTTAATTAGGATTAGAATTGGGTTTGGGTTAATGGGTAAGGATCTCAAGGGTACTGGGTTATAGGTTATATTTGGGCTTTAGTTAAAAGAAATAAGTAATATGAAGAATAAGAAAAATAGAGAGTGGGCTCGCGGGCTTAGTTTTTGGGCTTAAAGAAAAATAAAAAAGATGCAAATAAGGAAGTGAGCTTGGCTCACGTGGGCTTAGCATAAAAAGGAAAAGAAAACAAAAAGAAAAGAAGAATGGGCTGAGCTTATTGGGTTTGGAATGAAAATAATAATACTACCCATTAATAATAATTTAAAATAACTAAATATAAGCAATAAGAGTCTACAAGTCATAAACAATAATAATACTAATAATGATACTAAATCAAGTTAATTAATAATAATAAGATAATTTTTAAAAATAATTATATTGTATTATTAAATAGGGAATATTACATTCTGCCCACCTTAATAAAAATTGTCCTCGAAATTTCGATAAAGTAGGGAATGATAAAATCAAGTTAAAAGAGAAGATAAGCTTTCACGCCGCTTCTCACTGCATCATAGGACCACTCGCTTCCGCTGCGCGCTCTGATCTCTACTACCGGCTTCAACGTGGAGTGGCCAAGCTAAGGAGGCAAAATCAGGGAAATAAAATCGGAAAGATGATAAGAATCAAGATGGAACCTATATTGCACTAGAAAAAGAGTTAAAATCAGGGATATCAAAAGATCCAAGAGATGATTTCAAAAGAGAGAACGATCAATTTCAAATGGAGTCAATATCATTGTATGGATAGTATATGTATATTGTAATGTAAATATAACTTGTTTCAAGTTACCGGTAAGATCTAGGTTCTCTTTTTATGTTGAACCTGACTTTGATATCAAGAAAACCCTGTCACGCCTCGCTTCCCAGAATACGCGGAGTCGCGGCGAAGGTCAACGACGTATGTACGCGAGAAAAATACCCACACACATATGCTAAGCCTAAAGTAACCTGAACAAGTTACAAAATCTACTACGATAAATCATTATCACTGCAATATGACATATAAATATCTAACACAATGATGACAGATGAATAAGGAAATAACATGAATAAAAGAGTAAGAATACCTATAATCAAGAAAAGAAAGACTCCAGCTCCTCGCAACGCGTACGATCACACGAACACCTCAATAATATAAGGTGTCTAAAAAAAATTCTGGACGTGCGAATCTAGGGTTGTCAGAAGCGACCTAATGAAAGTGTGTGTAAAGGAAAATGTGTTTGTGTATAACAACACAAGCAATAACATCATAACTGAAATAAAACATAACAGAATAATCAATATAAAAAACAAAGCTATGAATGATATATAACTGATATCTTGACCACTAATGTCAAGATGTGTAACCTAACATATGTCACTAGTCTGGTATATGATCGGGGGAAAATCACGCACAAAAGTGTATGTTTTGAAATCAAGATTTAAAGTGTGCGTGCTTTGGCTTCCTCGATACTTCTGTTATAACATAGAGGCTAAAATCAGTCGTATCCACAAGAACAGGAGGCGATAGAAGCTTTACTGGTTGATTCGCGTGTTTGTTAAAAAGTTCTTCAAAGTTTTAAAGACTGAAAAAGAAAGAAAATAAAGTATGAAAAGAGAAGTGTACGATAGAAATAAAGTAGGAAACATAAAAAAGAATAGTTTTTGTGGTTTTTGATATTTCTAAAACAAAGTGAAAAAGAAAGAAAACTCATGGCACTAACTACTAATGACTCCACCAACATGCTAACCTCTTAGTGATAGTTGCCTCACATGTATCATTGGCCATCACTAGTCTTTGGTTCAAGAGCTTTACAAAGCATGGCCCATATGTAACTCATCACATCCAAACTCAACAAAACAAGTTCAAGGTACACTTAAACTATCAAAACTAAAAGTAAGCATGGAGTAAAGTAATGTTAGCTTGTTAGAGAGTTAGGAAGTTAGAGCGTTAGATCCATCATCATGAGCCATCATTGGCTCTTGCAAGAGCAAGGCCAAGTAGAGGCTATTAGATTCATGTGGATTATCATAAAAGAAGTTAGACTAGTTGTTGGTTAGTAGTTAGTTGCCATGAGAGAAAAGATTAGCTAAACATATAAAAGGAGTTAGATAGAAAACAAAGAGAGGTAAAGCGAGCACCTTTAATAGCTTGTCACCTTCTATTACAAGCACTCTTGCATTCCACTCATGTATCACTCTTTCTCCTAATACAAGATCTAAAATAAAATGGAAAATACAATGGAGAAGGAAGAAGAATACTAACCTAAACTACCCTAAACTACAAAATGGAAATGAAAACTACCCTAAACTCTGCATATCACTTGCTTTGGAACCCCAAGGGGTATTTATAGGCACCAGGGAGGGGGGGGACAGGGGGACAACCCCTGGCCTGAAGCCAGGGCCTACCGCGGTCAGCCCTTCTAGGCTGCGGAAGCGCGGCCTCCCTAGGGAAGCACGCGCGGCGCCGCGCGCTGTCCTGTCTGTCCCCTGTCAGCTTCTGCTCCCAGTTTCTGATTTTGGGCCCTTGATTTTGACGAATCAGCTCTTCTAGGTCAATGGCTATGATATAGGCTTTTAATCACCCATTAAATGGTGATTTAGGGTTTTCTTCTTCATTGCACACCATGGACCTAAAATCATGGTTCAAAGTCTCGGTCTCGGCCGCCGACTCGGCCGGCACCGAGACGGATCGGTCTCGGCGACTCGGATCGGACTCGGGCGATACGCAAAAAACGCTACATAGAGCGCCAAAAAAATTATGAAAAAATCATGACAAATCATAAAAAAATGTAAACATCCAAATTCATGCATCACATATTCAAAACATATCACCTAACACTCAAAACATAACGTGAAAGCATAAATACAAGCGTCGTCGGTAGAAAAATATCAAAATACATGCATAATATAGTAAATTGCACAAAATAATTCATAAGTACCTGCTAATATAGTCATTTCCACATTGAATTACGAGGAGGCTCCAAATCATCATTATCATCTGGCCCGCGATAAGTATAGAAACCAGGCATATAGTTTCCATAAGGATAATGATATGTTTGTGGGTGAGATCCTGTAGGCTGAGATGATTGGCCAGAGGATCCACTATCAGAGTAATATGGCGGTAGGGGTTGTGCAATATCAGCTCCATGGTGATAATACCCAAAACCTCGATATTCAGTGCTGCTAGTAGAGTAATCACCAGTGCTAGAATAATCAGTGCCAGAATATTGGCCAGATGTCAAACCCAACCCCTGTAAATGGCCTTCAAGACTATGATGACCATGTGAGTAGTAATCATGTCCACTCGAATAATCATCGCTAGAACTGAATTCGACCAACCGATCCAAATGCCTACGCTGCTGTGAAATCCCCGCCCGGCCTCCATGATCTGTATCTTGTGTGGCATAATATTGTGAATCCCATGTTAAAGCATCATCTCGTTGGCTTCCACCAACACCATGAGTTTCTTCAACATTACCACCATCACCACCATCACTGCCGCCATCACCCTCACCACCATCACCCTCACCACCATCATCGCCACCACCACCGCTGTCATCATCACCGCCACTTTCGTCAGTATGACGAATACCTTCATCTAACCAACCTAAGTCATCTGGTGGTAACATCGGCTGTTCTCCCTCACGAATCCACTCATCCAAAATAACATCATCATTGAAAATATTGTTCAGATCAATTGGGTTGTAATAATCATCAGTGTCGCTTTTGCATGTCAAGTTTCTTACTCGCAACCGCATATTGTAATGCACATATACTAGTTTATGCAACTTTTTCATTGCCAACCGGTTGCGCAGTTTTGTATGAATTAGCGACCACGTGCTCCAATTTCTTTCACAACCCGATGAAGAACATGTTTGGCTTAAGACTTTGATGGCAATTTTCTGCAGATTGGGAGCTTCTTCGCCATAATTAATCCACCAATCAGCTGGAAGAGATTGTTGCACTGCTCTTCTAGTTAGTGAGCTTCCAAATTCTCCAACTCCATCCACAAATAATTTTATCTGTGAGAATACACATCACAAGTGTTAATATTTGCATAACATTATATCGATGAAATAAATAAATTATTATTACCTCATTAATAGCTCTTGCTTGTTTAGTCAAATCTGGCTCCAATCTTTTAATGACCTCCTTTAATCCATATCTCACTTCTGGATGTGTAGAAAAGTTTTTTGAATATTGGAGTGCTGGATTTAAAAAATATGCTGCAATAATGTAAGCAAACGATTGTTATGATATGACAGTTTCAATTTCTAGTCAACAAATATGATTTCTAGGCAAATGAATTACCAGCAGCATGCAAGTGTCTATGCAATTGTCCCTCCCATCTTCTATCAATGATGTCCCAGTACTTCTTCCAGTTCTTATTTGAGGCCTTTATAGCCAATTTTGCTCTATCCATAGCTTCATATATAATAGATAGTGTAGGTTTCTTGTCCTGGTCCACTATCTTCAAGACTCTAACAAGAGGATCCATAATGTTTTGGACCTCTCTTACCTTCTTCCAAAACCGGTCAGTCAGAATGAGATTAGCAACCTTATCTCGCACACTTCTTCTACTCCTTTCCTTGTTGAATTCACGCCATTCTGTAGTCGTGTACATTCTTTTCAAATCTTGCTCATAGCGAATAAGGCTTTCAATAGAAATAAACTCGGTGGCAAACCGTGTTATACCTGGTCTCAACAAATCTCTATCTTTGGTGTATAGCTTCATTAAATTCACCACTTTGAGGCTATTGTAAATGAATGATGTGATCACCTTAGCATCATCCAATGTCTCCTTGACTGATTTCAAAGAGCCAATATCTTCAAGCATCAAATCAATGCAATGTGCTGCACAGGGAGACCAAAACAAATGTTTTCTCTTCTCTATCAACATGTGACCAGCTGCTTTGAAACTTGCCTCATTATCTGTGACAACCTGCACGATATTTTCTTCGCCAACTTCATCAACAACTTTATCCATTAGCGAGAATATATACTCAGCAGTCTTCGAGATATTAGTGGTATCAACAGAAGTATGGTAGATCATGCTTCTATCACAATAAATCATGAAATTAACAATAAGCTTTCTATTATGAGAACTCCATCCATCACACATGATCGTGCAACCATACTGCGGCCATTTTGTTTTTATTGAAGCAATATATACTCCAATTTCTTTCACTTCCTCCTCTAAATAGAGATTGCCAATCTGGTATCCTGTAAGGCCTTTTACACCTGGACCTGCCTCCGCAATAGTATTAATCATGGCTTGGTAGTAAGGACCACTATCAGCTGCATTGAATGGTATTGCATTGTAGTGAAAGAACTTCGCCACGGATTTCCCAACTTTTTTCATATTCTCAGTTGAGAACATGCTTTTGATTGATTTCTGTTTTGTTGGGAACATGTAAGGATCAATACCACGAGCTGGAATTTCAGCTTCTCTCATAGTCATACTCCGACGCAATCCACGGTTACTCCCTGATCCTGAAGGCTGTGAACTACTGCCACCAATATCAACTCCTTCTGCCGATCTCCAAGCCATTTCACGACTTTCTTTCATGGCTTGTTTCAGTTGTCTTCTTTCAACTCCTTCTAAACCACCAACTTCTTCAATTTCATTATCAGAATCTTCTTCGGTCACATCATAGAAATCTTCCTCACTTAAAGATCTCATAAGTCGGTCTTTTTTAGATTTAATGGCCGCTCTTTCTTTGCTACCTTCAGAAAGATGTCATCTCATTATTTGAGATATCTCTTTTGATACTCGCAAGCATCCTTCCACCTGACCGGGTACATGTGCTATATGCTGCTTCAATCTAGTGATACCACCATGGACTTGTTTCCCACAATAATTGCACTTCACAAGTTTTCTACTTCCACCAACAGGGGTACCATGTTCCCATCCAATATCGCGTTGCTTTGGAGGCATACTGAAATTTAAAAAAAATTATCTGTTAAATTAAATTAAAACTAAAATTAACTAAATTAAAAAACATTAAATTAAACTCAATTAAATGAAACTACAATAAATTAAACTAAACTAGTTTATACTAGATTAAGCAACACTAACTTAATTACCTAACTTTAATAAAATAATTAAATTACCTAATTTAATTACAAAACTTTATTAAATTAAATTAACCTAAATTAAGTTAACTAAACTAATTTAAATTAAATTAAATTCAATTAAATGAAACTATATTAAATTAAACTAAACTAATTTATACTAGATTAACCTACAATAACTTAATTACCTAACTTCAATAAAATTATTAAATTACCTAACTTAATTACAAAACTTTATTAGATTAATTAACCTAAATTAAGTTAAATTAACTTTACCTAAACTAACCTAAATTAAATGACATTAAATGCAAATTAATTAGAGAGAGAGAGAGGAACAGAGAGAGGGAGAGAGACGGAGACAGAGGAGAGAGAGGAACACAGTGGAGGAGAGAGAGAGAGAGACAGAGGGAGAGACAGAGAGAGACTGACAGGGAGAGGGAGAGATACAGAGAGAGAGAGAGTGCGACAGAGAGAGAGATACAGAGTGAGAGAGAGAGAGAGTGCGACAGAGAGAGAGATACAGAGTGAGAGAGAGAGAGATACAGAGAGAGAGAGAGAGAGTGCGACAGAGAGAGAGAGAGATACAGAGTGAGAGAGAGTGCGACAGAGAGAGAGAAAGAGAGATACAGAGTGAGAGAGAGAGAGAGTGCGACAGAGAGAGAGAGAGAGATACAGAGTGAGAGAGAGTGCGACAGAGAGAGAGAGATACAGAGTGAGAGAGAGAGAGAGAGTGCGACAGAGAGAGAGAGAGAGATACAGAGTGAGAGAGAGAGAGTCCGACAGAGAGAGAGAGAGATACAGAGGGAGAGGGAGAGAGAGTCCGACAGAGAGCGAGAGAGAGAGAGACAGAGAGAGAGAGAGCACGCGCCGCTGCGGAGAGAGAGAGCCGGGAGAGAGAGTAGCTGCGGGGAGAGAGAGAGAGAGAGAGAGAGAGCGCGCCGCTGCAGGCCAGAGAGAGAGCGCGCGCCGCTGCGGCCTGCGGGGGAGAGAGACAGAGAAAGAGAGGAGAGAGAGGCACAGAGGGAGGGAGAGAGAGAGACTGAGAGGGAGAGAGGGGAGGAGTTACCTGCGACGGCGACGGCGACGGCGACGGCTACGGCGACGAGGTCGGACGGCGAGGGCCGGAGGGCGTCGCGGGGGAGACGGCGAGCGCAAGAGAGAGAGAGAGAGAGATCAGATCTGATCTCTCTCTCTCTCCCCGAGCGGATTTTAAGGGGAAGTCACGGGCGGCCGAGTCGACCCGGATCGGGTCCGACTCGGACCCGACCGGGCGACTCGGCCGAGTCATTCACGACTCGGCCGAGTCGCCCGAGTCGGGTCCGAGTCGGACCCGATCCGGGTCGACTCGGCGATTCACGCATGACTCGGGCCTCCGAGTCATACCGGAGGCCGCCGAGTCGGATACGACTCGGCCGAGTCGTATCCGACTCGGCCGATCCTTTGATCCTGCCTAAAATCAAGCAAGCAAAGCTTATTAGCAGAATTTTAAACAAATAAATATGCGGATGTGATAAAAATTATGCAAAATTAGAGACTAATCACACCCCCACACTTATCTTTTTGCTCGTCCCGAGCAAAAGAAAAATAAGAAAATTATTAAACCACTTTCGCAGGTGACGCGATTGCACTGAGCATGTGCAACAAGCCGTTAAACCTCTAGGTTTCCCCTAGAGGAGGAGTTTTGTCTCCTGAGGGTTTCAGCTGATTACACCCACAAAATCTATAAAGAAAGAAATCAAATGTTAATATTTTTGAAAACACATTTTGAAAATAGAGAAAAGTGTTGAAGTCTTTTTGCAAAAATATAAGTGATCCAAGGTCAGAGGTTAACTAGAAATTGATCTTCCTTAAACTAAGTCGAAATGCAAAATCTTGTTATAAATTAAATGTAAGAATTTAAAATTGAATTGACTTTTTGATCTTTTATAAAACTTAGAAAAATATGCACTTTGTGAACAGTGAAGGTTTTTGGGATATCGACTCTAACTTTCATGCCATTTGTTTTCTTATTATATATATATATATATTTCTTTCCTTAGTTTTCTTAGGTTTTCTTATTTACCCGGGTAGTGAGCCTTTAGTCGGTGACTCCCAAACCAGATGATCTTAGGGACCAGATGAGAAAACATCCTTCAGACTTAAGGACTCGAGTAAACAAGGCCACAAAACTAAAGGGGATTATTTATTTTGTCCACCGTTTTAGGTGTGAATAATCATGCTTCCTGAGGCATAATTACCCAACTTTAATAAGTGATTTTTATTATCATAATTAATTTTTTAATATATATATATATATATATATTATGGCATTTTCAGTATTTGTTTCAATCTCAAAAATTGTGTAAGTGTGGAGTGCATAAATCTAAGGCAAAAAATTCAAGATCAAATTATCTTTTCAATCTTACTTTCTTATCCTAAAATTTAAACAAGATCTATTATTTTGACTCGGTTTAAAATTTCATAATTTTAGGTCTTCCTAATTCCTAAGATAATATTAATTTTCTTAAAAATGGATCAAAACTATTTCTCTTCTTTCAAAAAGTTTTGTAAAAAGAAAAGAAAAGAGTTTTTATATAAAAGATTTTTTTAATTAAAAAGAAGTGTAAAAGAAAGAAAATGTAAAACTAACTATGTTAGTAAACCCTCCCCACACTTATCTCATGCAGTGTCCTCAATGCATCGTGAATGTGTATATACATAAAACAAATGGGAAAGGAAGAAAAATTATCTCATGGTGATGGCTCCGGTGGTGGTCTGATTGGGCTAAGCGTTGCTACCCAATCAGGATAATGTGGATCTTGAAGGAACTCACCAATGACCTCTCTAATATGACCCAATAAAAGAATGATTGAACGAATGGTCTTATTGAAATATTTATCCCCATCTAATTTTCAATTTTCAAAAATAATTACTGAGTCATTTTTTAACATCCTTGTCCAACAATGAAGTGTGATTTTGGAAGATGAGTGATTTGGACTTAAATGGAACAGGAGTAAAAACCGATACCGACTCGGAAATTTGACTCAGATCAAGTCGAGAGTCAATAATGAGAGTCAAAATGGTTCAAAAATAGGGTCCAAACCAAAGAATTGATATTCACACACTTTCCCCATCAATGAAGTGTGATCATGAGAGATTGGTGATTCCATTTCACGGTGTACTGGTACAGGATTCAATGTTGACTCCGGAATAGAGAAGAAATCTGGTAAAGATACCGGATTCATTATTGAATCAAAAAGTAAAATGGAATTACTAACATGAGGTTCAAGATCACATTCAGGTTCGATTTCAATTTCAGGAAAGGGATAACTTGCCAGAATATCCAGGCGACTTTCATATCTTGGAGTTTGGTCAAGTTCAAATGTGTGTTCTGAAATTAAATCTGGATTCCCAAAATGACATGATTCATGGGTCCAATCAGTATAGTTAGGGATATAAGGATCGGTCAAAGGTTGACAAGAAAGACTTTCCTCGCTCTCATTGATCAATTCGCTCATAAGTGAGTCTAACCTACTGATAGGGTGTGTAACAGAATTTGGATTTGGAATCATGTCTTCCATACTCTTTGCAATTGGTTCTTCTTGAAAAGGTGAGTGTGAAAGTTGATTTTGAAAATTGTGGTGAAATTGTAAGTCCGTCAGATGTTGCTCGGACTCACGCAAGGGTTCTATACTCAAGTCCAGTATTGATGGTTGTTCATATTTAATTGGTGAGACTGGAAAAGATGAGTAGGACTCTTGAAAAATTGGTTGAGATGATGAGTCCAATATATTTTGCATTCTTTCACAAAAGACTTCCAAACGCTTTTCTAGCTCAAATTCTTCTTCAATTGGTTGCTCTAGAAAAGGGGTATATGGAGTTTGATGTGGGAAGGATTGTGAATTGAGCAAATTTTGAATTTGTTGTGGGGACTCTTCCATACTCCTTTCCAAATCAGATTTTTCTTCGGTTGGTCGAACAGGAAAAGGAGTATATGAACAAAATCGGGGAATGAACTTTGTGAAAATTGTGGACAAGGCGGTTGAGAATTTGACTCAGGGTAGGTGAATTCCCATTGACTCTGTGAAGAGTTGAAATTATTTTGAAAATTATGGTCATATGGTTGGGGATATGGGTCATATTGATTCGGATAATCCTAACTCTGCATAAATGGTTGGTTCATGTTGTACATAGCCGGGTCAGAGTTATTCGAGTCAAATGAGGTTGGGGTGAACTATGGATTCATATTATAATTGAAAGAATTGTTATTAAAATGCATATCACAATTTACAAAAAGAAAAACAAACAAAAAAACAACAAAGAAAAAGAAAAAGAAAAAGAAAACAAGCCTATGCTAGGGTTGACTTAGACTTAGACGACTCCTAACTGGTTAGACTGTCCACGGGGGGTATATTGTCGGAAGCTGACCACAAGTTAATCGGCCAGGTAGGGGCAAGATCAGTGGGAGGTATCCCTGCTAGAGCAACGAGCCTAATTATGCTAAACCACTGTTCTTCGAGGTTTCGCCTCTCAATCCCCAACCTTAAACACCGATTTGACAAGAGTCAACTTCTAACAACTTTCTCCTTAGGTCAATCTCTTAAATGAGTCTGAGATGTCCCTAGGGGCCAACGTCTAGCAATTTTTATTTAGGCTTGGGTTGTGTGAGTGGGGAGGTGATTTTTGGGCTAAAGGAGGGTAATGACTTCCCCACCTTATGTTGTCTTAGGTTTTGTCCTTAAGTTTAATTTGTACAAGTGTGCAATATAGATAAGAATGAACACAAAAAAGCGAGTAAATCACTGAAGTGTTTGTCCTATGCTATATGCAATGCCATATGTACACTAATGTTTAAAATAACGATAACACAATGATAACATTTTTCCTTTGTTATGTTAATATAGGTTATAACGTAACGCATAATGTAAGTTACGCGATTTAATATTTATTTAATAAAAATAAATATATATACTATATTTAAGAATTTATAAAAATAGGAAAATAATTTTAAAAAATCTAAAAATATATCAAAATAATATATCACACATTTAGCAAGTCTCACAACAATTTTTAGCAAGTATTACAATAATTTTTCACATTCACAAGTTATAATAAGTTCGGAAACATAACAAATTTCATAATAAGTTCGCAAATATAACAAAATATAACAAGCATGATAATTGAATTATAACAAGTATGATAACAAGCATGATAATTTTTAGCAATTATATTTTGATAATATTATCTCAGCCAATATTTTTAGCAATTATCTCTCTCTGCTCTCTCCGCCTAGATATTTCACTCTCCGCTCTTCCCCTCCGATCTCTTTCCGCTCTTCCCCTCCCGATCTCTCTCTGCTCTCTCCAGATCTCTCTCTCCTCTCTCTCCTGGGAGAGAGCAGAAAGAGATCAGGAGGGGAGAGACCAGAGGGGGGAGAGAACTTACATGTGCTTGGAGACGACGCCGGCGAGAACCATCACGACGGAGAACCACCAGAGGTAGGTCTTACTCTTCTTTCTTCTTCTCAGCGCCGACGACAAGGTTGCAGAGACGGCGGCGACGTTGCAGAGAGGATTTTTTTTAACCCTACACCAAGCGAATTTGGGGGGTTTTATAAAAAGTCGACTTGTACCGTAACGTAAGTTACGGTGCGTTACGTTAATAACGTAACGTAACGAACATTACGAGCAAAATAACTATAGTTATGAAACATTGTGTTTTTTAGCCTTGTTACGTAACAATTGGTCGGCGTTAGGTCATATAACGAGTTATAACGAGTTATATAACGGGGTTTTTAGAACACTGATGTACACCTCCTATCAATATCACAACAACACAAGAATAAAATACAGTATATTGGAATGAAAATTGACACGTGCTTAGATGCAAATGTCTAAACCGTTTTAAAGCATCCAATTTTCGTATTTTAATTCTTAAAATTATTTGCAGTGTACATGTAATATAAATAAAAATTAGCAGCAGAGTATATAAATATACAAGAATTTACCTAACCACACAAAAGAAAGTGTGGACTTCTGCAACGCTAAAAATTTAACCTGCACACCAAAAACAAAGAAGAAAAGTTAACAAAAACGTGAAATCAAACCGTTCTCATCCCCGACAACGGTACCAAAATTTGATCGGGGGAAATCTCGCACAAAAAGTGTATATTTTAAAATTAAGATTTAAAGTGTGTGTGCTTTGGCTTCTCGATACTTCCGTTATAGCATAGAGGCTAAAACGGGTCGAATCCATAAGGACGGGAGGCGATAGAAGATTTACCGGTTGATTTACGTGTTTGTTAAAAAGTTCTTCAAAGTTTTAAAGAATGAAAAGGAAAGAAAATAAAGAATGAAAAGAGAAGTGTACGGTGGAAACAAAGAAGTGAGAAACATAAAAAAGAATAGTTTTTGTGGTTTTTGATATTTCTAAAATAAAGTGAAAAAGAAAGAAAACTCATGGCACTAACTACTAATGACTTCACCAACATGCTAACCTCTTCGTGATAGTTGCCTCACATGTATCATTGGCCATCACTAGTCCTTGGTTCAAGAGCTTTACAAAGCATGGCCCATATATAACTCATCACATCCAAACTCAACAAAACAAGTTCAAGGTACACTTAAACTATCAAAACTAAAAGTAAGCATGGAGAAAGTAATGTTAGCTTGTTAGAGAGTTAGAAAGTTAGAGCGTTATATCCATCATCATGAGCCATCAATGACTCTTGCAAGAGTAAGGCCAAGTAGAGGCTATTAGATTCATGTGGATTATCATAAAAGAAGTTAGACTAGTTGTTGGTTAGTAGTTAGTTGCCATGAGAGAAAAGATTAGCTAAACATATAAGAGGAGTTAGATAGAAAACAAAGAGAGGTAAAACGAGCACCTTTAATAGCTTGTCACCTTCTATTACAAGCACTCTTGCATTCCACTCATGTATCACTCTTTCTCCTAATACAAGATCTAAAATAAAATGAAAAATATAATGGAGGAAGACGAATACTAACTTAAACTACCCTAAACTACAAAATGGAAATGAAAACTACCCTAAACTCTGCATATCACTCCCTTTGGAACCCCAATGGATATTTATAGGCACCAGGGAAGGGGGGCCAGGGGACAACCCCTAGCCCGAAGCCAAGGCCTAGCCGCGGCCGTACGGCCGCGACCAGCCCTTGTAGGCCGTGGAAACGCGGCCTCCTTAGGGAAGTGCGCGCGGCGCTTTAAGCCGCGCGCTGTCCTGTCTGTCCCCTGTCAGCTTCTGCCCCGGTTTCTGGTTTTGGGCCCCTGATTTTGACGAATCAGCTTTTCTAGGTCAATGGCTGTGATATAGGCTTTTAATCACCCATTAAATGGTGATTTAGGGTCTTCTTCTTCATTGCACACCATGGACCTAAAATCAAGCAAGCAAACTTTATTAGCAGAATTTTATACCAAATAAATATGCGGATGTGATAAAAATTATACAAAATTAGAAACTAATCAGTATACAATCAGGTCATGTGTACAATCATATGTCGATCATAGTTATATACGTACAGTCGGGTGATCACGGTTAGTCACAATACATTAACAGTTTACTATTATTAATTATGTCAGCGAACACCAATTGTCACAGACGCATCCCATACTACGTCTACTACACATTCCAATCGAGATCCTCAGTTATTGAAACTGATCGGTTAGAGACAGTCTGTGTTTTAGGTGGGTCCCATGCATACCCCGGACCACGGCCCAGACTCCTGGCGCTGAACCAGGACCTACCGTAAGGTAGTCAGGAACATGTATAACAGGTCAGGTATTTGTATAACATGTATAACATGAACAGAAACAGGACGGGGTGCCAGTCACCCCACGGGAACCCTGCAGTGGAACCCTCTTCGGCTGCGCAACCTAAATCCTAGGTCCACCCAAAATACAGACGATGTCTCCTCCATCAATTTCCCTAATCTCAGTGTAAGTTATTTAATGTCATGTTATTAGTTTATCAAGATTATTTAATGTGCATGTCACTTAGATCACTGAGATAACTCGGTGATAGTCCCGGTAACAATATCAACATGTGTAATCATGATATCGGTATAACAGGAATATATAATATCAATGAACAAGATACCGATATAACAGGAATATGTAACAAGTATAACATGAAAGTGTTGTTACCGTGTAACAGTATTTTCCCAGCAATTAATGGTAACATGGACATGGCAGTTATTAGGTAGATACCAAGTATAATCAGTTAAGTTTCTCAGGTAAATCAAGATATTCAAGATGAGTAATGACCTACTGTCATGAATATAATAATCCGGGCAATGTATCAAAGTCGTCGATATATCCATCCTCCAAGTCATCAATAAATCAGATCGATCAATAGCTGTCATAAAACTTCGAACATGTAATATAGTCACCGATATCAATAAAATCATTCATAATAACTCTATCTCCATAACTGAAATAGTCAAGAACCAATCATGAGGTAATATATATATCCTCGAGATTAAAATCAGACTTATCCAATCATATTGAAGATCATAACTAAAGAATATAACGTTCTCGATCAATATAACATCTCAATCATCTCTACATCTAATATCCAACATTGATAAGATCATCTGTAGTCAATCAAATCACTAAGGTAATTCCAAAAGTCTTTATTTCATTAATCCAAAACCAAGATCATAATTAAGGAGTGCCACATCCTCGATCAATATGAAATCTAAATCCTCCATATATCTAGTAACAATATCAATAAGGTCATCAATACATCAGTCAAGCTCACCAATGAAGGAATCTAGAAATAATAGCTCATAATAGTTCAGAAGTCTGTCTCAACGCATACACTAGCCTCAAGGGTATTATATTCAGACATATCCATGTATCGGTAAAACAGTCTGTCGATAAAGCAAATCATGTCTAACACATCCTCAATATCTAAAAGAGTTCTAATCGGAATAGTCACAACAATTTGTCCGATAAATAGCACACATAAAATATGAATTTCTAGTCCTCAATCATCAATCAATCGGCCTCAAGATCAATATACTTATATTCTAAGATTTATTACCGCTAGGTCAGTTACTAGATCAAGTCTCGTTCACGGTATATCAATGCTAGGTTTAAGCCAACAATGACAATATACCAACATATGAAATGATGCCAATAAATGCTCATATCAATGAAATACATAGGGTGTACAATCACTGATGTCATATGAAATTGTACAGGTAATCATACTGGTACAATATGTCATATAATAACATGAAATGATACGAATAGATACATGAACACTACTGGCAACAGTAAATAAGAAAAAGACATAAGAACAAAAACTCACAACACAATTAAATAAAATTTAAACAAAGAAGTAAAACACTCACTAATAAAATTAAATAAAGAAAGGAAACACTCACAACAAATTAAATAAAATTACATAGAAAAGAAACTCACCTGAACTCGATCACAAGTCGAAAGCACTGAAATCATAAGGCCTCGATAAATCTACATGGTTTATTCCAATAGAAATTGTTAGGTTTTTAAAAGTATGTTTTACTTGGGAGTATTAAGGGGTTTTAATCTTGATTAATTGGTTTGGGGTTGGAAATATGATCATCTGGATTACATGAATTAGTAGAGTTAAATTTAAATTAATTGCTAATTTTTTGTTGGATTTTAATAGACTTTAAATCATTAAAATACTTAACGAGTTGAATCTAACATTAAGGGAAAAGGTTTAAAGTGGGTGATTTGATTTAAATTTCATGTTACTATTTATCTAAAATTTTATCATAAAAATAAAATTATTGTAGACTATTGTTTTTATTTATCTTTTTTTTGATATTTTTAATAAATTATTTTAATATGCAAATCTTGTTTCTTTCTTTATTCCTTCCTTTTTCTTTTCTTTTTCTTTTTTACATTTCTCTAACAGTAGCCCAGGCCCAGGCTCAGGCTAGGCCGGACCAGGCCAGGCCCAGGCCTGGTCCAGAATTCCTTTTTTTTCTTTTTTTTAACAAGGCCCAAGGCCCTGTACAGTCCAGCCCGGCCAGACCCGGGCCAGGCCGGGTCTGGTCTGGCTGTTAAGTTATTATTATTATTATTTTTTTAGCACAGGCCAGGCCTGTGCTGCCAGGCCCAGGCCCGGCCAGGCCCGGCCTGGGCTCGGTCATGCCCAGGCCGGCTGCTTCGGCCTGGCCGAGGCAGCAACCTCTCCTTTTTTTGAAATCTTTTTTTTGAAAATCTTTTGTTAAAAATACTAAAAAAATATATAAATTAAAATATGAGTTGGAATATCTTCGCATGTATTTTAGTTAGATTTTAGAGTAGATTTTTGATGTATAAAATTATTCATAGAGATCACGGTATAGACATGATATTAATAAACTTTTTATATTAAATAAATTTTGAGAAAATAAATTACTTGGATTTGATCTCCCTTAGCATGTTCTTCATTTTATGCACTTCAAAATCCTTTTGTTTTGATCTCCCCTAACATGTTCTTCAATTTCTGCACTTCAAGATCTTTTGTTTTGATCTCCCCTAACATGTTCTTCAATTTCTGCACTTCAAGATCATTTTGTTCATGCTTCGCTTGACGAGAAAAGAAAGGGGATGGGGAGAGTTGGGTCATGATTTTCTTTTGGAGGTAGAAAAAGAGGAAAAGCTTAGGGTCTTTATATAGGTTATTAGATATTTTAGAAATTTGAATTCTAGTTAGGTTTAAATTGCTTAATTTAGTAGTTCAGATATGAATTGAAGATTGCTAAAAATATCAAGGAGATTCGGTTTAGATATGATTTTTGTTAGGATTTAAATTAAAATTAGTTAATATTAATGAAAAAGATTTGATAAGAGAGGATTTTGATTAGGATTAGAATTGGGTTTTGGGTTAATGGGTAAGGATCTCAAGGGTACTGGGTTGTAGGTTATATTTGGGCTTAGTTAAAAGAAATAGTAATATGAAGAATAAGAAAAATAGAGAGTGGCTCGCGGGCTAGTTTTTGGGCTTAAAGAAAAATAGAAAAAGATGAAAATAAGGAAGTGGGATTGGCTCATGTGGGCTTAGCATAAAAAGAAAAAGAAAACAAAAAGAAGAAGAAGAATGGGCTGAGCTTATTAGGCTTGAAATGAAAATAATAATATACCCATTAATAATAATTTAAAATAACTAAATATAAGCAATAAGAGTCTACAAGTCATAAACAATAATAATACTAATAATGATACTAAATCAAGTTAATTAATAATAATAAGATAATTTTTTAAAATAATTATATGGTATTATTAAATAGGGGATATTACATCCGGCCTCTTGTATCCCCCCTACGTGAGGGTTACCGTGAGGTCACAATTATGGAAGACGGGTTACTTCCTATTTCCCTCGGTATTGAGCGCATGACCATATTAACGCGACAACCCGCTTGACTAATGTTGTAAATTTCTATGTGGGGCTGTTTGTTGCAAGGAAGTGGACGGAAGTAAGGAAATAGGGAAGTATAATTGCTCACTTTCCTATCTATCCAAACACCGGAAAAGGAAAATAAGAAAACCCCTTTTCCTTTTCTCTTTTCTCTTTTACACAACCATTTCCTCACTTCCAGAGTGCTACAGTTAATTTTGTGGTCATGTAAATCTCATTTGTAATAAGTTGTAGTACAAAACAGTAATTTTTTGATCATATAAATTTCACTTGCATTCTAATTACAGTCCATTTTTTATTTTCTTAATTAATTTTTATTTTAATATTATTTTACGGTTAACATTGTGATCAACTTTTTCACTTCCACTTTCACATTACCATCCAAACACCGGAAAAGACAAAATATTTTTCAAATCACACTTCCCAACAACATCCAAACACCGGAAAACTTACTAACCAATTCTCAAGTTCCAGAGGGAAATATTATCACTTCCTCAATTCCTCACTTCCTCACTTCCACCCTTAACCAAACAGGCCCTGTGTGTATTTGTCAATTTCTGATAAAGAGGTCTAATTCAAGGCCTAAGGTTCACTATGGTCTCCTCAGGATGCAACAAATGTCACGAAGTGTAGGTTCAAGGCTGAAAGCCACCTACACCTATTACATAGGAACATGCCCATATATCTTTACATTGTTTCTCCTCTTTGAAATTTCATTTTTTGGGGGTTGATGGTTTTATTTTAATAAATAAATTAATTAAAAAATAAAATTTCGGGTGTGACTCATATGGCTTGATCAGCCATATGAGCCAGCCCACTTCAATATTTGGGTTTTATTTTAATCTTATTTAATTTTGATATTATTGTTGAAGAGTTCCATTATTATCTAATATCTTCTGGCAGTTAGTGACAACCAGAAGATACTTGAAAGGAAATTTCTCAACGACTATCGATCGTTTCTTAGAAATGATCGTTCTTTCTTCCTATAAATTGGACAAGTCTTTGATGGATAAAAAGACACAAAGAAACAACTCTCTTTCTCTTCTCATTACCAAAAAAACTACTCCTTTCTTAAAATCTGGTAGCAAAAGGTCACCTTCTCTTGATTCGTACATCAGGAGAAAAACGGGGGGGGGGGGGGGGGGGGGGGGGGGGGGGTCCCGCTAGGGAGCCGATACTCTTGGATCCCCGTATGAGACGAGCCTTGGTTTTTAGTGTAGACGCTATCTCGGTCTCTCTCAAAAAGGCTGGTTAGTTATCTTTTTTAATCTTTTTATTAATTTGGTTTTAAGATTGATTAGATTCAAAATATTATTAGCAATAATTTTGCTAACAGATCCTGAGTTAAAGTTTCATTTCCAGCCATCGATCAAACTTGATGAACAACTGGAATTCATTCTCACCTCCTCCAGTTGGACTCTGCTTCCTGAGTCTGCTCCCTCTGCCGCTCTCCCCACTCCACCCTCCTTAGCCTCCACCTCCTCCCATCAGCCTTCATCTCATCTACCTTGCTTCTCCACTCCAACCTCCCCACTCCACCCTCCTCCACTCCAACCTCCTCCTGTCAACCTCCACCCCAGTCCGTCTTCGCTTCCTCTCCTTAACCTTTGGTCTCGTACTGGCCCCTAAACAAACCTGAACCAGATAGATTCAACTGATAAGAAGCCAAACCCAAGTCAGATTGAGTCAAGCATTAACAAGGGCAATTTGCAAAGCCAACCTGAGTTGACCCAGACCTCACCCAACCCGCCCAAACCCCGTTACCTATTTTCTGCCAACCAGAAATTAAAAAGAAAACTTCTTTGTGCCAACTGGATTTATTAAAAGCAAAGCCAATTGATGCCGCCATGCCCTTCTCTCTAATACAAACTCCAATTAGGTTAACACATAAGTATGTACTAGCACACCAAGCATGTGGTCGTGTGCAACGCACACCATGAGTAAAAGAAAAAAAAAAATCACAGAGCAATTGCCACAATTTATTTATATTAGAGTTGTTATTATGTAAATTTGTATATTGTATGCAAATCATTATTCTAACTATTTTGTTCATGTAGAAAATAGCCAATGTGCGATTAATCGGTAGAAATAGCTAATTAAAAGTTAAAATAAATCGTACTTTTATCTAAATAGCATATATATAAAAAATATAACCATGTGTAAATAAAAAGAAAGTTACAATAAAAAGTAAATAAAAATGCTTATCCAATACAACCATTCATAAAGTGGATAGAGTTAAAAAAAAATATATGATTGGGGATTGAATGGTTTTGACATTACCTAACAATAAGGAGATAAAACTACAACATAGCAGATCAAAATAAAGATGTTAGGAATGTGTAGAGATTATTTGAGAAACCTCTAATTTAGAATAAAGGTGAATGAGAAGTATTTTGGGATAAGCTCAAATTTAATTAGAATTGATACTTTACAAAGATAGGAATTTTGTAAGATCTCTATGTGGGTTCGAAGTTAGCGAACAAAATTTTAATGGGGAATTATTTAATACTGTAGCAAAAAAAAAACTTATAAAATACCATGAGTTAAATTTAAATTCTAGGACGTGTAGCCTTTTCTACTCTTTTTTACTTTGAACAATTATGGATTTTGATATAAATGCAATTGAGATTCTAACATGAGGAGTTGCTACAATTATAGTTTGATGGGTTATACATTTAAATTGAGATTCTAGTAACTGATAACTTAGTGGAATTATAATTTGATGGATTTTTATTCTATTTTTATTTAAATATCTACTTGAGTCGATTTCATTGTCTATTCAAACATGTCTTTTTCTAGATTTAATATATGATATAAAAAAAGAGAAAAGAGACATTTAAACTTTAGAATTGGTTGATTTGTTGAAGATTAAAGATGTAGTAAAGTTTCTTAAACTTTGAATTTATGAAGTTTTAGATATTTAAGAAGATGAATGACTTAAGTAGATCTTAATAGAATCTTAAACATAATAAAAGATAGATTTCTTTTGATGCCTATTAGAGTAGTAAGATTATCTTCGTAATATTAGTATTAGTAAGGTCTTTTCTGTAATCATGTACCCACCCTATTCCTACTACGCTATGTATTGTGTTTATGCTACAAATGGAGACACCCTATTGTGGGATGTACCATCTCCTCTCTACTTCTATAGATATAAAAGTGATAAAACTCTCTCATCAAGCAGAAAATATTTAGTTCCTTTCTTCTTTTCGATTTCAATTCTTTATCCTTTTCTTTCTTTAATATTTTGTTTCATTTCTAGTTCATTGTTTTTTTTTTTTCCTTCTTCATTTTTTCTTTCTTTTTCTCTTTTTGCCTTTTCCTTATTTTTCTTTTTCTTTCTTTTTATTTATCTGACTCGAAGTGATTATTCTCTTCTTTCTCTTCTTCTCATTGACCGCCCTTACCCTACCCCTTTCTTCTACGCTGACCCACCCAACCCACCATCCAACCTTATCTAATGGCTCCCACCCACTTCTCTTGCACCACCCACACCAAATCACCACAGCCACACCCTGTAGTAAAGGTTGTTTCCATAAAATTCTATCGGTAAGGTCTTTTTTTGTAATTATGTGCTATCCCTATCCTTACTATCCTGTATAGTAAAGACTATTTCTATAATATTAGAATTAGTAAGGGTCTTTCCTGTAATAATATGATTTCCTATCCTCACTATGCTATGTGCTATTATTGTGCTATATAAATAAGAATGACACCCTTAGTTTGGGTGTACCCTCCTCTCTCTGCATGTAGCTAAATAGAAACCTGAAACTATGTGACATCCTGCATTCTTCATCATTTGCAGGTAGAATACATCTTATCTTATCACTAATTTCAGACTGCAACCTTGTTTTAGAGTTGTAGTTGTGGAAGGTAATTCCCATCAGCAGACATTCTGTCCTCATGGAAAACGGTTGTTGAAAAGTACCCTTGCCACAAAACATCTTTTCTCGATAAAAAGAAAATCTCAATATAGGGGACAGATTCAGTGACGAGGGCAGTGGAGATAAATGGAAATATAAACCCCTACTGGTAGAAATCGCAAACCTGCTCGCTTTAGATTGAGGACCTAACATCTGCTTTTTCTTTTTAAGCTACATCCGAGAAACAACATTGAAGAAAGGACTTTCTTTTAACTCTTTGGTATGTTTGATTGGCTGCAAAATGCTTGCGAATTGCAAAAACATTTGCAAATTTACACAGTTCATTTGTTTGGTTTAAGCTGCAATTCCAGCCCATTTTGCTACCCAGCTGGAGTTTTGCATCGGCAATTCCAGCCCATTTTGCAACCCAGCTGAAGTTTTGCAACGGGCTTGTAAAAAGAGAGCCCGTGGTCTGCCCGTGTCCCCCATCTCAAAATTCAGATTCAGCATAGTCTTCCTGGAAAAGTATTATTATAATAAAATTTAATATTATAATAATAGTTTATAATATTTTATAATAGTATAATAGTATAATATTATAATAATATTTTATTAGTTTTATTTTATTAATATATACATTTTATTAGTATTCTTAAAATTTTACTAGTATTCTTTAAATTTTCTAAAAATTTATAATTATTCTTTAACTATCATTTTATTAATATTTTACTAATTATACTAATATTTTATTAATATTATTATTATAAAAACATATTAAAATTATTAATATTTTTTCTCAAATTTATTAATACATTTTAATTTTCAATAGTAGATTTAATTTAATAATATTTGCAATATTTAAATCACTGTGCTACAGTTAATTTTGTGGTCCACTTTTTCACTTCCACTTTTACATTATCAATCAAATAATGTAAAAAACAATATGTTTCCCACTTACACTTTCACCGTAAAGCATAATATACTTTCCCACTTACGCTTTTATATTATCAACCAAACACCGTAAAACATAATATATTTTCCCGGCTATAGTTCACTTTTCTCATTCTCATTTTATGACTTACGACTTGCGGCCACTTGCAGCAAAACAAACATGCCCAGTTTTAAGAGAATATTCCGCGTAATTGTGAATTTATGTAGATATGTAAATATTGCATTCAAATAGAAAGTTACCTCTACCATGGATACCTGTATCAATCCGAGGTTCTTCACTCTTTTTACACTCATGCAACTTCTTGGACTAAATTTCATACAGACAAGGGTACTAGTATGTAGAAGTTGTTTACATTTTGTAACCTGAAGTTGGGAGGTCACACACGTTTATTCATGTATTTCCTTGTCAACCTTTTGTTGGCCCAGAGGCACATCACTCTAGTTTGAAGATGATTAACTCATGTAGTTATAGTTTACTAAAAATCTTGTGTTTAATAGTTTGAGTGATTGAACAAGATATTAGTAGGTGTTTAGCTTCAACAAAAGAGTTTTGGAGCTTTCACATGTAGATTCAAGAGCTCGTGCGTCAAGATCGCACCTAGCACTCGGTTGGAGTCAAGCTCGTTGGATCGCGTTTAGATCGAGTTGGCTTGGAGACAAGAAGACTTCGGTTTGTGTTTTAGTTTAGATGTTTAGATCTTGTGTAAAGGTAGATAGTATTGATATGCTCAAGTTCACACACACACAAGTTTAAATGTTTGGTTTTCGGTTTAACCGCTTTTGGTTTTCATGTCAAAAACATAGATATATATCTTATATGTATATTGAATTTTATCCATATACAATATGCTTCAAATTTGTTTCAATATCATGTTTTTGTATTTATATGAGTTTTGGAGAAAATCAGATTTCCATTTCAAAGTTTAGTTTTTGAAAAATACAGATTTGTGTTTAAGTTTAATTTTTATATCACAAAATAGTTCAAATAGTTTATAATATATGTTGAAATTTAGTCATACATACTTGTACTTTAAAGATCGTATAAGAACTTATTTTTGTGAAATTTATGTGATTTTATGGGATTTAATTGAAGTTAAAAAGACCAAGTTTTTAATCCCCAAAATTTGTGACCTAGCCTTCTGCCGGTCGACTGGATGGTTGATCGCGACAGAAGTCAGTCGACCGGTTCGATCGACCGATGTGCACAAGCGTGCACGGCCGTTTAGGCTGGAGGGCCGGTCGACTGACCCGGTCGACCGCCCGGCGGCCGACCGGCAGAGAGCTCTGCTCTCTTTATCAAGGCTCGATCGACCGGGCGGTCGACCAATGGCACAACAGTTAGAAATCCGACCGTTGGCCGGTCGACCGGGCGGTCGACCGACAACATAATTTTTCTGCTGTTTTGGCCCAACGTCTAGTTTTGGAATGGGTTATAAATACCCATCCCTTTGGGCTGTTCCCATCTTCTTAAGTGTTTAACAATAAGTTTTCAAGAGTTTTTGGGCTTAAAGATTTTATCTTTATTTGTTTTCAAGGGTTGAAAAATTCAAAGAAAAATAGAGTATTTGAGATATTGGTTTGATCTTCATTTCTATCTTATTCTAGTTGTTTTCTCAAGTATTTTTGTTTATGTTTTGATTTCCAAACACCTTGTTTTCTGACACTTGAGCTATCATATCTATTAGGATCTTGTTTTGGTGAGAAAATTGGTTTGTGATTTGTTGAGACCACCAAGAGTTGTAATCCTTCTTTGCGTTGAGTATCCCTCTTGTGTAGAGTGATTGTGGAGGAGTTTGAGTTGGTTGTTATCCCTCTAAGTGTAGAGGTGATTGAGGTTGGAGTTTTGGCTTTATGCCTATCCCTCTAGTGAGAGGTGATTGTTATTTGGCTTAGTGCCATATCTCTCTATTGAGAGGTTGATCTTGTGTGGCTTAGTGCCTTACCTCTTGTGTAGAGGCTGTTATTTGAGAGAGGAGTTGTGTACTCCAAGTTTGTATTACCCAAATCCTCAGTGGAGGTTCCCTGTGTGGGAAGTCCTCTGTGGACGCATTAGTGAAAATTCTTTTGTGTGAAGGCGGGGACGTAGAGCTGGGTGCTCGAACCTCAAAACATATCTTTGTGTTTGCGATTGATCCACTATCTCTAAACTCTCTCTCTTTATACTTGTATTGTTTCATATTATTCATATCATACATATATGCTTGGTATTGTTTGTGTGTGCCCATACTTGTGTTGAACCAAGAGAGCTTCAAATAGCACCTCAACTCTTATTTAGAGGAATCTAGAGGAGTTAGTTCAGAGCCCTTCACCGGGAATTCGGCTACACTCTTTGGTTACATTAAGGGTGTTGTAATTTAGTTTTAATTCCGCATCATTTGTCATTAGATTAGCTATACACCTATCCACACCCCCCCCCCCCCCCCCCCCCCCCCACCCCCCCCCCCCCCCCCCAAGTGTATTTTCATCTTTTCCTTGTATGCTTTCAATAATTCAATAAGAAGTGTTATCTTTTGGTCCAGTAATCGAGCAATAAAAGAAAATCTGAGTGCGTGTTTCAGCATTTTATTCCTTAAATAAAGGCATTTAACTTACAATTGTGACTATACTGGTTCCTGCTCTCAGACGATCGCAGAGTTTTTTATCTTCTTGTAAATGCATTGCTATTTCAGTTGATGACTTAACCTGCATGGATTTGTTTGGAATCTTTCTCCATAATTACACCCTGCTCACTTCAGATGAAACCTTGTATGCACTGGATTTTTTTTTTCCTTCCCATTTTTAAGTTTTAATATAAATTATTACAATATTTCACTTTAATCTTTCCTCTGTATTTATTTCCTCGACTAGTGCATGAACAGAGTCAGGCTTTTATGATCCAGAAACCATGACTTCATGAATATATCTTATTGGAATAGAAAATATAACTAATTGGCATATAGTGCATTTAAAGCTTGAAGTTGCCTTCACCCCCCCTAAAGCCCTAACTTTTTTTTTTGCCCCCTTGGCAGGTTTCTTGCGCAAACTGGTTTGGTATCGGTAGAACAACAAATGGAGGAGATGGGCATGGTGCAGAAGAGTTCTTCTACTGAGAAAGATAAGAACAGCTAAAGAAGAAAGAAATATTTCATACCATTATTTTACTTAGACAAGAAAAGAGCTACAAGTACAACCCATGGGTGCTTCCTCTGACCCACGAGAGCTTGAAGCCGGTAGAGGACATCCTTTTGATTTACAATTCTGCAAAAGATAAACAACTTACAGCGCTTCATAGCGCTTTGTTTCACTCTCCCTTGGCTTCTTTCTCCTTCGGTTTGCTCTTCTTTGCCTTCATGAAGCAGAAACAGGAGCAGCATGGGCACTGAAACAAAAACTTCATAGCCTCTGACTCTCAAAAGTGTAGTAATGAGAACATGCAATGCTAACCAAGCAGAGGTTCAGTCTCTCTCCCCCCCTCCTCCATTTAAATCCGTCCATTTAGATTCCTTGCCTATTTACTTTACAAGTGGGGGGAGTATTGTCATTATTAAAAGTCATCTTCTCTTTCTATTCTTTCCTTCATGGGGGCTACTTGGCCACATGGAAAAAGGTTTATACCTTAAACTTTCTATCTTTCTGGTTAAATGAGAGTTCTGGTAACAAGCAAGGAAAAATTTTTTACTCACTTTTACGATTTTACGTAAAATTTAATTTGTTGTGCTATCAAGTTTGAAGTAATTGCTTTAAGAAAGCTCTATTTCTCCACTTTGTCTGATGGTTTGCATTATGACATGTTTGAAGGAAACTCTGACAAGCTTTGGGAAACTTAATTGCGAGGGCTATGCATTTCTCCCAATTTGAGGACCATGCATTTCTCCAATTTGAGTAACTTCTTGGCTCGCTGGTAGAAGCATAAAACTGAGTTATGTGCGGTTTCAGGTTCAAAACTAAACTTTGTTATTAGAAAAGAACGAGTAATTTGTTCTTTTTTTCTTCTAAATAATTATACAATGGCTACTTGCTAGGGCTTTTCACTATTTCCTCCCCAATCTCTTACCATCTGAATTGGTAATATCAATCTAATATTGGTACAATGTAGCATAGTGTGCGTAATGCAGTCAAATATTTATGTAAATAAAAGAGAGAATCTCTTCTTTCAACCGTCCAATCTGCGACCGACAATGCACCACATTATCCAGGGCCAATCAAAGTTTGAGCACAACTATTGAATTGAAGATAAAACAGCTTAAGCTTCTCTAATAGCAATCATGTGATTTAATCATGCAAAATTCTCAGGCTATAGAACTAGGATGGGACAATGCAACCACCACCACTTTCTCAAACGAGGCAAGCAAGGGAAAAAGATGATCAATACAAAAACAAGGCACATGGCTACCTGAGCCCTTTTTGTACCAATCTGTACACCTACCTATGGAAAACAAGATTTCTTATTTCTCATATTTTGCTTCTCTCATGGCAAGCAAACAAACGTGATTGTGGTTGTAGACCATTGCCTTCAATTATGGAAATTATGGTACATTTACTGGCCCACCATGTTTACAGCCAGTATCATTGCTTGCCTAGGTCAATACTCTTCTTTTGAGGAAAAGATAAGGGTGAAGCCCTACTCAAAACGTTGTTAAAAAAAAAGGGCCACACACACACACACACACTCTTTTGTACAAGAAAATTATTCTTTAGGATTGATTTTAAAATAAGAGTTGTAAGTACTTTGCGGTAGAATATCCTATGAACGATCTGCTCCAATCATGTTAAACTACAAATTTAAAATAGTTTATGAATAAAAAATGAAGTAATTTGGACTCGCGCAATATGTTGCTTCAAAATAAACTTTACTCCAGCTGTAAAATTTGCTTTCGTTTGATGTATGAGTAAAAAGTTCATAGGGCCTTCTGAACGCAAGAACCTTGTGAGTAGATTTGGGGTGAAAAAACCCTTCCATTCCCAATTTTAATTTGCATAACGTCCATATGTGTGTGAAGAAAGGGCAAGCAATGAAGTGATGATCCCTGGCTTCTTAAGCTGACATGCACAGTGTGCGTGTATCAGTCTGTTCGCAATTTGTAATGCCATGCTCTAAGCAAACAAATCGGCATTTTGGGGCAGGAATCAGATTGTTGCAAAACTACAAATGCCTGTCACTGAACCTGGCCAAGTCCAAGAATCAGATTGTTGCGAGATTTTCGATCACAGCACAAGGCAACATCAACAAACTCCTGTAATAAAGGTGTCAGTGAGGGTGAGGAGTGGATCTAGTCGTCGCTCACCGCACAACACAGACCAAGCGGGGGAGAAAACCGGCCTCTCCAAGAAGCATGGGATATAGTTCGCCGCAGAGCAACCATACGTCAAAAATACAACAGGTAGACGAGCTCAAGGCTCACAATACCCTCCATGGATTTGGTTGAAAGAATGGAAATTCAGCAGCCACAAGGCCTCGACAAGCATGTATTTTCTCTTCCCGGCAGCTGCCCCTGCTAAGAAGTTAATGAAGTGAAATGAATTAACAATCAATTTTTTTTTTTTTAAATATAGGCCTTAGCTGTTGGGTTTGAGTGAACACAACTTATGAGAAAACTTCAGTTTTTCCACTTGTGTTCATTTTAGCCTATATTTTAGTGCATCAGATAAGAGATGTAATGGAGAGTGGTTTACATATCATTTTTTTCTCACCCTACTTGTTATGTGTTGTGGGTTTTGGGCAGCGTCGGCCCTGGACCAGGGTGCGGCCCAGGGCCCAAAAGCCCGGGGGACCAAATTTCCTTGATTTGAACCGTATCATTTTGTTCTATTGAACGCAACTGCAAGACAAGATGAGAAATTTTTTATGTAAATGCAAACAAAATTGTTATGATATCTTGCATTCTTTTTTCTATCACCCACGAATATAAGCATTGGTTATGAAATCCTCTTCAGAGTGGTTTTTAACAAAGATTTGGGGATTATTCAGATTGTGCAATGATAGAATCCCTCCAATCAAGTAAATTTGCATTAAATTTCCTGTAAATTAAAAGAGGATCTCTGCTTATACTTTTTCTTTTTCTGGAAAAATATTTTGCAGATAGGAACACGCCAAGGATTTGAACCTGAACTCTTAATACTTTAAGCTTTACTTAATTTTCCTTTTTCGATATTGTTAATATTAAATTTCTTCATTTAGCGGTTAAGTATATTGAATATTAATTTTTTGACAGAGTTTGCTGCTACTTAAGTATATTCACTGATTACTATTAACTTTTTTTATAGAGCTTGTTGCCACTTAATCAATTGGAAATTGAAAGTTTGAAGTTGAAGAAAAGAAGCTCAAAATCAGGTCTAATTGTTCCTTATTCATTAGTTATTTAGTTAAATTCTTAAAGTTCAATATTATTTCATACTTGATTGTTGACTTTATTGCTATGAATTCTAGTGTTATGTGTTAGATTATTGTGAATTTTGATATTATTGCTTGTGTTATAAAAGCAAATAATGTCTAACAAATAACCCTCCGGATATCAAAAAAGATTAAAAAAGAAAATAAAGAAAAATCCTAAAAAAGTTCTCCCTTATCTTTTGTAAACTCTTATCATTATAATAAAAATAATTATTTGATGAAGAAAAAAATTGCTTTGATGTAACTGTGATTAGTGTGCTTACGGGCACAATTTAAAATTTTGCTCAGGGCATTGAATTTCTCAGGACCAGCCCTGGTTTTAGGTCGAGTTAACCACACGCGGGCGCTTTGGTTCCGGGTGTGCATGCGCGAACCTGATCAATTTAATCTGCATTTTACGTTTTGACTCTCTCTTTAATTAATTTTGACTCTTTCAAACTTATTTAAAAGTGGCGTTAATTAACCATAACAGATCAATTCCCAAGCCTATGGGAGCAAATTTTTTTAGAAATAAACATGATGAACATGGCATAATCTCTAGAAACGAGGTTAGATTTGTTGTGTAAGGTTATAATCAAGAAGATGGTATTGAGTATGATGAAACGTTTACACTGAAAGCTCGATTAGAAGCTATTAGAATGCCTTTAGCTTTAGCAAGTTTCAAAAATTTTGAACTTTTTTAATTGCTAAAAGTTCTTTTCTAAATGTTTTATAGAGGAGGAAGTGTATGTTGAACAATCTCTTGAAAATCATGAATTTTCGGATCACGTTTTCAAATTGAAGAAAACTCTTTATGGTTTAATGTAAGCACCACGTGCTTGGTATGAAAGACTTTCTAGGTTTCTTTATGAAAATGATTTGTTAAAGGTAAAATTGATTGCACCTTATTTGTAGAAGTCAAAGATAATGATATGCTACTTATACAAACTTACGTTGCTGACATTATCTTTGGTGCTACTAATGAATCTCTTTGTGAAGAATTTTCAAATTATATGCAAAATGAATTCGAAATGAGCATGATGTATGAGTTTAACTTCTTTCTTGGCTTACAAATTAAGCAAATCAAGGAGGGTATCTTTATAAACCAAGAGAAATATGCCAAAGAACTTATAAAGAAATTCAAGTTGCAAGATGTCAAGATAATCATGTTGTAATAAATTTGCGCTATGATACCAATTGTTATTCTCGGGATTGATATTTGCGAAACTTGACAATATGATGATACTTGCAAAAAAAACTATTGTAAAGTAAACTAGCAATATTCGGACAAAAGAGTAATAAGAAATAACACGAATATTTAGCGTGGTTGACCTAAACTTGGTCTACATTCATGGGGAGAGAATTTAAGAGACCTTTATTAATAAACTTGATACAAAGAGATTTAACCTTTCTCTTATTTTCACAAGAGTATTCACTTTTCCTTTGAATTTAGACCTAAATTACAAGAGTATATCTTCTCTCTATGCACCTTCGCCTTGCCCCTCTTTTTCTTGGATTCTTCTGATCTTCTTTAGATTGATTTACAATGTTAGGTTACAACTTTTATTTATAGGACTTTATAATACAACTCTTATTTAGACCATGAGATGATCTTGGCCATTAGATGCTTAAAGAATCTTGATCAATCCTATTTAGAGTTGATTTTCTTGATTTATAAGAATTCTAAATTCTTCAATCTTTAGAAACAAACCTTCATTGAATAGAATCTGAATCCTATTCGTACTCCTCCAGAAAAGAAAACTTGCAAGCGCCTAAAAAGGAAACTGCTCCACCTTGAATTACTTTTTCTGCTTCAAGCCATCATCTTTTCTAACTCAATTGGATTTTCTTCGACCATCATCTCTTCTTAAAAATAAAGTAAAATCCTAACAATCTTCACCTTGATTTACTTTTCAGGCCTTTAGTAATGCGCCTTGAGATTTTGGAGTACTATCTTAATTCTTTCCTTGGTTGTAACCAAACCGTGAAGCCTTTAACTTTTTTCCCCTCTCCCTGGGGCCTTTGGTGGATTTACCTCCATGGCTTGAGCCATCTCGGACCTTGCCCGAACGCACCTTTTCTCCTTCCCGCAACACTTTAATGCAGTTCACGTCTTTTTCTAGTTTCCTTAAGCTCCACCTCGCGATGAACTCCTTTCCAAGCTTATATCTAAAACTCCACCTCCAACTGAGTTTTCTTCCTTCAGCTTGTATAATCCTACACACTTCTCTCTTTTCAGGATTACCCGGTCTCCTTGGCTAATTGTGATGACGCCTTATTGCACTTGGATCTGACATCCTTCTTCATCGAGCACCCTTGGATATTAGATTGTACTGTGCCTTCGGGACATATTGGACCGCTTTCAAAGCACGCACCATCCCATCTTTTTCTGTATCCTTGACTGTCCCAGTGCCAATGACCTCGCAAGCCGAGCCATCCACCATCTTGACAATCCCTCCACCTTTGTAACCAAGGAGTTGTTAAACAGTTCCTTCTGGGAACATACATGAACCGTGCTGCCCAAATCAAATATTCAGCTTTTACCTTGAGAAGTATTGTCTTCAACATAAGAAGCCATTAATACCTTGGTGTCAATACTGCTTGCTACATCTGCCTCCATAGCTTGCCCCTTCTTCTTCAGCCCCTCTTACCGATGCTTGTAGTCATACTTCCAATGACCTTCCTTGTGACAAAAGTGACATGCGTTCGACGAGCCCAAACTTTCTTCCCTTCTCCTTTTCCTTTCCTTCCCGTGATCACTAAACCCGATCATTCTCGCTCATCTTGATTTGGCCTTTTCTTAATCTTATTAGATAAGAGAGTTGACGTGACCTCCTCTAAGATGAGAGCGTAAAGCATGGTGATAATAATTTGATCATATGATTGTGAACTAAGAAGCATCAACGCCTTGTCCTCGTCGATCTTGATATTAACAACTAGAAGCTCGCTAATGACCTTATTGAAGAAGTTTAGATTCTCCAACACTGCTGTCCCTTCCTTCATGCATAGCCCATATAGTAACTTGTTGGAGAGACTTTTCGTCATATACAATATCTCTAACCTTGACCACAATTTGTAGTTGTTTCTTCATCCATCACGTGGTACATAACCTCGTTTGCGAGATATAGTTGGATTGTGCTTTTCGCCTTTAGATTTATCTCCTCCCAATTCTTTACTTACCTACTTGTTTTGCTGACTTTCCCTGACAGGTCCTGTGAAAACCCTGTGCACCAGTAATTCCTTTACCCTCTTTTGTCATAAACTGAAATTTCTTTTGCCATTGAACTTCTCAACCTTGAACTTTATCATAGAACTTCCTATCTTTGACATATCGCCTTTTGTCAAGCTTTAGCTCTGAGCCAATTTTTGATATAAATTTGCGCTATGATACCAATTGTTACTCCTGGGATCGACGTTTGCGGGACTTGGTAATATGATGATACATGCAAAAAGAAAGTTATTATAAAGCAAACTAGCAATATCTGGACAAAAAAGATAATAAATAACATGAGGATTTAACGTGGTTCGTCTCAAACTTGGCCTACGTCACGGGGAGAGAACTTGAGAGAGCTTTATTAATAAACTTGATACAAGAAGATCTAACCTTCCTCTTAATTTCACAAGAGTATTCACTTTCCTCTTAAATTTAGACCTAAATTACAAGAGTATAACTTCTCTCTATGCACCTTCACCTTGCTCCTCTCTTTCTTAGCTTCTTCTGATCTCCTTTATTGGAGATTGATTTACAATGCTAGGTTACAACCTTTATTTATAGGATTTAAAATATAACTCCTATTTGGACTAGGAGATGATCTTGCCATTGGATGCTTGAATAATTTTGATCAATCTTATTTGGAGTTAATCTCCTTGATTTATAAGAATTCTAAATCCTTCAATCTTTAAATACAAACCTTTATTGAATAGAATCTGAATCCTATTCATACTTTTTCAGGAAAAAAACTCGTGAGCGCCTGAAAAAGAAACTGCTCCACCTTTATTTGCTTCTTCTGCTTCAAGCCATCGTCTTCTCTAACTCAATTGGATTTTCTTGGACCAACATCTCTTGTTGAAAATAAGGCAAAATCCTAACAAATCAGAACACCAATGAGCACTTCAACTAAACTTGATAAAGATGAGAAAGGTAAAAGTGTAGACATGACAGTCTGTAGAGGTATGATCCGTAGCTTACTTTATCTTTCCGCTAGTAGACCCGATACAATATTTAATGTTTACTTGTATGCTAGATTTCAAGCTTCTCCAAAAAAATCGCATTTACATGTGGTTAAGAGAATAATTAGACATGTTAATGGTATATCTAGTTTTGTATTGTTTTATCCAAAGCATACATCTTTTGAACTGATTGAATATTGTGATGCGGATTTTGCTGAAGCAAAATAGACCATAAAGCACTAGTGGCACATGCCAATTCTTAGGACATGCTCTTGTTTCTTGGTTTAGTAAGAAACAAAATTGCATGGCATTTGTTGGCCCAAAGGTACAATTACCACTTATGTTTTGATGATTACAAAATTCATATAATTATGAGGTACTAATCAAGTTTATGTGTTTATAAGTTTACAGGGTTCAAGAATCAAGATCTTGTTTGATTCTTCCTTAAAAGAAAGGTATTGAAGTGTTCAAGATGATTCAAGCATGAGATTCAAGCATGAGAAGATCAAAATAAGAATTTTTGATGAAGCCTAATTGATGAAGACTTGAAAACATGTGCAATCCTTGTAAGAAAATAGATTAAATTAATAGTGATTCATTGATGCTCAAGATAGTTTACACACAAAAAAAAGATTTTTCAACAAGTTTATATATACATGTTTTTGATCTATTCCTACCGTGATTTTATCTCTATATGTCTACATGCTTTTCATGGTTTAAATGATTGTCAAAACTTTTTAAATATATATATATATATATATATATATATATATATATATATATATATATATATATATATTATTTCAATAATAAAAAATATATTTAAATACAATATTTGGGATTTTTGGCTAGGCCCAGTCGACTGCCTGATCGAACGTCAGAGGTTGTTGCGAGTTCTGCACAAAGTTCGGTTGACCGAGCGATCGACCGGAAGTGCACACAGATACTCATGTATCTATGCATAGGGTTTCGGCCGACCGCCTGGTCGACCGATGCTCTTGAACTCACCGTTATTGTCGGTCGAACGATTTTGCCAAATTCCAATTTTAGGAGTTTCTATTTCTGGTTTCGGGTTGATCGCTGGCAACATTTCTGGTTTCGGGTTGATCGCTGGCAACGGCTATTTTAAATAGCCATAGCCGATCGACCGATCAGTCGGTCGAAAGTTAGTCAAAATGGGTAAAACGACTAGTTTTTGAATTAATCCAGTTTTGTCTTGTCCCAAATGGATATTTTTCACTTTATTAAGATTTTCAAAAAATCACCTAGAGGGGGTGAATAGGTGATGATGCTAATCAAATGCGGAATGCAACAAATTAAAGCAAACAATCTAAACGGTGTTCTTAAAGTAAGGAGTTGAAGCCGAATTCCCTATAAAGGTGTAATGTCCCGATCCTGTAGGTACGGAGATGTTACAACGACGTATATGTGTAGGATGAAAATACCCTCACATATATACGCTAAGCATCAGTTCAGGAAAGAATCAGAGTACAGAAGCACGTGGTGCATTATACATTCCAACATATGAGTACAATTATAAAGTTATCACATGATATGACACAATATTATAAGAATATTACATCACTGATATGGCGCAAATGTGAGAATACAAAGAGAAATACAATAATGAATGATACAAAATGTGCTCATGAGTCACAAAGGAAAAACTCGTGAGCCGAGAAGCGGACCTAGAAGGATAGGGGCTCAGACGGTCTGCCGATGATCCACACTTCAGCTGCGCATCTTTGATTAGTAACCGGGAGAATCCACAAGCTCCAAGCTCCGGATCTGGACATGAGGACCCAGGGGAGTCAAAACTCCCCAAACGAGTGGTGTGGTGAATGCCAAATGGCGTGCAGGGAAAGAACACGTGTATCGATAAATCTGAATAAAAAAAGCATGTATAGAAATCGTATCGTGAACGCATGCATACAGGAGCAGGCAAAGAGATAGTAAGTAATATCAAATAGGGAACATGCATAGTATAATATGATAAGAACAGGAGACTAGAGGGATAGAACACAACTGGTAAGTCAAGATTAAAACATATATAATATAATAATAATAATCATAAAACCAGAAATCTAAAGTAAAATCCGATAAAAGCAAATACGGCAAACCCAGCAGTACAAACCCAGTTTGTGGCTTCATTAGATAAGTATGCCGAAGGAATAATCCAAACGAGAAAACCCTTATCTATATACCGTATATCACGTCATCGTAAGCTAAGTCCATTCGACTCGAATTGCAAAACGCACAACGAATTATCAATTGACATCTTTTATTATTATTGATTGTCCTACTCAGATGTCTAGATATATGAACTAGCGTCCCAATACACATATATTTACATCTGAGTAAAGTAAGGTTGTTATTGGAAACTGATGATGAGACTCATGAGTTATGTTTACAATGGGTTCCGTGCCTATCCGGAAGAACGACCCAATAATCTGATATTTAGTCAGGCCTGCGTCGCTAAGCACTTATGATGAATAGATTACAATAGCCGGGCTGTAAGAACTACTCCGCCTGGAACACGTGGGGCCCACAGGTAGAACCTCAAGATTTTAGTTACATGACATCCCTATACCATTGTAAACAAAACCACAATTGAAGTCCATCAGTTTTTTCCTTACCTGGTATAAGTTGACCTTTTTATGATTTATCATGTAACTATTAATTTACGGGAATAGCAGGAGCAGGACATGATCAGAAATTCATGAGTATAAGAGTACATGTATAACATGAGTACTATAGATTCAGGTCACTGTATATATAATACAGGATAAAAGGTCGCTATATATAATACAGGATAACATGCACATGATTTCCGTAAATGTGAAAATCACAAGTCAAGTGTTAACATGATAGGTGGCAGGTGATAAGTAGTAGCATGGTTAGGTGATAGCATGACATGGGTGATATCAGGCAGGTGACAAGAGACAACATGATAAATGATAGCACATCAAGTAAAAGCACGATGAGCAATACAGAAAAACAGTACCGATATAAGAGATCAGTACGAATACTAGAAAACCATGCAGTCACAGAAAAACAGTATAAATAAGATTTCAAACTCTTCACAACCATAATAGAAGAATGGATAAATTGGCGAACAGACAATTAGCAAACAAGCGAACATCCAAGTGGGCCTAAACAAGCTGGAGGCACGGACAACAAACAATGTTTTATCACTAGAGCGCTTGAAGAAGCTACTGAAATGACTCGGCTTAAAAGGCGAGTCTAAAATCTGGCAGAGTTCTGCCTAGACGAATCTAGTGGTAAAGTGCTGAGCGCTAAGTATGCCTACCAGGCGGAGCATGAGAGACCTGACAGTCTATGCACTCCTCTTTAGAGAAAGTGGGCGAGAGCCCGAGAGCTAGAGCTCGCTCGGTGTCTAGGTGCACTCTCGGTAGCTACCACGAAACCTATAAGGGTGCAAGGTCTAAAACTAATTGGGTAGCTAGCCGGGGAATGGGTAGAAACTCAGAGTCGGTACAAGGGTACCTGCACGAGATGTTAGTACCACACAAGCATGCATATAAACATGATAATATCAAGCCTACCGTGAAGTGGTGAAGCCCGGAGGCTAAATGACCACGAAGGGTCAGCCGCTCATGATATAAAAGCAGAAATAAAACACATCGCAGGCATGATATATGTACAGGAATTAAACTATCATAGTACTAACATTCATCACAGGCATATACATGTACAATCCTGGGTACTCGGCCACATACAAATACAAGGGCACAACCAAATACAAAATATGAATACAAATTCAAATACAAGTCGACCCGATAAAGCGGGGAAACCCAAAATGAGGCGAGGACACTCGCGTAAATCTTCAAAAAATAGCCATAAATTCAGAATCGCAGAACTCGAGCACGTGCACCAACATATATATTAAAATATATATACTTATATTTTATGAGAGTAAAAAAATAGAGAGAGGACACCTAGAGAGAAAGATCTAGAGAAAGAAGAAGAGAGCTAGAGAGAGAAAGAGAGAGCTAGAGAGAGAAAGATCTAGAGAGAGAAAGAGATTCAGATGAAACAGATAGAGAGAGTGAGAGACAGGAGAGAGAGAGAACAGGAGAGAGAGAGAGTGTGTGTGAGAGAGAACAGGGGGGAGAGAGAGAGAGTGAGAGAACAGGGAGGGGGCAGCAGCCCCCTCCAGCTTACGCACTGGGCCAGGGGGCCCCTAACCCTGCCGCATCCTGGCCGCGACCACGCGACCAGGAGCCGCCGAAGGGACGCCGCTGGTTGCAGGTGGCCGGCCAGGCCCAAGGGGAGAGGGTTGAGTATTTCTTTTGGAGTGGGTTTGTAGGTGATGGAGTTAAGGATGATGATGGTTGTGTGGTAATGTTGATTTAGGTGGTGGGATGTTGAAAGTGAAGGAGATAGGAGAAGGAGGAGTAGGGGTTGTAAGTGAGGAGGAGGAGGAGGTGGTGATTTGGTGGTGGTAGTAGTGAGATAATGAAAATGGAGATGATGGTATTGATGGTAGATGAAGAAGAAGGAATTGGTGGTGGATTTGGTGGAATTTAAAGAGGAAGAGGATGGAGTGAGGGGTGTGGTACTAAAGGTGGGCGGCGCCAGGCCTAAGGTGGTGGCGGCGGTGTTCTCTAGGAAGAAGGGAAAAAGGGAGAGAGGAAAGAGGGGGAGAGAAAGAAAGAAAAAGAAGGGAAAAGGAAAGAAAAAGAAAAGAAAAGGAAAAAGAATGAGAGAAGTGAGTGAGGGGATGAGGTTTAATTAAGGGGTGTGTGGGTTCGGCAGGTGATAGGAGTGGGGATGGTGTGTCAGCAGTGATGGAAAGAAAAGAAAAGAGAAAAAAAGAAAAGAAAGAAAAGGGGAAAGATTCCAAAAATAAATAATATTATATAACATCGGAAAATATCGATTGCTCCAGAAAAATTCCCAAAAATACCCAGAGGTAGAAAACATCATCTTGAGGAATAATATGAAATCAATTTTCAGAAATAAAATCTTTTTCAAATTAAAAAATTTGAAATCAACCAGCTATACTGGCTGACACCAAATCCGGCCGAGTTTTGATAAATTTAGAAAAATCCCTAAAAATGCAGTAAGGTAGAAAATGTGATTCTAAAAAATAACGTGAAAGCAAATTTTAGAAATTCAACTCCATTTATAAATTAAAAATCTGAGAATCGACGGCGGCACAGGTCGATACTGGTTTTGAAGATTTTGCAGAATAATTCTGAAAAATTTCAGAAAATTATGAAAAATCTAAAATATTGAAAAATGATGTTTGAAATTGAAATCGATCAAATTTGACTATCAAAAAGGTCAAATCGAGAATTACACTAGATCGGGTCCCCGATTCAGACTAGGCTGACTCCAAGTTCACGAATCCGGATCCAATGCAAAATGATTGTATAAATAATCATAAAACAAAAACAAATATGGAAAGTAAATCAAAAATAAGATCAAAAATCTGAATACGTATCTAGGTACGTATTTCAGAAATGGGGTATAACATTTTACCCACCTTACAAAAAATTTCGGCCTCAAAATTTCGATAAGGAGAAAATGGACAGGGGAAAGGATAGGGACAACGATTATACCAATTAAGTTATGAATAAATACGGGCATTGCTCCCAAATTGACTAAGCAATAATTAGAACACAGACATATTCTACACTTTCTGCTGTATAGATCTTCAAACGTTGCCAAATAATACTGACCCGATATCATTTCTATCTGAGAGGCATGAAGCTGTACTTGATGAAAAATACGTTATAGAATTCTCGATGTGTTGTATGCTTATTATTACTCTGAGAATAAACCAGAATACCAAAGATAAAGAAAACACTGATAATTCTGAGCAAAAATAAAGAACACTGATAATTTAGAAATTCCGAATACTGGGCATCGATTACTTCGAAAGATATAACCAAGAATATAGAATACCTATAGAGAATCCTGAATAGTAACCTCTGGATAATAACCTGACTACAGAACGATTCTGCGAATATCCAAGCTTCATAGAGTTGGTCAAAGAGATCATATAATAGCTTCATTCAGTACTCTGCCACTACACCTCTGGTCTATCCACATCTTAAGTTGGTATAAAAACTATGAAAACTGAAATAGTGAAAAATGGAAGGGAATCAGGAATTAAAGGAAGAACGATCAAGAAGAAATAGATAATTCTGCACTTGTAGTTGGATTGTATAACCAGTACTCATGCATTTCAGTTGCAAATTTCTTTACAATTAATTTGCCATCTGGACGTATTGAAGATGGGAGAGCCCAGGCTCTGATACCATCCTGTAATGCCCCAATCCCGTGGGTATGGAGACATTACAACGACGTATATACGTAGGTCAAAAATACCCTCACATATATACGTTAAGCATCAGTACAGGTAAGAATCAGAGTACAGAAGCACGTGGTGCATTATATATTCCAATATATGAGTACAATTACAAAATTATCACAGGATGTGACACAAAATTACAAGAATATTATATCACCGATATGGCGCAAATGCGAGTATATAAAGAGATACACAATAATGAACGGTAAAAAAAGCGCTCACGAGTCACAAAGGGAAAACTCGAGAGCCGAGCAGGGAGACTAGAAGGAGAGAGCTAGAGAGAATGACCTGGAGAGAGAAAGAGAGAGCTAAAGAAAAAGATCTAGAGAGAAGGAGAGAGCAAGAGAGAGAAAGATTTAGAGAGAAAAAGAGAGATAGATTAGAGAGAGAAACAGACAGAGAAAGTGAGAGCAGGAGAGAAAGAGAGAGTGAGAGACAAGAGAGAGAACAGGAGAGAGAAAGAGAGAGAACATGAGAGAGAGAACAAGGGAAGAGAGAGAGAGAACAGAGGAGAGAGAGAGAGAGAACAAGGAAGGGGCTGAGAGAGTGAGAGAACAGAGAGGGGGCAACAGCTTCCTCTAGCTCACACACCGGGCCAGGGGGCCTTGGCCCTGCTATGCCCTGGCCGCGGCCAGGAGCCGCCGGAGGCACAGCGCCAACCACCGCCGGCCGCTGCCGGTCGCGGGTGGCCAGCCATGCCCAAGGAGAGAGGGTCGAGTATTTTTTTTGGAGTGGGTTTGGAGGTGATGGAGTTGGGGATAATGATGGTTGTGGTGGTGATGTTAATTTAGGTTAATAAAAGACACCATAACCCGGGGAACAGGGGTAATTGTCTGATGATGCATGTCGTGTATTTTGAAAAGACTAGGTATTGTATACTAAGTTTAGGTTCCAACCATGGAGAACCCAGGTAGTACTGGCTACCTAGTTATTCAGTTCTCAGTTATTAGGGCTATGCCCGGATTATGGCACCACACCAGTTACTCTTTTCTGTGGGGTTGTGGTCTTCAGTTATTAGGGCCTTGTGGTTCGTCCTGATTCAGTGCCAGGAATGTTAGAGCATGGTACCGGGTATGCATGGTACCCTTCCAAAACACATGCACTACATTGGCAGGTAGTTACAATAATGATAACTTTGTTTGATATGTGAGAAAACGGCTGCGGTATGAGACACAGTTAAGTGCTACATTATTTAGGTTAATGTTTTCTAGTGATTTGTAAAGGGGAAAAACTTACAAAAAAGGGTCGAGGAGCTAATTACAAGTATTCTATAAAGATTACAAGTAGATCTCCTCTGAGATTCTAGAGAAGTGTGCCGATAGGAGTCTGGTCAGCGCGCGACCACTTTATCCCTTTGACGATGCGAGCGATGAGATTCCCTTCTCGCCTGGTCCGGGGAATCAGAGAACAGAAGGTTGGTAGAACCCTCTTGTTACTTCTCAAAACCGCCTTCACTTAGGAATTCCTTCTCGCCTGGTTCCAGAGATTCCTTGAGAAGAAGGTATTAGGGTATCAGCATCCTGATTAGAGAAGCAATTCTCTAAAGTCTCTGAATTCTTGGAAGCAAGAGAATAACTTTCTGTTTAGCCTCTCTCTCTATGCGCGCGATGCGTCCTCTCGAGAAGTCTGCCGTCTCTTCCGTGTCGTCCTCTCTCCTTGTGCCCCTGGTGGGTTATTTATAGGGAGAGCAAGGGTATAATTGTCCCTTAAAAATATAGAAACAGATTGAATCAAATCTGGAAAGTAGCCTTGCTGTGAGGCTAGAATCAGCTTCTGCGAAGATAGAAATAGCAGGTAGATCGGTCTCCTGATCTGTTTTGATCCTTTCCATATAATTGGAAGATCTCCCTTGATCCTCTTACTCGTTTTAGGAGAGTCAAAAGATTATGGCAATCAACTGCCAAATTTAATCTCAGATTTGATCTTGATTAGATTTGATCTTAATCCGATTAGATTTGATCTCATCTGGAGATTTAATTGGTCAAAAGTTGACCATAACAAACCCGCAGCGGAGCTGTCGTGTTGAGCTCACAGCGGAGCTAGAAGGCGCATCTGGTGAAGTCAGAAGAAAGCTCTTCAGCGGAGCTAGATAACATCTGTGGCGAAGCTACCGAACATTCTTCTGCACGGTTGCGTGTGGCTTCAAGCGAAGCTAACTCTCTCTGCGGAGTTAACTGAGCACTTCAGGCGAAGCTATAAGTTAGCTTCCTGACGGAGCTGTGAATGGCTTCAAGGCGAAGTTGGATGATCTTAGCCTCTCTGGCGAGGCTATCCCTTTGGGCTCATGTGATGTTAAGTGCTAGCATCTTAGACCTGCTGAGGTCTGTTTAGAGACAATTCGGGCTTACTGTCTGCTTCACTTGATCAGTAGAGTCCAAGTTGCTTCTTTGCCCCTCGGGGATGGGTGAAAACTGGTCGCCAGCTTATCTGTCACTTGTCTTTTGTAAATGTCAACAAGTACAGACTGGTCGTCAGCTTGTCTGTCACTTGTTTTTTGTAAATGTCAACAAGTTTAGACATTGTTCAGGCCAGTCAGAATCTTGTCTTTTTTAAAGTGTCAACAATGCTCCCTTCAAAGTTTTCAAAAGTCTGCAATGGCTCAGACTTCGAAACACTTTGAATTGCTTTGATCGATGGTATGTGAAGTACGAACGTCGCCATGGTGGTTGAGTTCAGCTTCGCTTTTAATCCTGCTTTGGGATAGATTCGCCGAAGAATCGTGTAGATTCGCGACTCTGGGTAGCTTCGCGTCTGGGACATCTTCCCTTTCTCGAGGCCAACTGCTTTTGGCCAGTTACGAGAAGGATTGCTCCTTTTTCGAGGTTAGAATAACCTCTCCTGCATTAACCGAGGGAGATCATTCCTCCTTTGTGCGCTTCCGAGGGAGAATATTCCCTTTCTCAAGGCTTAATAAATGCCTTAATGAGGGAAATCATTTCTTCCTTGCACGGTTTCAAGGGAAACTGTTCCTTTTTTTTTTCAAGGCTCAATAAATGCCTTAAATCTGCTCGCGCTTTTATGCTTGAAGCGGCAGCGCTCAGGCCATGAGGCCTATAAATAGGACACCTGAGGTTCTCTGAAGAGAAGTGGTCTGCTTTTCTCTTCTCTTAGTTATTAGAGAGATACTCAGATCTCTGAACTAGTGGGGATGCCCACTCTGGTCAATACCCAGCCAAGGACCGGTGAGTCTCGGTCATCCAGAGACTTTACCAGTGAACTGATAACTTTTAGGGAATTTATCTCCCTTGATTTAGCTTTAACAGCTGCCTTAGGGATTGATTTCCCTTGTTCTTTGTATCTGACTGATCTGCAGAGAAGGGTTTCAGCCCAGCTTCCCAGCGAAGCTATCATTTTGACTTGATCAAAGGAAGATCATTGCATGCTTGCCTGTTAAGTTCGCCGCATAGGCAAGGATTGGGACTTAGTTTCTTCAAGGTTGAGCCAGTCTTGCCATATAGGTGGGGCTAGGACTGCGTCCCTCAGGATCAGTCTGGCTTAGCCATATAGGCGAGGCTAGAGCTTGGCTTTTGCTGAGCTAGCCCATGATCATTGTGCAAGCGAGGCTATCCTCTGCTTAACTAAAACTGAAATCCATTCTGCAACTGAATCGGATATAAATTGCTTCGCTCCAAAGAATTTGACTTAGCATTTCACTTTTGCAGCTTTTTCTTTATTTAACTGCTAACTTGTTTCAGTTTGCGTTGCAGTGAGCTATGTTCGCCATTCCTTTGTCTTGATGAAGGAGACCGAAAAGTTGCCTCTTGCTTTTCCATTTCAAACTTTAATCCTAAGCAGGAGGAACAAACTGGGGCAACCGATGTGTGTTCCCAGAAGAGGTTGGCAGTCGCTTATCCAAGATGATCCACTTCGAGGTAAGGCTGGTAGTCGCTTATCCGAGATGATCCATTTCGAGGCGAGGCTGGTAGTCGCTTATCCGAGATGATCCACTTCGGGAAAGTGGACATCACCTGTAAGGTCTCGGATCCTCCATTGCCAATTTTCATCAAAGAAGATCCAGCCTTCTGGTGGCAATCGGTCCTTCGCCAATTTTGATTACGGAAGGTTCAACTTCCTGGTGGCACCATCTGCCATTATGCGAAGGATTACAGCCTTGTGCAGGAGGAAGCCCTTTCGTGTCTAGTTGGTTAGGTTTGGAAGTAGATAGGACCACTTGTATGCCTTTTGAGCAAATGATTCTGTTGTACGAAACACAACCTTGATGTAGTAGTATCAATGTACCTTCCCTTTTAAATCAATAAAAGTTTATTTTTTGCTTATCTGTTTTTGCTTCTCCTTCACTTGAATTGTCCGGCGGAGCTAGACTTCATGCGAAGTTAAAGAGAGAATCCTTTCTGTATCAGGAATGTACTTCTAGCGAAACTAACATGAAGTTTCCGCGAAGTTCGAACTGTGCTTTTAGCGGAGCTAAGGCATGTTTTTCGGCGAAGTTATCAATACGTCGCGCTAAGTCAGCACTTGACTCGTGGCAGAGTTAGCCCTTAGTGGGGCTAAATCAGCGCTTGTCGGGAAGGCGCTTTAGGTGCCGTTTCAAATTAATTTGAAACGACAGCCTGTACTCTTATCGAGGCGTCGTTTCAGGCGATCATCAGCCTATAAAAGCCCCATCAGGCTGAGAGAGAATGCATTACTTCTCTTTGAATTTTCCAGAGTAATTGACTCTTCTTTTTCTTTTTTCTTCTTTACTTGAGAATCCAAGAACCTCCACTGTTCTTCAATGGCTCCCAAGAGGCGAGCAGGAAAAGAGGTCGCAACCTCTGCAACGGAGGGTCCTTCTCCTCCGGTCATTGAACGACCGATCGCTAGTAGGGATCTTTCCCTTTTGATTAGAGATTGTCGTCTCTCCTTTAAAGCCGATTTCTTGGCTATCTTTAAATGAGCCCAAAATGATCAATTATGATCTGTTAATCTTAGGGAATTCGACTCCCTGAATTTCCCTAGATTTCTTGATTGGGAATCCAAGAATTGAAGAGTCCTTCTTTAAGCTTCCAAGCGAAGCTATCCCTTAGGCGGTTCACATCCTGTTGAATGACAGAATGCGAAGCTGTCCTTTAAAATGTAACTGAAAAGGACCTTAATGCCCTTAAAATAGTCTTTAGACTATAATATCCTTCTGACGAAGTTAGCCCTTAGGGCTTTGTCGCATTCTGTTGTTCGAGGCTAAGCTTCTAGAGCGAAGCTGACACTTGGATATTTTCCTGCATCCTGCCTTCGTGTGGAATGCGGAGATATGCTGCAGCTGCAAAGCTAAACTTCGGGGCGAAGCTATCATTAGGCCAGCTTCGCTCAGAGAACGAGGCTATGCCTTAACAGATTTTGCTTTCTTGCTTTAGCCTTTGTTTGGCTGATGAATTAATCATAGTTTTTCTTTGTTCTTGCAGTGCACTACACTCCTGGTCCTTTGAACAGTCTCTTTGACACAGCGAGGGGGCTAGATGGCAATGTCAGCTTGCAGTTTCAAGGGCAGGCTTCACTGTTCAGCGAGCGAAGCTCTCCTTCTCGGGATACACTTATTCATGGTGGGGATCAACGCACCATGAGGAGCATCTTAACTACTGCTCCCCTTGAAGATTCTGACCGAAGCATCTATCGGAAGCCCGGCTTCATGTTTGGAGATGCGGCGCCAGACCATGATCGCCAGCTGCTAGCCGGAGAGGGGCAGTGGATTTTTCAATTAGATGGCGAGAAGTTCTATCTTCCGTCTAACAAGCGGCATTTTCCCTTGTCCTTCTTTCAATGCGTGATGAAGGCTCAGAAGATGCAGTGGCAAGTGAGTCAGAGTACTGACTCTATTCACGTAGGGAAGTTGATAATTCCTTCACCCGGCTACACAAGAGCGGGGCCTCCTCGCTGCATAATGGGTCTCCACCCTGGGAATGTACTCCCAGACATCCCAGTGGGAGAAAATCCTGCGATGGCGCAGACCTTTGTAGGATCGTTGAGATAAGGACTAATTGCGGAATTATCTCTTGTAGGCAACTATCGATCTGAAATAACTCAAGTCAACACAAATATAAAACTAGAAGGATTAGCGTTAAGTAAATAAACAAAATAAATAACTTGCATGTAAAGGAAAACAAATCTCAGAAATTGACAAATGCAAACAAAGAGATTTATCCTGGTTCGGTCCTTGTGACCTACATCCAGTCCCCAAGCCACCCGCTTGAGATTTTCCTTTAACCTTGATCTTGCCACCCAAAATCAGTACAACATGTACACCACTTGTCGAATCCCCTTCGCCAAATGTGTACACCTTCTCTTCCACCAAGAGAACACCTTTTACCTTTGTACAACTGCCTCTACAACCAAGAAGCCTCCCGTGTACAATGGTCACCTTGTACAACTTGCCTCTTCAACCAAGAAGCCTCCCGTGTACAATGAACACTTTGAGAATTACAACTCTTTTCCTATAGCCTTGATACTGAATGTGTATGTGGACAAGGTACAGTATAGGAAACAAAACTTCAGAGAATCTTCACAATGGAAATGTCTTTTGGTGAAGAACTGAAGTGGGAAAAACAGTTTTCAGGTTTTCAGATTTTTTTTGGCTTTGGAAAACTGATGGAAAATCTTGGTTATCTTAACCTTTGGCCTTTGGAATAACTTCCCTATTTATAGCTGAAGACTAGGGTTAGTTAGGGTAGTTATAGGTGCAATTTGAATCAAAGGAACGTTGGAAAACGTTGCACAAAAGACCAGATAACAGAAACTGTCCAACAGTCAGAAACTGCCTATAGTCGACTTGGGTTCTGAGTTAGTCGACTAGACTAGGCAAAATTTCAACTATTAGTCGACTAGGTTTAGCTAGTAGTCGACTAGGGAAATGTCTGTTGACTTACAGGTTTCTAGATAACTACTTCAAGTTGACTGCAACTAACTTTAAGTCGACTTGGGCCAAGTATTAGTCGACTAGGGACTTTGGATTAGTCGACTAGAAAAGTCTATTAGTCGACTTGGTTTACTGTTTGGTCGACTAATTCAGAAACAGAGAGTTGGGTCAGATTCTGGACACTTGACTAGTCGACTTGGTTTGGATCAAGTCGACTACACATGGAATTAGTCGACTTGACTTAGGTATGAGTCGACTAATGGACCAAAGAAGTGTGTGTTTGTGTCAAGGCTTTTACATGCTATTCCACATATACAACCCACACTCTATCAACTCTTCTTGGCACATCTTGATCATGTCGGACTCTTGATTCGTCATGTGTTAGAGCACCAAATGAATTTGATCTTCACGAACGTCTTCATCGAAATAGGTTCCAACATTCTCCCCCTTTTTGATGACGACGCTTTGTGTGCACAAGTCCTCCCCCTGCAGAAAATATGTTATCTTTTCCTCCCCCTGCAGAAATGGGTTATAACAAATAGAGAAATATTTTGTTCTCCCCCTGCAACAAATATATTAGTACATATATACATAGTTGATCTTTATCAAATTTTTTATATGGTACCTGCAAGATAAACGTTAGTTGGTACCAAATATAAAAGATCATATCTAACCTTTAGGACTCCAAATCCATTTAGAATTTGGTTTCCACTTGTTAGTATATACATAATTGCAAGAATCACATATATCATGCATGTATGAAGCAATATATGTATTTTTATCATAAACATTTAAGTTCTTTGGAATCCATATAAACTTACTTTTCTTAGTCTTACTTTTTACAAAATAACTATATGGATGATTATAACATGAAGATTTTGCAATAAAACCAATACCATGATTATCATGTGACAAATTCTGAAAAGATAATAGATCATTTAATTTCTTTTCCTTTATTAAACTTAGTCACATTTTGCATAAGATCTTCATATTTCTTTTTGAAAACTAACATGTCTTTATCTAATATAGAAATTCTATCATTCAAAGACTTAGTTTCCATTTTCAGAAAAATGTTTTCTTTTATAAACTTCTCATTTTCAGTTTTCAAGAATGATATGACATTTTCAGTTTCATCTTGTTGAGAATTTATAGAAGAACATTGTAATGCATAAACAGAATTTTCCTGTAAAAGTTTCTCATTTTCTTTTAACAAAAATCTGTTTTTCAGTTTTTCATTTTTCAGATTCATAAATAACTCATTAAATGCATCAGAGAGTTCAGAAAACGATACCTCTTCATCTTCTATGGCCATGTAACATAAGTTAACATGTTCAGTGGATTCTTCTTCATCAGAAGATGAGGAATCACTATATTCTGAAGATTCTTCGTAGTTCTTCTTCTTTCTGAACTTCTTACTCTTGTACTTATCTTTCTTCTTGAGCAAAGGGCAATCCATCTTCATATGACCTGGTTTATCACAATTAAAGCATTTGAATTTACCTTACTTTAGAAATTTCCTGAATTTCTTTGAGAGCATTGCCATCTCCTCTTCGTCATCATTGTCTGTGTCGGAAGATGCATAGAAGGCGAGTTCTTTCTTCTTTGAGCGGTATTGTCTTTTGTCCTTCTTCCTTTCTTCTAACTGCACTTCGTATGCCATTAGATTACCGATTAGGTTTTCTAATGTCATAGTTGAGAGATCATTCGCCTCTTCAATGGCGGTTGTCTTCTTCTCCCATTCTGGTGTAAGTGCACGAAGGATCTTTCGAACTCTTTCGACTTGGGTGTAGTCCTTTCCAAGGGATGCTAATGTATTGGTGATGTCGGTGAATCTTGTAACCATTTCAGATATGGTTTCATTCTCCTCCATTTTGAATAACTCAAATCTGTGGACAAGAACAGATATTTTAGATTCCTTAACTTTACTAGTGCCTTCGTGTGTTACCTGAAGAGTATGCCATATTTGATGTGCAGAAGTTGCTGTTGAAACACGGTTGAACTCTTCTTTGGTTTGGGCACAGAATAGAGCATTCATCGCTTTGGCGTCATGGTTCGCGTTCTTCTTTTGATCTTCACTCCAAGCGTTGTAGTTGGTTGTGGGCTTGGTGTATGTTGCTTCTACGATGTTCAAGAGGTCGTAGTTGAGTGATTGTAAGTAGATCTTCATTCTACACTTCTAGTAGTTGTAGTTGGTTCCGTCAAATAGCGGTGGACGTTGTGTAGAATGTCCTTCTTTGAACTGGGATGATGAGAACTCCGTTGCCATCCTTGTTGTTGTTGACTAGGTATGCAGGGCTCTGATACCAAATGTAAGATCAGAGCGTGTACGCCGGTTCTTGCCTTGAACTTGGATTCCGGTTGGTGAACCTTGAACCTTGCTCTGATACCAAATGTAGGATCGTTGAGATAAGGACTAATTGCGGAATTATCTCTTGTAGGCAACTATCGATCTGAAATAACTCAAGTCAACACAAATCTAAAACTAGAAGGATTAGCGTTAAGTAAATAAACAAAATAAATAACTTGCATGTAAAGGAAAACAAATCTCAGAAATTGACAAACTCAAACAAAGAGATTTATCCTGGTTCGGTCCTTGTGACCTACATCCAGTCCCCAAGCCACCCGCTTGAGATTTTCCTTTAACCTTTATCTTGCCACCCAAAATCAATACAACATGTACACCACTTGTCGAATCCCCTTCGCCAAATGTGTACACCTTCTCTTCCACCAAGAGAACACCTTTTACCTTTGTACAACTGCCTCTACAACCAAGAAGCCTCCCGTGTACAATGGTCACCTTGTACAACTTGCCTCTTCAACCAAGAAGCCTCCCGTGTACAATGAACACTTTGAGAATTACAACTCTTTTCCTATAGCCTTGATACTGAATGTGTATGTGGACAAGGTACAGTATAGGAAACAAAAACTTCAGAGAATCTTCACAATGGAAATGTCTTTTGGTGAAGAACTGAAGTGGGAAAAACAATTTTCAGGTTTTCAGATTTTTTTTGGCTTTGGAAAACTGATGGAAAATCTTGGTTATCTTAACCTTGGCCTTTGGAATAACTTCCCTATTTATAGCTGAAGACTAGGGTTAGTTAGGGTAGTTATAGGTGCAATTTGAATCAAAGGAACGTTGGAAAACGTTGCACAAAAGACCAGATAACAGAAACTGTCCAACAGTCAGAAACTGCCTATAGTCGACTTGGGTTCTGAGTTAGTCGACTAGACTAGGCAAAATTTCAACTATTAGTCGACTAGGTTTAGCTAGTAGTCGACTAGGGAAATGTCTGTTGACTTACAGGTTTCTGGATAACTACTTCAAGTCGACTGCAACTAACTTTAAGTCGACTTGGGCCAAGTATTAGTCGACTAGGGACTTTGGATTAGTCGACTAGAAAAGTTTATTAGTCGACTTGGTTTACTGTTTGGTCGACTAATTCAGAAACAGAGAGTTGGGTCAGATTCTGGACACTTGACTAGTTGACTTGGGTTTGGATCAAGTCGACTACACATGGGATTAGTCGACTTGACTTAGGTATGAGTCGACTAATGGACCAAAGAAGTGTGTGTTTGTGTCAAGGCTTTTACATGCTATTCCACATATACAACCCACACTCTATCAACTCTTCTTGGCACATCTTGATCATGTCGGACTCTTGATTCGTCATGTGTTAGAGCTCCAAATGAATTGATCTTCACGAACGTCTTCATCGAAATAGGTTCCAATAACCTTTGGGAATCAATTCTTCAAGGTTCATGGCAGCTATCCAGCCACTGATTTCAGGACTCCATGGTGGATTCACCCTCCGAAGGCATGGTGGAGGGATTTGACTCTATATGTCCTTGCTCATTTTGAGGAGGATCTGGAGAGGCTGAATCTTTATGAGGCCGTCAGGGCGACCTGCTATGGCATTCAGATGAGCGTAGCGAACTTCTACGCCATCTTTGAGTTATACTGCCCGGCTACAGGGACCTTCTTCACCCCTGTTGGCGAATTGGGCATGGCTCTGCATGAGATGTGGGAAGTCTCTGCTCTGCCCTTGGGATCTTTCCCATATGAAGAATATTTCCCGTGCGAGGCGGAATTGGCACTTCTAGAGAAGCAGGAGCCCGCCTTGTTTGAGACCTACCGGGAGTTGATGTGCCATTTGTACATTTGTTCCAGTATGCATGAAAGCAGTAAGGGAGCTTCATGCAGCTTGAAGAGCTGGGGAGATTATTTGTTCCCCGATATGGAAAATACTCCTGAAGCGGCTCATTGTGGAGTTGCTGATGAAGACATCTTTAGTCGTATGCAAAAGAATTCTCAAGGGGATCTAATTCTGGAAGAAGATGACGGCCCCTATGAGAAAGGCGATATCCTTCGGAGTTTCCACCATCAGGCTCGTCGGCCGACATCCCGGAAGGCACTGCTGGCTGGTTTCTTGACGGTGTGGCTGAAGAGATGCGTGGTGCCATCTTCATCGGGTGATGTCATTCATTCGACTGTCTTGTTGCCTGCCGTTCGTCTAGTCCATGGTCGCTCTCTTGGACTTCTTCCGGCCATGGTGTGCTGTATTCAGAGAGGCCTTCGCGCATTGACGGAGGCTTTCTGCAGGCCTTCGCGCAACGACGAAGCGGGAAAAGGGGACTATTTTGCCCTGCGACGGACCAAACCCCAGAAGAGGTCTGCCATATACTTATTTGATGGCGTGGTTCGCCCTTCACTGTCCTTCCATCATCCAGGCCAGAGAGGAACCCCCAGAAGGTGTTCACATGGCGCTTCTCCGTCGATTCGAGGGGTGTTCATGGTCGAAGACTTATGTGGCTGCGGTCCGTAAGCTGCTATACCGTCATGACGTCTATAGCCTTTTTCGGTGCTTTCCCTACATTCGCGATGCGGGCTATGGTGAAGAATTCAAGAATGTGGAAGAAAGGCAGATGTTATTGAGTCGGGGAATCTTCGAGTGGCTGGTTAGTATCCGGCCATCGCACTTGTTGTACAGAAGTGGGGACACCTGCTACATGGAGCCCTATGTTCCAAGTCAATTTGCCCGCCAGTTTGGGTATGACCAACTGTAAGTAGGTAATTCGAACAGCAGTCTAGCCTTTATGGGGAGTCTCATCGATGGAGCCCATGCCTGGCGGTTCTTCATTGCTGGCTGTACCGAGGCGCGGCTGTGCATGCCGCTAAGGACTCCGAACCTTCTGATGACCCTGGGATTCTGCCAGTGGTATACGACCTCAAACTCCACACCCATCGGATTCTCTATTAATTCTTCTGGTGTGAAGTTAATTTCTCAGCGGCTGAAGCGGAAGGTCTCTGAGAAAGGCGAGGGTAAAAGGGTTCGCGTCCCAGGCCTCGGGGAGTTCATTGCCGTTGATGACAGTGAAGCCTCGGATGCAGGAAGTCCTCGCTTCGAAGCGGAAACGGGTGCTGAGGCTCCAGCAACTGCTTCTGGCGTGGTGGGGACGGCCCCCGTAGAACATGCCGGTGTTGAAGAAGTGGAGGAAGAAGATCTTGACGTCCTCCTCAAACGAAAACGGGATGGCGGATCTCGTAGGAAGAGGGTAGTGAAGAAGCCTCATCGCTACACTCCTACGGTTGTTGCAGAGGGCGAATTACCTGCTGCGGCTCCTCCTCCTGCCCCATTAGCAACTAAATCGTCGGTTCCTGAACCGACTACTGGTAAAGCCGCTCCGGACCTGGGTAAAATCAGTTCCGTTCTTGTAATAGACTTCTTATGTGTTCCAGACAGCTCATGGTTTATTTTATGGTTCAGGAACTGAGGCGGTGAAAAGCCCGAGAGCTGAAGTTGTCAGAGAACAAGGGGAGCATTATGATCCTTTGTTTACTTATAAAGAGGGCGATGAGGCTGGCTATTTCGCCGTCTCAGAAGAGTCCAGAGATGATGCGGCTGGCGTAGGTCCTTCGGGCGCCGGGACTTCGAAAGGAAGTCCTGAAGCTTCTAGCTCCTTTGGGTGGACCACGGAGGGTTCGACAAGTGAAGGCGGGCCGGCCATTCGTGCTGATTCCGCCAAAGATTTTCCAATGGAGCCCGTAGAAACTGATGCAGCCGCCAAGACGGTTGAGGCAACATTATCTTTTGGTACTGTTTTGACCTTTTGATTCTTGCTATTTGTTATGCCCTGCCTAAACAAAGTCTTATTACAGGTGTTCCGCCTTTGGGTGCATCGACTTCAAAAGAGCCAACCAATCTTCCTGAGGGAACCAGGGGGTGAAGCAAGTGCTTCGACCGCAGAGGATGCTGCTGAGTTGGATGCTTTGTATGGCGACCTGCCCTCTTATCAGCCTGAACCAGCTAGAAGAACTGAAACTGAGGGGACGGTAGTCATGGAACCAATCTCACTTCCAACTATATTGGTGAGTGAGATCCCATCGGTTTCGCCAATGCCGTCTATCTTGCCAGGTGCGGAGCTGAGGGTGATTACCAGTCCTACTTCTCCAACACTGGTGGTTGAGCCCGCTTTCTCGGAAATAGTCACTAGTCTGACCTCAGTTGTGGCTAATGTACTGGTTTCAATGAAGACTCCTCCGAGTTCACCGGCGACCTCTCATGTTGCCACAACCAGTGCTTCTACTGTTCCTTCCACTGTAGTATCAATAAAGCCAGTGGAATCTTCACGGGCTGCTCATCTGCCAGGAGTGATTGAGGCCGAGAATGAATTTGTGACTCAGTTAGTCGATAGCTTTTATAAGAGCTTGAAGCGATCCATCGCTTTGATTTTGAAAGGCTCGACCACCTCATTCTCTACTTTAAAGGTGGTCCTCTCCTGAAGTATTGAGAGTATCCGAGACTTTGGAGGGGATGACCAGGCCGCTGCATTGGAGCTTCTAGTGGACCAACTTGAGAGGGATGTAGACGAATGACGCCGTCTTAACCATTCAGAGCTGAAGTCTTCAATTATGAGCAGCTTACGCACCTTGTCGCTCAGATGCATGAAGCTCATCTTGCCGCTCAGGAAGCCGCTAAGGCCATTTTTTCTGACTTGAAATCCTTGGAGACAAGGAAGGTAGAGCTCAGGGACGCCATAGACGCTTCTAGCAGTGCTCTTCTTGACGCTGAAAATAAAATTGAAAAGGCCAAGGAGATGATCAGGAAGGCAAATCTTCTTTTATCCAAGGCTGAACCTGTGCGTCTTGAAGAGTCTGCCCGGCTTGAGCAACTTAAGGCACAGAGTGACGACCTCTTGCGACAAGAGCTAGCTCAGAGGGCAACCTTGGTTGAAGTTGAAGCTCGCTTGGCCCAGACGGCGAGCTTTAATGAGGCTGAGCTGAGGTCGCAGGCACTTGTCAGGATTGCTGATGATAGGAAGACAAGGCTGGCCATTCTTGAAGGACGGATCAAATTTTATGAAGCACCATCATAACTTGTAATATGTGCCTTCATATATCCTTTTTTTAGAATCAATGAAAAGTGATTTCATTTTGACTCCCCTGTTATATTTTTGACTTGTTTTATTTTGAACTATCGCCTCCAAGTGGTATTGCAGCCACTGAGAAAATAGTCCTTACTGGACTGAATAATGAGACTTGGCTATCTGCCGGTTCAGAGGTCGCAATGACGTAACCGATTGAGAAGCCACCAAGCTCGAAGTAGTCCTTGCCGGACTGAAAGATGAGACTTGGCTATCTGCCAGTTCAGAGGTCGCAATGACATAACCGATTGAGAACCCACCAAGCTCGAAGTAGTCCTTGTCGGACTGAAAGGTGAGACTTGGCTATCTGCCAGTTCAGAGGTCGAAATGACATAACCGATTGAGATGCCACCAAGCTCGAAGTAGTCCTTGTCGGACTGAAAGGTGAGACTTGGCTATCTGCCGGTTTAGAGGTCACAATGACATAACCGATTGAGAAGCCACCAAGCTCAAAGTAGTCCTTGTCGGACTGAAAGGTGAAACTTGTCTTTTGTAAATGTCAACAAGTACAGAATTAGTCGTCGGCTTGTCTGTCACTTGTCTTTGTAAATGTCAACATGTTTAGACATTGTTCAGACCAGTCAGAATTTTGATGGAATTTGGAAAAAGGTCTCGTTTTCATTGCGAAAAACGAGGAGATCACTGTCATAGGTTTAATGTTAACATAACAGCGAAATGGATGCCAGAGGCTATACTGTTAAACATAGCATGAAAGGGTCTCGTTCTCACGAGGAGAAACGAGAAAATCACTGTCATAGGTTTAATGTTAACATAATAGCAAAATGGATGCCAGAGGTTATACTGTTAAACATAGCATGAAAGGGTCTCGTTCTCACGAGGAGAAACGAGAAAATCACTGTCATAGGTTTAATGTTAACGTAACAGCGAAATGGATGCCAGAGGTTATACTGTTAAACATAGCATGAAAGGGTCTCGTTCTCACGAGGAGAAACGAGGAAATCACTGTCATAGGTTTAATGTTAACATAACAGCGAAATGGATGTCAGAGGTTATACTGTTAAACATAGCATAAAAGGGTCTCGTTCTCACGAGGAGAAACGAGGAAATCACTGTCATAGGTTTAATGTTAACATAACAGCGAAATGGATGCCACAGGTTATACTGTTAAATATAGCATGAAAGGGTCTCGTTCTCACGAGGAGAAACGAGGAAATCACTGTCATAGGTTTAATGTTAACATAACAGCGAAATGGATGCCAGAGATTATACTGTTAAACATAGCATAAAAGGGTCTCGTTCTCACGAGGAGAAACAAGGAATCACTGTCATAGGTTTAATGTTAACGTAACAGGGAAATGGATGGAAAGATATGTATATGAGGTCTTACCATTCCATGGATGAGAATTGGTAAGTTATTTTGGAAAGGGAATCAAATGAGAACAGGTCCCTTAGGATTTTTAGCAAATCCCCAGCTGTCAACGGGTTTGATATGCCTTTACCAACTACCGTTTGAGTCGGGCTAGCCATGCTATTCCCCTCAGCATGATGAGTTGTCGAGGACTTATGTTGGCTTAAAGGCCAATATTTTCCTCTATCCTTAACCGTTAAAGGTGTTGGATCATTTGGTTAGTGCATGTAACCTTGATTCTCCATTGAGACAACTAGTGTATGACTAGGTTTCTACTGGTTTATGGTTGTACGATCTCGTTTGGAGGAAGAGAGAGGCTCTCTTTGTGTGTACCTTGGATTTGAAGGTCTTGATCAGAGGTGTAGTGTTAACTTGATCATGAGAAGGATCCTTAATCAAGGATAATACTTCTTTAAGAACTTGCCATTGATCGGCATCATGAGTAAATCACCATCTGAAGTCATAAGGCGATATGCTCCGTTGAATAGATTGTTTCTATTACAAACGGTCCTTCCCATTTAGGCTGAAATTTGCCTTTGGTTTTGTGCGTCATGATCATTGGTCGTCTGACGGCTAAAACCAAATCTCCTTTCTGGAAGACTCTTTGTTTGACCTTCTTATTGAAGGCTTTTGAGATTCGAGCTTGATACAACTCGATGTGTTGCTGAGCTTGTAGTCGCCTCTCATCTAAGGCTTCGAGCTCTTGAAGACGCAACCAATCGTTATCCTCTGATGTGATCTTAGTCATTAAAGCGACTCGCAATGACGGCATCTGAATTTCTAATGGTATAACTGCTTCACACCCGTACACTAGGAAAAAAGGCGTATTGCCTGTCGGGGCCCGAACCGTGGTTCGGTAGGCCCAAAGACATTCACCAAGCTTTTCGTTCCAATCTCGCTTATTCGAGGAAACGAACTTCTTGAGTAACTTGATGATCGTTTTGTTGAGTGCTTCCGCCAAGCCATTAGCGGCAGGATTATAGGCAGTTGAAGCCACATTCTGAATTCGGTATTTATCGCAGAATCGATAGAATACTTGGCTTATGAATTGGGGACCGTTATCATGGATGATCCGCCTAGGGACACCAAATCGATGAATGACATGATGTTTGATGAAATTAATCACATTAGAAGTTTTAACTTCAACCAGTGGTATAGCTTCTACCCACTTTGAAAAGTAATCGGTTATTGCCAGGATAAACCAGTGTCCTTTTGTTGAAGAGGGGCTGATTGGCCCTACAACATCGATTCCCCATGCTTCAAACGGCCATGAAGCAACAGTTGGATGGAGCAACTCTGAGGGCTGATGTATGAAGTCCGCATGAATTTGACATGCTTTACACCTTCGTGCATATTGGATGGCATCGGCCATCATGGTTGGCCAATAATATCCAAGCCTATGCAATCTGTCTTTGAGTTTCGGACCTGACTGATGAGCTCCGCATATGCCGTCGTGTGCTTCTTTGAGCACTTCCTGTGCCTCTGAATTAGAAAGGCAACGGAGGAGGACACCGTCATATGAACGATGGTAAAGTGTCTTCAGAGTTGGATCGTAGTAAAAACGGAGAGACCTTCGTCTGATAGATGCCGCTTCTTTAGGGTCGTCTGGCAGCAGACCATGTAGAGCATAGTCGATGAAAGGAAATCGTCAATCTCTCGGTTCAAGATCTGTCAAGATATTATAAACCTCTTTGGTTCTTAACATATGTTTAGAGCAGACAAGGTGTCGAGTTGCCACTGTAAGGTGATACTCGGTGTCGACTGATAAGGCTAGTGTTGTTGCTAATGCAGCAAGAGCATCCGCGTTAGTATTCTGAGATCGAGATACGTGCCCGATGTAAAAACCATCAAACAGATTAGCCAATTCGATGACTGTGTGATAATAAGGCACCAAATCCTCGTGGCGAAACTCATATTCGCCTTTAACCTGATTGATAATCAGTTTTGAATCGCCGTAAGCTTTAAGGTAGCGTACCCCCATTCGTGGGCGAGTTGAAGACCGATGAGCAGAGCATTATATTCCGCTACATTGTTGGAGCATGATTCCGTCAGAGAGAATGCTCTAGGAAGGATGTGATTTTGTGGAGAGATAAACACAACTCCCACGCCGGCGATGATCTTGCCCTTAGGGCCTATTCATGATGCTTCATCGAAGAAAATCTGCCAAACTTCATCCTCTGAAGTTACATTGGACTCGAAGACTTCATCTGGAATATCTTCGTGAAGTTTTGAGTTTTTCGGGACTGGATGAGCAGTCAAGAACTCCGCAAGGGCCTGGCCTTTAACCGCCTTTTGAGGGATAAAGATCATGTCGTATTGAGACAAAAGAAGTGCCCATTTAGCTAATCTTGAATTCAATGATCCTGGCTTCGTCATGATAAGACGCAAAGGATTCACTCTGGAGATGACATGTATGGTTTGGCCGACCAAATAATGTCGTGTCTTCTGAATGACAAAGACAAGGGCTAAACACTCCTTCTCGATAGGGTTATAGCGAGATTTCGCTCCTATCAGAGTTCTGCTCAGATAATAAATGGCCTGCTCGTGACCATTATTGTCCTTTGAGCAAGGAGGGCACCAAGAGAATGGTCCATAGCTTTCACATAAAGAAAGAATGGTTTCCCTGATGTGGGAGCCACTAAGACTGGCGGTCTTGTGAGGTATCTTTTGATGTCTTCATAAGCTTCCTGACAAGCTTGATTCCATACAAAGGAAGCACCCTTTTTCATGAGTCGGGTGAACGGCTGACAGCGGCCTGAGAGATTTGCGATGAATCTTCTAATATAAGCTAGTCTACCTTGCAAGCCTCTGAGCTCTTTAAGATTCCTCAGTGGATGCATGCTCTGAATGACTTTGACCTTGTCTGGGTCAAGATGAATTCCTTTTGATGTAACAATAAACCCATGGAACTTGCCACTCGAAACTCCCAAGAAGGATTTTGTCGGATTCATTTTCAGTTGATGAGCCCGCATTATGTCGAACATCATTCTTAAGTCACGAAGATGGTCATTCTTGTTGCGGCTTTTGACAGTAATATCGTCGACATAGCATTCTACTGTTTTTCAGAGATGATCGCGGAAGATTGTACTCATTGCCCGTTGATAGGTTGCTCCAGCGTTCTTCAGTCCGAAGGGCATCACAGTGTAGCAGTATACCCCCAATGGTGTTCGGAACGAAGTATGCTTCTCGTCGTCGGGATACATCTTAATCTGATTGTACCTTGAGAAGCTGTCCATAAAAGACATTCTTTCGAATCCACAGGTGTTGTCAATCATGACATCAGTGATGGGCAGTGGGAATTCGTCTTTAGGACAAACTGTATTGAGATCACGGTAGTCGATGCAGATCCATATTTTTCCATTCTTCTTGAAGACGGGAACGATATTAGTAACCCAATCTGGATGCTGTTCCTCCCGTATGAAGCCACATGCAATGAGCTTATGACTTCGGCTTCAATAGCCTCCATAATGTTCGGGCGGAACCGACGTTGTTGCTGCTTGACTGGCTTGGCGTCGGGTCTGATATTCAGACGATGCATGGCGACTCTTGGATCAAGTCCGGGCATGTCTTCGTAGTTCCATACGAAGACGTCTATATACTCCTTTATGAGTATTATTAATTCTTCATTTTCTGTAAGTGATAAGCTTTCACTTATAAAGATGGGCTTAGCGTGATCTTGACTGCCCAAGTTGACCTGCATCACTTTGTCTTCAGTAGGTGGGTCGCGTAGTTCGAATCGCTTTTCCCATTGGAGATCTAATTGCTCAGCCCATGGTTCCTCATCAGTAGCTTCCGCAGGCTCCAATTGACTACTCGAAGTCATATTAACGGTGAGATTTTTGAACATCATTCCCACACTGACGTCTGAGTCCCACTCTGAGGAAGAGACAGAATGTGATGGGATTGGTTCGTCATCCTTGAATTGAGCCGTTGCTGGTGGTGTGGGTGTAACGTATCCCAACCCCCTGCGTGTGTTATCATAGTAATTTGCAAGTTTTCCTTTTGGCACAAAGTTACGCAGCAAACTACGCCTTCCTTTTCCGAAATTCAGGCCCTCTCCATGCTTTAGGTTGTACCCTATTTTCTTCATCATATGGCGTGCTGATCGCGCGTAATGGGAAAATTGTGGGGTGTCTGAGTCCGAACTTGAATCTGCGGCTGCGGACCCTCGTGGTTGGGATCTGCCGAATATTATTGGTAATTGACCTTCTTTGGATGGAGGGATCACCAAAACGACCCCTTCTACAGATTTCATGGGTGTGTTGGATGCACTTGGTCTATGTAAAGAGATGTGTAGAGAGCTATCCATGATGGATTCAGACAACCCAATACTCGCAGGATAATCAAAAGAAATATTATCATTAATTACCCATTCACCCTTATCCTCAGAAGGAGTGTTACATTGGGGATTATTAAGACATGCTATAATTGGTTCACCAATGAAAATAGCTGGCATGTCTGCTTCAGACTCTGAATCCGCCTCATTGCCACTATCATCATCGTCTGGCAATGCTTCTTTGGATGTTTCACCGGTCTCTTGACATAGGAGAGCGTCAGTGAAGTAATTTTTCACCCCTTTGAATGGTTGCTTCTCAGCGAAGACAGTTCGTATTGTTGCCTCATTTTCAACATATTTGAAGCACTGGTGCAGCGTGGAGGGAACGATCCAGTTGGCGTGGATCCACGATCGTCCTAGCAGTAGGTTGTATGACGTGTCAGCGTTAATGACATAGCACGTCACTTCTGACTTCAGGCTCCCGATTCGGCAACGGAGTCTAATTTTCCCAAGTGGATGACTACTCCCGGCATTGAAACCATATATTGTAGTAGTGGTTGCGGACAACCTATATAGTGGTATGCCGAGGAAGTAGAGGAGCCTTTTAGGGATGATGCTGAGTGCAGACCCCGGGTCAACCTGTACTCTTTCAATGCATGTTGAACCGATGTATCCGGTATAGTACAAGGGTCGATCGTGCTTGTTATCCTTGAGAAGCATATCTTCCGCTGTGAAGGTAATAGCCGGTACCTTCGATTGCACATGATGGCACTCAGGGCAAGAAGACGGGGCGTCATCTTTAGGGATTCTGGCATGTACGTCAGGAATGACTCTGAATTGGCCAGTGCATCTCTGAGTGCTTCTCTTGTCTCTTTTGAGAGACGAAGGAGCTCGTGTATGGTAATACGAGCCGGGATATTAGCCAGCTGGGCCAATATATCAAAATGAAAGGGCGTGTCAAGCCCTGGGCCTAAAGGTTTCTTCAAGACATGGTCGAACCGGGCTTCCTTTGGCTTCTCCTTTCCCTTGTTGGAACTGAAGCGGATGCTGGTACTTGTACTGACGTCGTCTGCTGTTGTGTCTCGTCAGTAGCTTTCTCATACTGTTTTAAGTATGATTTTCCGGATCGAGTACCTGTTGGCTGAGGTACATCAGCTCGCATTGTACAAGCATGCTTTTCTCCTTCAGAATCACTGAGGGAAGCTGACGTAAGATTGTCATCGTCTGGTAGGATGGAGATGACATTACAAGATTTGCCCTTTGACTTGGACTTCTTTGAATCCCATTGTTCGTCTTGGACAAGTCTGGGTGTATCCACATGACTTCCCCTGTCTCTAGTGTCAAGGGAACAAGACCCCTATTATACTGAGTTTCAGCCGCAGGATGTTGACTTCCAGCCGTGGCGCAGGGACTGGATAAGTTCCGTCAGGAACTGTGACCTTTGGGGTTTTGCCGAACTCGAGGGTCACCATATTTGCAGTGACTTTCTTCTGCTCTGACTTCAGTGTCAGGACTTCAGTGTCGATCAAAGCTTGAATTCTGTCCTTGAGAACAAAGCACTTGTCGGTAGGATGGTGAATCATCCTGTGGAAGAGGCAGTATTTGGGATCATTCGTGTGTCCTATTTCATTGGGACGTCGAGCCTCTGGTAGCTTCATTTTATTCCCTTTGTGGAGTAAATAGAATATTGTGACCACCTGATCGTCTTTGAAGGAGTACTGTTTCGGAGGAAACTTAGACTCCTGATTATTGAAGCTGCTCTTCTTGGCCTTCGACTGCACGTCCCTGACAATTCTACAGACATAGTCTCCTTCCCTTTGGCTTGAGAAGACTGCGCCCTGTCGCTACGTCCTTTATTATTCATACCCCATTTGCTTTTAGGGGTGGATGGTTCGAACTTTTTAGCCGACTTTTCGGCTATCTCAGCTTGTTCGACCAGTTCTTTTCAGGTATGGGCTTTGACAGCCCCCATGCGAACCTCTACTTGGTCTAGGAAGTTGTGCCTGCACGTCTGTAAGAGCATGGGTAATGGCATCCCTGCTGGGCACATCAAAGACAAGTTTCTGAACCGCTCAATGTAGTCACGGACAGATTCGCCTTTCTTCTGCACGGTGGAGAGGAGCTTGTCCATGGTTACCTCGGTATCGTCCTCATAGAAACGAGAAAGGAATCGGGTTTCCAGGTCGACCCAGGAATTGACGGAGCCCGGAGGGAGACTTCGAAACCAATCAAATGCTACCCCCTTTAAGGTGCCAATGAACAGCCTAGCCATGATGGCATCATTGTCTATAACATTACCGGTCTGAGACCGAAAATAGTAGATGTGCTGGTTCGGTGAGCTTTTACCATCGTACGTATGTAACGTTGGTGGTTTGAGCTTTGGTAGGTATGGTACTGAATCCCACTCCAGCAGGTAAGGACGGACTGCCCCTACCTTCTTTAATTCATCCCTCTGAGCTAGGGATGCATTTGAGCTTAGATGCCCTTAAGGACTTTAGCGTCCAAAGAAGAACCCTCCTTGGACTTCTCCGTCCTTGGCTGTTCATTGCTAAGATGTTCTTCCTCATCATGGTTACTCCTGGTGTCATTATTATTCCGGTTATTGAGGAGTTGAGTGAGCATCTGTTGAATGTTGTCCAAGCTTATTGCTGGGTCTTGGAAGTTTGCTCCTGAGCTTCCAAACGTCGACAAAGGTCATCATTACCATTATCAGCCATATTCACTGGTACTCTGTCTGTTCGCACTGAGCTGACTGTCGCCGAAGAGGCGTACCCACTATCTTCATCTTCTTCATCAGACCACTAGACTGATCCTCTCTTTGGTTCCGGCGAGGCTACTGCCGTTGAGGAAGATGGTTGTTCATAACTGTAGGGTATTACAACCCTAGATCTGGTATTTCTGAAGACACCTTCTTCGTGTACCAGGACTTCGCCCAAGCCGGGGCTGTAATTTGGATTTGGGGAGCTGTAGGGAGTGTCGTCGGATGCTTGTCTGCCCCTGCGCAGCTCTCGTCCTCTTCCGGTTATGTTGACGGATATAGAGGGTAGGTCTCGCGAGACGCTCCTTTTATGATGTTTCACCGGGGTTTGCACCGACAGTCAATCAAACACTGATCGTCAGCCCGGAGGAGTGGCAGGGATTGGTCCTAGCCGGCAATGGACTGAGTGGACTGTCACCAGCTGACATCCCACTTGTTGACAACAGGAGGAAGTAGCTTGAAAAGATTCTGATTTCCGTTTACTTGTCAAGAATTCCCGCAAGTCAGACCCAGTTGGGCCTAAACGATCCAGCGCAGAGGCTCTGTTGGATCGCGCATAGGACGATATCCTGCTCCTTTTATCACCGCAGAGGGGATTAGCACAGAATAGTGCTTCAGCTCTAGCTTCGCGGCTAAGAACCTTGGGAGTGTCCTTGGGTGCTGAAGCTGCATAAGCAATGCTGTTAACACTTAGGGATAATCCCTTAGCTCCGCTACAAAGCGCGAGCTTAGCGCTTAATGAACTGGGGAGCAGAGCACGCTGTGGTGCTTTATCCGCTATGCTGCTGCGAAGGCGATTAGCCTTAGATAGTGCTTTGTCTTTAAGTTCGCGGCTAAAAGCTTTGGAAACGCCCTTGGGCGCTGAAGCTGCATAAGCAACGCTTTCAGCACTTAGGGACAATCCCTTAGCTCCGTTGCGAAGAGCGAGCTTAGTACTTGAAGAACTGGGGAACGAAGCATGCTGTGGTGCTTTGGTTCCAGCTTCGCGGCTATGAACATCATGCGTACGCTGAGGTACAGTAGTTTCGCTCATGAGAACGAGGCTGGCGCGAGTTGTTGCTCTTGAATTGGGCGAAGGTGCTATTGCCATTGTGACTTCGCGGCTAGCAGCATTGTTGGAGAAGGCAGGCATCTTGCCTTTTTCTTCGCGAGAGAGACGCACTTGTGGCGTAGCTACGCCTAAGGCTTTTTTCAAAGCCTTCTGTTTTGGCCTCCACATATGCTTTGACAAGGGAGACATAGGTTCGCAGGGAACCTGACTAGCCACGCGCGAGGTTGAGGGGTGTTGGCAGAATTCTGCTCCTAGTTTCTGTTCTGAAACCTTGGTCATAGAGACCTTTCTATGTTTCCGTGCATGAAGCATTAGATCACCCCCAGAGAGGACTGCTTCAAATTTTCCTTGGTTGAAGTGAACGATCAGGTTCTTAAAAGTAATAGGCTTGCACTGCGGGCCTGCTTCCTTGTTGCGCCAAAGGACCACAGTAGTCTTGCAGAGAGCCTTATCTGTCTCCGCAGAGACTTGCTTTGAAGATTTAGCCAGAAGGGCTCTGGCTGCACCGGCTTTCTTGAATTCAGAGATAGACCCGAAGGTCTGTTCGTCGCATTGCGACACTTGATTCTCAGCAAAGAGAAATCATTCCCCAGCAGAGTCGCCTCCTTGTTTTCCATTGATTTGTAAAGGGGAAAAACTTACAAAAAAGGGTCGAGGAGCTAAATTATAAGTATTCTAAAAAGATTACAAGTAGATCTCCTCTGAAATTCTGAAGAAGTGTGCCGATAGGAGTCTGGTCAGCGCGCGACCACTTTGTCCCTTTGAAGATGCGAGCGATGAGATTCCCTTCTCGTCTGGTTCGGGGAATCAGAGAACAGAAGGTTGGTAGAACCCTCTTGTTACTTCTCAAAACGCCTTCGCTTAGGAATTCCTTCTCGCCTAGTTCCGGAGATTCCTTGAGAAGAAGGTATTAGGGTATGAGCACCCTGATTAGAGAAGTAGTTCTCTAAAGTCTCTGAATTCTTAGAAGCAAGAGAATAACTTTCTGTTTAGCCTCTCTCTCTCTATGCGCGCGATGCGTCCTCTCGAGAAGTCTGCCGTCTCTTCCCGTGTCGTCCTCTCTCCTTGTGCCCCTGGTGGGCTATTTATAGGGAGAGTAAGGGTATAATTGTCCCTTGAAAATATAGAAACAGATTGAATCAAATCTGTTCAAATCTGGAAAGTAGCCTTGCTGCGAGGCTAGAATCAGCTTCTGCGAAGCTAGAAATAGCAGGTAGATCGGTCTCCTGATCTGTTTTGATCCTTTCCATATAATTAGAAGATCTCCCTTGATCCTCTTACTCGTTTTAGGAGAGTCAAAAGATTATGGCAATCAACTGCCAAATTTGATCTCAAATTTGATCTTGATTAGATTTGATCTTGATCCGATTAGATTTGATCTCATCTGGAGATTTAATTGGTCAAAGGTTGACCATAACAAACCCGCAGCGGAGCTGCCGCGTTGAGTTCACAGCAGAGCTGGAAGGTGCATCTGGCGAAGTCAGAAGAAAGCTCTTCAGCGGAGCTAGATAACATCTGTGGCGAAGCTACCGAACATTCTTCTGCACGGTTGCGTGTGGCTTCAAGCGAAGCTAACTCTCTCTGCGGAGTTAACTGAGCACTTCAGGCGAAGCTATAAGTTAGCTTCCTGACGGAGCTGTGAATGGCTTCAAGGCGAAGTTGGATGATCTTAGCCTCTCTGGCGAGGCTATCCCTTTGGGCTCATGTGATGCTAAGTCCTAGCATCTTAGACCTGCTGAGGTCTGTTTAGAGACAATCCGGGCTTACTGTCTGCTTCACTTGATCAGTAGAGTCCAAGTTGCTTCTTTGTCCCTCGGGGATGGGTGAAAACTGGTCGCCAGCTTATCTGTCACTTGTCTTTTGTAAATGTCAACAAGTACAGAACTGGTCGTCAGCTTGTCTTTCACTTATCTTTTGTAAATGTCAACAAGTTTAGACATTGTTCAGGCCAGTCAGAATCTTGTCTTTTTTAAAGTGTCAACAATACTCCCTTCAAAGTTTTCAAAAGTCTGCAATGGCTCAGACTTCGAAACACTTTGAATTGCTTTGATCGGTGGTATGTGAAGTACGAACGTCGCCATGGTGGTTGAGTTCAGCTTCGCTTTTAATCCTGCTTTGGGATAGATTCGCCGAAGAATCGTGTAGATTCGCGACTCTGGGTAGCTTCGCGTCTGGGACATCTTCCCTTTCCCGAGGCCAACTGCTTTCGGCCAGTTACGAGAAGGATTGCTCCTTTTTCGAGGTTAGAATAACCTCTCTTGTATTAACCGAGGGAGATCATTCCTCCTTTGTGCGCTTCCGAGGGAGAATATTCCCTTTCTCAAGGCTTAATAAATGCCTTAATGAGGGAAATCATTTTCTTCCTTGCACGGTTTCGAGGGAAACCGTTCCTTTTTTTTTCAAGGCTCAATAAATGCCTTAAATCCGCTCGCGCTTTTATGCTTGAAGCGGCAGCGCTCAGGCCATAAGGCCTATAAATAGGACACCTGAGGTTCTCTGAAGAGAAGTGGTCTGCTCTTCTCTTCTCTTGGTTATTAGAGAGAGATACTCAGATCTCTGAACTAGTGGGGATGCCCACTCTCTTCTCTTGGTTATCTCTCTTGTCTTCCTGTTATTTCCTGATTTTCAATATATCAGATTCAGTCATTAATCCATTTCTTTATTTATATGATATCATGTGTCGATGCTTATATGTCATATTGCAGTGATCTTGATTCATTATAGTTCAGATTTATAACTTGTTCTAGGTTACTTAAGGCTTAGCGCGGATACGTGAGGTATTTTCCTTGCGTATATGCGTCGCTAACTCTCGTCGCGCCTCTGCTTCACCGTATTTTGGGAAGCGGGGCGTGATAGGGAGGGTAATGACTTTCCCACCTTATGTTGTATTGGGATATGCCCTTAAGATCAATTCATGCAAGTGTGCAATATAGAAAAAAAAATAAACACACAAAGTGAGTAAATCCCCACGTGTTTGTCCTAACTATGGTCAATGCAATATGTACACCTCGGTTTAGATTACAACAACAGAAGAACAAAATACAGTATATTGGAATGAAAATTGATACATGCCTAAATGCAAATGTCTAACCCCTTTTAAAACATCCAATTACCATATTTTAGTTCTTAAATTATAAACAAAAACTAGCAGCAAAATATAGCAATATACAAAATTTACCTAACCTCACAAAATTTTTGGGCCTTGAAACCAAATTTTTTCCGCTCAAACTCCTTGGAAGCCGCGTTTGCACGACAACCTTTGAAGCACTTGCTCCCTGCCTTCTTGAGCAGAGAGATGCAAGCAAGTGTGAGTTTTTGCAATGTAAAAATTTTGACTTGCACACAAAAAATAAAGAAGAAAAATTAACAAAAACTTGAGATCAAACCATTCCCTCGCCGACAATGGTGCCAAAATTTGATTGGGAAAAAACAGCGCATAAAAAGTTTCATTTTGAAATCAAAAGTTAAAGTATGTGTTGTAGGCTGTCTAAAAATGACTAACAGACCAGCCATTAAGGAAGCAGAGTCTCAAGCTCTAGACGCGAGAAATCGATGCTCGCGTCTCAGCATTAAGACGCGTTGGCTCTACACCCGCGTCTCAACGTTCAGACGCGTCGGCCCGAAGCCCGCGTCTCAGCATCAAGACGCGTCGGCCCGAAGCCCGCGTCTCAGCATCAAGGCGCATCGGCCCGACGCCCGCGCCTCAGCATCCAGACGTGAAGGCCCGAAGCCCGCGTCTCAAGGCGCGTTTGGCCCGACGCCCGCGTCTCAGTTGCAACTGCCCTGATTGCGGGGCCAGTCACCGCGCATGTAGCGGGTAGTGGCCCCTCATTCGGGAGCGTTTTCAGGAGGCACCTTCACCCCCTGAGACCCCTATAAATAGAGCCTTGTTTGCTATGAAGAGGGGATCGAAGCTTGAGAGGATCGAAACTTGGGCAGAAGATCGGAGTTTTTGGAGAAGGGAGAGAACTTTGAGAAGATCGAATCCAGGTAGGAGGATCATCAAGAGAGAAGCACGACTCTTCAGCGAGCTTACTGAGTACTAGCCGCTCTTCGCCTACCTCCTCTTTGAGAGTTTTGGTAGACGGAGCTGAGTTACTCTTTCTACCGACCGAAGAGAAGACCCCGACGGTCTAGGACGGTCATCTGGTCAACGGAGAACAAGATTCACTCTCCATCGCCACACGAAGAACCCAGCTTTAAACAAAGGGAAGATTCAGACATCCTCCCTCCCTTGTAACTGGAAAAGAGGGAAGAGTAGTTCTTTTGGTTGTAATCGTTTCGCTTGAATCAAGGAAATCTTTTACAGCTAAAACCACTTTCTCCGACCACCAAACTTTCCGGCCCCCTACAAGAGATGGCGACTCCGCTGGGGATTACCTTCGTTACTGACGAGCGCACCGTGGTGCAAGATGACGTTCTCCGTAAGGGGAAAATGGTCGAATCCCTCGTCGTCGAGTTCGACCAGGCGAAGTATGAAGAGTTCCTCTCTTCTGGCTCCAAGAGCCCAAAGACCCGCGTCTGCCGCAGGGTCTCAAGTGGACAGCCCCCTGAAGCCCAATCTGAGGCTCTGTCGGGTGCTCCTGCTGCCCACTGTGCCAAGTTTGGTTCACGCGCCGACGCCTCCCAGAAGGCCCGCGTAACCTCAGACTCCTCTGCTGCGATCAACCGCGCCGCGCAGAACACACGCGCCAACGCCTCTCTGAAGGCCCGCGTGGTCCCCGGCACATCTACTGGTGCGATCGACCGTGTCGCACAGAACGCCCGCGTTAGCGTCTCTCAGGAGACCCGCGTGGCAAACACCCCTGGTTCTACAAACCAGGAAGTTGTTGGCTTCTCTCTTCCTCCACGGCGCAATCGGAATGCCGAGCGTCGACAGAGAAGACGCGCGCGTCAACACTCGGTCGGAACCGTTGGTTTTCTGACTGGGGTTGAACGCAGCGCACGATCCGATGCCTTACCCGCACCTCGTCCAGTGCGAGAGATCCACGTTTGGCGACCCAAACGCGAGACTCCCCAAGTTGAGCCTTCTGGAGACCAACTTGCCAAACGCCAAAGCGAAGCTTCTGCGTCTCGTCAAACGCAGGAAGCACGCGCCCATAGGCGTGGGGCCCAGCAGCCCACTCTCTCCCAAGTCTCTCTGCTCCAACGCAGCAGACAGCAACGCGAAAGTCGCGTCTCATATCAACAGAGACGCCAGACGCGCGTGACGCAGCCGCGACGCGATAGCCGCGTTTCTGAAACCTGTGTCCAGACAGCACAGCGCATGACTTCCTCCCGTCTTCCACGTCGCGAGGCTAGTCTATTTAATCCCTCTCCCACGGATTTGAGGGATTATTTGACAAGGAAAAGGAGTGCCAATCAGGCCACTTCTCCATGCTGCTGTCAACAGCTCATCCAGATGCTTACTGGATGCCATTGCGAGTCAGGCGTGCACCAGTCGTCTTTAATTAGACAGCTGACCCTGATTCCCCCGTCAGCCAAGAGAAGACGCTCCCACAGGAGGAGAACCTTCTCTGACATCGAGTACCCGGAGCTCACTGCAAATATGACAAGCAGGAGTAAGGGAAAACAAATTGCAGTCAGCCCAGATGACTCCGAGTCTGACTCTGTACCGGAAGGAGTGTATCAACACACTCGCACCCGGACGGGGGCCATTCCCCCAATTGACTATAATGCTTTAGCCCGCGGCATTAGAACGGGTGATTCTCACTCTGCCGTAGTGGGGTCGCAAGCTTCAAACTCTTCCGTCGAGAAGGAGGCTTCCGCCTACATGGCAGACACTCCTGAGGAGACGGCCAGGCGTTTAGAACAGACGCAGAAGCACCAGATGGATATAATCGCCTCTCAACAGAGATCCATTGACTCCCTCAAGCATATGCTTGAGAAATTGCTTGAAGAAAGAGCGAGATCTCCTCTTAGACGACCGAAGGGGAAAGGGAGAAAGGGAGGAAGCCCACCCTCCGAATCTTCTGACGAGACACGACGATCTACCTCGGATGTGTCCAAGCCCTCGTCGCAGGCAAGAAGCGACCAGACCCCGGGAAAGGCTCATGCTAAAAGAATGAGTCAACTGGAGCAGCGCCTCGAGGCCCTTACCAACCGTAAAGGCCTCCAAGAAGCTGGAGTAGTCCGGCCCTATCCGGCCGAGTGGGACTTAGTCCCGTACCCTCCTAAGTTCAAGGCTCCAACTCTCCAAGCATTCGACGGGAAGGGGTCACCCAACCAGCACATCTACTACTTCAAATCCCAGACCGGGAATGTGGTAGATAACGATGCCATCCTGGCGCGACTGTTCATCGGCACTCTGAAAGGGTTGGCCTTTGAATGGTTCATGAAGCTCCCCGAAGGTTCCATCAAGAACTGGGGCGACTTGGAGAAGCTGTTTCTAACACGCTTCTTCGAAGATGATTCGGAGGTCACAATGCCTACCCTTTTAGCTACAAAACAGCGAAAGGGAGAGTCCGTCAAGTCTTTCGTAGAAAGATTTCGGAACATGGCACTCCGATGTCCAAGCGGCATGACCCAGGCCACCCTGGTGGAAACATGTCGCCATAATCTCCAAACCTCACTCCTTGCTCAAATAGGAGTTGCTGAAAGCCGCACCTGGAAACAATTAGTCCAGCAAGGTGAACAGGCTGAGGAGATTGTCGCCCGCGTCAGAGCGGAAGAAGGCAAACCCAGGCCAGAGAGGTCGACAAGGCGTGCACCAGACACCTCTCTCCAGACGAAGCGGAAGGATAATTTGGCAACGGAGACCAAATCTCCCACCAAACCTCAAACAGGCAGGGCAAGTGGCTCTTCAAGCCAGCCGCGCCCCAACAAGCAGTATTCCTTCAAGGAGGAACACGTCGATTCGCTCTTCAAGCTACTCAACAAGAGCAATCGACTGAAGCTCCCTGAAATTAGGCGCCCGGAGGAAGTCGGCAAGACCGACAATCCCACCTACTGCTTATACCACAGGATGCTCGGTCATCCTACCAAAAGCTGCTACGTCTTTAAGGACATCCTTCAAGCTCTGATTGACGCGGAGGTATTAAAACTCCGACCAGAGCAGAAGAAGATGACGGCCAACATGACGTCGATTCTCCAGTTTGGGACACGACCCCCGACACCCGTGGGGGTGATCTCTGTCCCGAAAGGTGAACTGAGGGTGGTCAACACAGACCCTCATCAGCAGCAGGAGAAAGGCTTGGTACCCGTCCCTACACCTCGAGGGGAAATCATGTGGGTCCACCCTGACCTCGTCGACGAGCAACAATGGACGACTGTGACCAACAGGAAGTCCAAAGACAAAGGAAGGCTTCATCTTGCCATGTGATATGCGCTTCCTCTCGAGAAGCGGACACTGATGTTCCCTCGCTGACAGACTCAGAAGAGGAAACAATAGTCCTGGCCGCAGAGCCCAGCCAACCTACGGCGGGGACCCGTTCAGGACAGGCATACTTGAAGCAGTACGGCGAGACAGCAGCGGCTTCTCCGCAACCAGCCGTGGAACCAGCCAAGCCCTCCTCTAAACAGCCTGGGGAGAAGCAGAAAGAAACTCGGTTTTCTCGAGTTCTTGCGAAAGGTGTAACGGAAGGATCCTCGACACCTTACCGCTTCGACGTCTTGGCTCAACTAGCCAACATCCCGGCACATTACCTTGTATGAGCTCCTGAGGCTATCAAAGTCAACCAGAGAGGCTCTACAAGAAGCTCTGGCAAATGCTGAGGTCTTTATGACCCGCGTGCCAAGGGAGGAAGATGAAGAGGATTGCCTCCACACCTCCCCAAATGCTCCCTGCATCACCTTCACAACAGATGACATGCAGGTTAAAGGGAAGCATGACCGACCCCTATACTTCACAGGGTATATTGGGTCATCCGAGGTGAACCGCATCCAGGTAGACCCAGGGTCCGCGCTGAGCATCATACCTCGCCGGGTTATGCAGTTTCTAGGCATTCCTACCCATCGTCTGAGCCCTACCCAGACGACTATTTACGGGTTCAATGCCAACAGCTCCCGCCCAATGGGGAAGATCAAGCTCAAATGCCAGATCGGGAGCCTCAAGTCAGAAGTGACGTGTTACGTCATTGACGCGGACACTTCCTACAACCTGTTGCTGGGACGACCATGGATTCACCGCAATTCCATCGTTCCCTCTACTCTCCACCAAGTCATGAAATACATTGACGAGAGTGGACAGGTCCGAACGTTGATTGCCGAAAGGCATCCGTTTAAAGGGGTTGAAAATTATTTCACGGACTCCCTCTTATATCAGGATCCGGAGGAGACTAATGAAACCCCACAACCAGAGGAGCCAGACTCTGGTAATGAAGCTGACATTGAGCCTGAGAAAGAGGAGTGCCTGTGGGAGTTGGAGCCCATTGTAAAGAGCACTAATAAGCTCGATGTTGATACCACCGACGATGCGGGTGGTTGGTACATTAATGAAGATTTAGACTTTGCGTATTTTCCTGTGTATGTTTCCGATTCAATACCGTCGGATACCACTACCGACGTGGACGATGACCTCTGGTCGGCAATAGATGCTTTGACATCTTTGCATGTACCGGTGAAATCATCCTTCGGGACATACCAAGATAATGGTGACGCGCAAGAGTCTGTATTCATGGTTCCAGCCAGACGAAAAGGCCAAAGACCAATACTTTTTGGGCGAATCGCATCTGAACCAATGCCCCACGAAGAATCGGAAGGTGAGGATGAATCCCCTCAGTTCGATCATTATGAACCGAAAACGCTCAAGATGATGAAGCGCATGGGGTATGATCTAACCAACAGGCCTGGGTTGAACTTCAGAAAAGGAAGAAGAACACTGCTTCGGTCCTTTGTACCGAAAGGGAAAACCCCTGATTACTATCATCAGACGCGCCGGGGGTTGGGCTATATATCAACTCCAGTGCCATCAGCCTCTGATTCGGAGAGACTGTCAAGTCATGACTGCTCATCAGACACGTCGTCGTGGGAATCAGATGTCAGTGTCGGCAACATCTTCAAAGGGCTTTCAGTAAACATGGTTTCGACAAGCCATATGAAGGATGAAGATGAAGAAATGATCCAATCTGATACAGACCCTTGGATCAAACATTTGAATGCTCTTTGGGATATCCGCTTTGAACAGCGTGAGCCACCCACAGAAGACAAGGTTGTTCAAGTCAACCTAGGAGATGAAGCCAACCCCAAGCCCATTTTCATAAGTGACGGCCTGTCACCTTCGGAAAAGGAGGATCTAATATCTCTTGTACAAGAGTATATAGACGTCTTCGCCTGGAATTATGAGGACATGCCTGGACTTGATCCTCAAGTGGCTATGCATCGCCTCAACATCAATCCGGACATGAAGCCTGTTAAACAACAGCAGCGACGGTTCCGTCCAGAGATAATGGAGGCAATTCAATCAGAAGTCAGAAAGCTTATTGATTCTGGCTTCATCAGGGAGGAACAGCATCCCGACTGGGTAGCCAACATCGTCCCCGTCACCAAGAAGAATGGGAAGATCCGGATCTGCATCGACTTCCGTGATCTAAACGAGGCCTGTCCCAAAGACGAATTCCCATTGCCAATCACAGATGTCATGATTGACAATACTTGTGGATTCGAGCGAATGTCCTTTATGGACGGGTTCTCAGGATATAATCAAATCAAGATGTATCCCGATGACGAAAAGCACACCTCCTTCAGGACACCTCTAGGGGTATATTGCTACACCGTCATGCCCTTCGGTCTGAAAAATGCGGGGGCAACCTACCAAAGGGCCATGAATGCCATTTTCCATCGGCAGATACGCAAAACGGTGGAATGTTATGTCGACGACATTGCGGTGAAAAGCCGCACTAAAGGTGATCACATAGCAGACCTGAGGGTGGTCTTCGACATCATGCGGGCTCATCAATTGAAGATGAACCCCACCAAGTCCTTCCTGGGGGTAGCCAGTGGCAAATTCCTAGGGTTTGTTGTGACTTCCACAGGAATCCATTTGGATCCGGAGAAAGTCCGTGCTATCCAAGAGATGCAACCCCCCAGAAGCCTCAAGGAGCTCAGAGGATTACAAGGACGATTGGCATACATCCGCAGATTCATTTCAAATCTCTCCGGGAGATGCCAACCCTTCGCTAAGCTGATGAAGAAGGGCGTTTCGTTCATTTGGGACGACGCTTGCCAGCAAGCATTTGAGGAGATCAAGAACTACCTCACCCAACCACCAGTCCTGGCAGCTCCGTTATCCGGAAAGCCTTTCCTGGTGTATGTCCGATCAATGGATCATTCTTTGGGAGCTCTACTAGCTCAGAATGATGACCAGGGGCGAGAACAAGCAATCTACTACCTAAGTAGAACGATGATCGGAGCCGAACATCGGTATAACCCGATCGAGAAGGAATGTTTGGCACTGGTGTTCGCCATTCAGAAAATGCGACACTATCTGGTGGGCCAAGCCATAAATGTCATATCCAAAGTCAACCCCCTGAGGTTACTTATGACAAAGCCTTCTTCACTAAATGGCCGGCTGGCAAAATGGGCCATATTGCTATCACAATATGAGATGCATTTTCTGCCACAAAAAGCCATTAAAGGACAAGCGGTGGCGGACTTCCTAGCTGAACACCCAGATCCCAGGGCAGCCAAACTCTATGAGGATCTCCCAGATGAGGTCGCCGAAGTCTGCCTAGCTCAGACGTCGTTCGAAAGTCAAGTATGGCAACTTTTCTTCGACGGTGCATCAAGGGCAAGCTCGGAGGGACACACAGTAGCGGGGGTAGGAGTGGTACTCGTCTCCCCACAAAATTACGTGATTCCCCGAGCTATCTCGTTAACCGAGCCCTGTTCCAACAATGTGGCGGAATACAACGCTCTTTTGATTGGGATGCAATTCGCCGATGAGATTGGCGTTAAAAATCTCGAGGCATACGGTGATTCTAAACTCATCGTCAGCCAAGTTCGCGGAGAGTATGAGGTCAGGCATGAAGATCTAGTACCCTACTACAACGCGACAATCCACATGGCCGAGAGGTTTTCAAACTTCTACATCGACCATGTACCGCGCAAGCAAAATGCGCATGCAGATGCACTTGCATCCCTTGCTGCCTCCTTAGCTCTTCCAGCTGGAGCAATGGAGAAGGTATTCGTCTATAGCCACGACCTATACTGCCCAAAAAGTCCCCTCGGAGACTACCAGAGGTCAACGGGAGATCGTCGCGGTAAGGAAACACTTGAAGTGTCGACCGATCCAGAACTTAAAGACTGGCGATTCCCCTACATTGATTTTGTCTTGTACGGCATCTTGCCCGAAGACACCAGGGAGGCGGCTGCCATCCGAAGGAAAGCCTCCAAATTCTACTACAATGCGATTTCGCGAACATTGTATCGTAGATCGCATGATGGGATCCTGCTCCGGTGCCTCTCATCAAAAGAAGCCCACGAAGTGTTGAAAGAAGCCCACGATGGTACGTGTGGAGCTCATCAACCTGGCCCGAAGCTGGCAAACCGACTCCAAAGATTGGGTTACTACTGGCCCAAGATGGTTGCCGATGCTGTTGCCTATGCCAAAAGATGTCACGCCTGTCAAATACATGGCGATTTCATCCATCAAGCACCAGGATACCTCCACTCTACGACCTCTACCTGGCCGTTCGAAATGTGGGGGATGGACGTGGTTGGTCCTATCAGCCCACCATCATCAAAGGGACATCGGTTCATCCTAGCGATAACCGATTACTTCTCAAAGTGGGCCGAAGCTATCCCTTTGAAAGAGGTGAAATCTTCTAACGTGATCAAGTTCGTGAAACATCACGTTATTTACCGCTTCGGTGTGCCTCGGCGGATTGTCCATGACAATGGACCCCAGTTCATCAGCCAGGCTTTTCAGAGATTCTGCGCCAAGTTCAGAATCCAGAGTGTGTCATCAACGGCATACTATCCGCCCGCTAACGGCCTCGCAGAAGCTTTCAATAAGACTATTGGCAAGCTTCTCAAGAAATTCGTCTCGAAAAGTCAACGAGACTGGGACGATAAGTTGGGCGAATGCTTATGGGCCTATCGCACGACTGTGCGAACCCCAACTAAAGCCACGCCATTTTCCTTGGTGTACGGATGCGAAGCCGTCCTTCCACTGGAAATCCAAATTCCATCTCTTCGCGTCGCCTTGACAGCGGAAATGACAACAGAGGAGAAGCATCGACAGCGACTCCAAGAATTGGAAGCCTTGGACGACAAGCGTCTGCAGGCCCAACAACAAATCGAGCTTTACCAAGCTCGTATCACCAGAGCCTTCAACAAGAAAGTCAAATCGCGAACTTTCAAGAAAGGCGACCTCGTCTTAGTCGTCCGAAGACCCATGGTCATGACGCACAAGACGAAAGGAAAATTCCAACCCAAATGGGAAGGACCATTTGTGGTAGAGTCAGTCTACTCAAATGGATCGTATCGCCTCATAACCTCAAATGGCGATACACTCATGATGCCAATCAATGGCAAATTCCTGAAGAAATACTATCCCTAGATGGCATTCTTCCACCGATCAAGTTAAAAATACACCTCTGATCAAACATCCGACGCCCTTGACGGCTAAGGATAGAAGAAAATGTTGGCTTTTAAGTCCAACATAAGTCTTCGACAACTCATCATGCTGAGGGGAATAGCATGGCTAGCCCAACTCAAACGGTAGTTGGTAAAGGCACCTCAAATCCGTTGACAGCTGAGGGTTTGCTAAAAATCCTAAGTGGATTTGATTCCACTCTTCCCTCCAAAAATCCTTACCAATTCTCATCCATAGAATGGTAGGACTACAAAATGCAATCATTACCATGTTAACACTATACCTCTGGTAATGAATACTCTTTGTCGAGTACAAACCTGGCTTGTTAACTCTGCATAGAGTAACAAACTCTCAAATTTGCCAAGTTAACACTATACCTCTGGCACCTCAAATTCCACTTGTCAATTCTCATCAATAGAATGACAGGTCCTCAAATTGCTCCTATCGCAAGCAAATTCTTGTCAAGTTAATATCACACCTCTGACAAAACTACTGTTTAAGTTAACATTACACCTCTAAGCAGTACATCGAGTGCCTGTCAAGTTAATATCACACCTCTGATAGTCACCTTTCTTCAGACTTCCATATCGAAGCTGAAATGGACGATGCCAAGTTAACACTACACTTCCAGCATCCGAGTCATTGCTAAGTTCAACAATACACCTATGGCTATGACCTTTCCTCGACTTCCTTGTCCAAGCCGAGATGAACGATGCCAAGTTAACACTACACTTCTAGCATCCGAGTCATTGCTAAGTTCAACAATACACCTATGGCTATGACCTTTCCTTGACTTCTTTAAGCCGAGACGACTAATGCCAAGTTCAACATTACACCTCTAGCATTTCTATCACTGTTAAGTTAAACATCACACCTATGACAGTGACACCCTCAGTTTTCCCAAATAAAACTGAGATGCTGATGAGTTAGGTTAATATCACACCTCTAACTCACGTCCTTGTCAAGTTAATATTACACTTCTGACAAGACTACTTCTAAACCGTTAAGTTAATATCACACCTCTAACGGTAAAAATCCTACTAGATTCCCCACGAGTCTAGTTTCATTTGATATTCTCCCCAACCGAGTATCAAATTCATTTTGGAGGCATTGTTGGTTAACATTGCACCGATAAACAATGCTTCCATCAAAATCCCCAGCTGATCTTAAATCAAGTTAATCCCAAATCCTTGATAAAAGTTCACCTTCTCTGGGGGTACACACTCCACTTGTCACTTTCTTTTATAAAGTGGCGGGTCCACCAAAATCATTCTTTTGCTTCTAAAACAAAACGTTCAAGACAACAGAAAGAGGCAAAAAGAAAAGTGTCACTTTTATTCATATCCAAACACATGAAAGTGATACAAAACGCTCTCTTATACAATAAGATTGAGTGTTACAATTAAGGAGTACAAAGAAGTCCCTCTCTCTCTCTGAGGCCGTACTCACTCCTTGAAGCCGCATCTGATCCTAAGTGCATGATGTCTGAAGAAATGGCGACTGTTGGAACCGGTTGCACTTTGATGCATGACGCCAACTTCGAAAGCGCCCTAGCTGACCAAGCCGAGAGCAATGGTGTTCTTGAGGTCCGGTGGCAACAGAAGGTCCTGCAACCCTTCGTTCAGGCGCGTCTCTTTCCCTAGCAGATCATCCAACAAACATGGAGTCACTCTTGGGGTGAGAGCAGAAGTTTCGGAGTCATCACAAAGGATGCCACCCTCCACTGGTCCAGCGGCAGCAGAGAGTCCTGCATTCATCACCATCCCTTTCCCCAGCAGGCCATCCAACGGAATGTCCTCGATGTCACTTCTGGAGTTGGGAGAGGAAGAGGATCTTCTCCGCCACCGTAACCGCCGGACCACCCTCGCCGATACTCGGCCTATCCATCTCTTGTACCAGATCTGAAGAGACCTTGGCGAGGGTTGGGTCCTCGTCAGAGATATAATTTAATCTCTCACCAACGACGAGGACCATAATTTAATCTCTCACAAACGAACGTGGAGCAAGTTCGCCAGCCGGTATATTCTTTCTGGGGCCCAGCAAACCTGAAAAAGGACAAGCAAGCCTACCTGCAAAGAATAAGCAAGAGAGTCAGAAAATCTGGAACTCAGTACATTTTCTATAAAGGAAACTGAGTAACAGAACGCGGCAGCCATTCAAGACTTCAGACGCGGGAATGACCCGCACAGTCAAACAGACGCAAGTCAAACTGCGCCACGCATAGGATTCAAACGCGGCCTCAGTTTGTACCCGCGCCTAATGCACCAGACGCAGAGAATTTCAGAACGCCAAAAATTGCCGTCTCTCTGTTGGGTGAACAGGAGTTGCAAGATTCAGGTCTGAAACGCGCCAAGGCAGTAAAACGCAATGGGCAAAGCCAGCGTCAAGCGCCTGCATTCAAAGAAGTCACTGGCACAAATTCCAGAGGAGGAATGCACCGGGACTTCATTCAGATCATCATGCCGAAGTTCAGGCTATACACATCATCGGGGGACATACCAGCAGAGACCTCTGGCCAGAGTTGGCCTCTCTGCACCCAAACGCAGGCGTCCAAGATGATCTGAGAGGGGGTTCTTCTTGAAGAGACCAAACCGAAGCGTGAGAGCTCTGGGTCATCTTCATCCTCGGAATTACTTTCGTCCATGCAGACGGAGTCCCTATCAAGAAACTCTTTTCTGAAGAAGGTGGGACTTCTCAGAGCAATCCACCAAAGAGAAATAATCCAAGCTTGGATTATAGAAGGGGAGCACACCCTATTTATAGGCAGGCCCTAATAACTGCCATTAATGGGGCGTTAATTGGAACCGTCACGCACGATTGTCAAAGCCCAGTGGAGGATTGACTCGTGGAACGACGCTTTGGAAACCGTCGCAAGCATCGATTTTCAACCGCCCGCGTCGGTTTTGCCTTTAAGGGCAGTAACTCCTGAGTCCAATGAGGAGTTGACGCGTGGATACCTGCTTTGGGAATCAACGGATGACTCGGAATCCCAATCGACAGAGGAGACCTGACGAGCAAAGATCTCCTAAAAATCTTGAGTCAGATCACATTAGACGCAGGTGGGAAAGCCGCGTCCCTTCAGCAGACAAGGCTGCATCTCTTGCGTCTGCCCGATCCGCGCAAGACAGATTTTGCGTTGCGTCTCACCTTGTGATTGACGCTGCGTCTCAGGGACTGACAGCCGCGTCTTACTTTACGGATCAATGCCGCGTCTCATCTTTTGATTGACGCCGCATCTCATCAAGAAGACCGCGTTCCGATTTGTGATTGACGCCGCGTCTCATCAAAAGGACTTGGTAGAATCTAAGTTCTTATGAAATGATGACCGCGTCTCACTTTATGATTGACGCTGTGTCTCAGTAAAAGGACTTAGTGAAATCTAAGTTCCGGTAGACTGATGACCGCGTCTCACCCTGTGGGATTAATGCCGCGTCTCGCCAAGACCGCGTCTCATTAAAAGAACTTAGCCCTACCTAAGTTCAGTAATCACAACTAGTGATCAAGAGTTGGACTCATCCACAACAGGACAAAGAAATTGGGACAAAAGCTTCAAAGAAAACTTCTATTATATCAAAAATGATAGAAGTGGATACAAACACTCTTAATAAATAGAGTGTCCCTTTTCTTTACAAAAAAAAAAAAGAAGAAAAGAAGGCTAAATGTCCTGGCTCGCCAAGGAACGGATTTGTTCCCTAAGGCGGTGAATCTCATGCTGGCGCGTCCTCTCAGCCTCCATGATAGCCCGGTCCCGCAGCTCCGCCTCAGATAAGAAACTTCTGGCAGCCAGCTGCATCCGCAGAGATTCCACCCTGGAAGATTGCAGGGATAGACTCTCTTTAGCACGCACCGTAGCAGCCCGTTGCTCCTCAAGCTCCTTTTTGAGGGAAACAAGTTTCTCCTCATTTAGCGCAAGAACAGCTTCCGCCTTGGCGATAATGTCCCGAGTTCTGAGGATGACCTGCTCCGTGCTCTGCACACTGAGCTCAGATTCCCTCGAGTCTCCGGCTAATTTTTGAAATTCAGCCTTGGAATATTCAAGGTCACGGACCTCGGCAGTGATCTGCGCCTCCGCCTCCTGTCGCTCCCGTTCCTGAGCAGCTAGGAGCCTAGTCAGGATGGCCTGGGCCTCGCCGGAAGAACCTGCATCTTCCAAAGATTCCAGCTCCCGCAGGTTATCTCCAAGTTGCTCTACCACCTGCAGGCATGCCCTGGCAAGTGAAGGGCCTCCCGCCAATTCGACGCTCACGGCCATATTTTCAAGAAGCCTCTGGGCGAACTGGAAGGTGCTGTGTCCACGGAAGATGAGATCAATACATGATCCCATCGAGGTGAAGAATTGTTGCACCATCTGACGTGCCAGCTCCCCCATGTCTTCACCACCTAAGAAGATTCCCGACCCTTTTTCTGTCATGGGATAAGGGATATAGGGCGGGTCTTCTCGCACAAGAGCCGTGCCAGCCGTCGATGTGGCAAGAACAAGACTACCCACTGGCGCTTCCTGGAGCGCTGCCTCTGCAGGAGCTTCCACGACCAAGGAAGGAGCTGCAAGCACAACCTCTTCAGAAACTTCCACTGAGGATTGAGCTGTGTGGCCTTCTGGAAGGGTGCTGATCGTCAGACTCCCCACCTGAGCCCCCTCAGTTAGAACTGCCTTACTAGGTTCGAGGTCCAGAGGCGTCGAGTCCTGTAGAATGGGGGTCTCCCCAGCTTCAGCAGTAACCTTCTCCACCGGCGGACTGAGAGCCTCCTCAGCCTCAATGGTTGTTTCCCCTCCTGGCAAAGGGGAAGGCTCCCCAACTTCAACAGCTGCCCCCACTGAGGTTGTCTCGGCAACCGAAGCCTCAACTCCCTCGGGCTGAGCCCCGGTACCTCCAGCTGACCCTGCAGTACAAAAGAAGAATGTTAGAACATCTTCTTCAACATGAAAAAGAGAATTAAACAGAAGGAGAAAAGAATACCGTCAGTGGGAGCAATTGTCGCCAGTAACGATGGCGCCATCGAGGGCTCCCCCTCATGTTGTTCCTCCTCCGAGACGTCAAAGAATCCGCCCTGATCAGGAAGAGCGGGTTCATCGCCATAGTCGACTTTATCTTCAAAGTCACTTTCTCCCGATGACGAAGAAGACGATAGCGCCACACGAGGAAGCTCCGCAACAGGAGCCTTACCCCCAATCACCCCAGTGGTAGGACTAGGGTCAACTGCCCGAGGATTGAAAATAAAGACGCTAGGAGACCCCGGCTGCTGTACCTCGTCTCTCCCTTCATGAGCAGGAGGAAATTCGGGCTGAGTTGAGATTCCTGGAATCTCGACATCCTCTTCGCCCATTATGTCAATCTCCGGTGACTCAGCATCACCAGCAATAAGGGGGCGCTCAACAAGCTCCCCTTCCTCCACGGTCTCGCTGCGTGACCTAGGAGCACGGACCAAGCTTGGAAAATCTTCATCTTCCAGCGGTTCCTCAACTCTAACAGGGACACCTTCAGGAGGAACCTCAACTCCAGCAGAGATAGCTCTGGATTGAGAGACTTCAGCCGTTAAGTCCCTCCGAGCCTTCTTTGGGGCAGGCTCAACTACAGAAGCAGAGCGTCGACGACGCTTCCTCGCCAATTGCTTCGACCTCCTTGCCGGTCGCGGCTCCACTCTCATTGCTGGTGGCTCCACCCTCGTCGCTTGCGGCTTTGCCCTTGCCGGTCGCGGTGCCGCCCTCACTACTGGGGGCTCCCTCCTCGATCGTTTCTCGACCTCCCTCTGAGCTTTCAGGTACTGGTCGAGGAGTTTAGTACGTTTACTGGATTCAGACCTCTCCTCGAGACTGGCATTGATACTCTCAAGACATGAAGACTCCGGAATAATATCTGGCGTCTGGCCGGCTTGGGAGTACCAAATACAGAAGCTGAAGCTCATACGGCACTTAGGCGCCTCGTCGGGTAGATGGAACGTTGCTCCCGTCCCTCCAGCCACACTGTAATACCAAGCCCGAGCGCCTTCGAACAGATTCCCGTCAAAGGCAAGTTGAGCATTGGGATTCCCGACGTAAAGCTGATCATAGCCAAATTGTCGGGCAAAACGACTTGGCATATACGGCTCGATAGTGCAGGAAGTTCCTTGGCGAAACAGCACATATCCTGGTCGTATATTGATCAACCACCAGAAGGCTCCAGCAGGCAATTGCGAGAAGTCATCCCGCCCAGCGACATCCGTGAACAGCTCCCCGGGGGCTGCACCTTGAACCTCTGGAAAGCAGCGGTTGAGCTGGTAATTGGCGGCACAGGAAAGACGCTTCCTAATGTAATACAGGTAGGTGTCATGCCACTCTGAACGTTCCAGCCGCTGCACAAATGGGATATGATCCACGCTCCCACGCGCTGCCGTCATTAGAGACGGGCAATGCATCACGTACCAAGCCATGAGGTACGTGTAAGGCAGCTCAATTCGCGGGTTGGGGTGCTTCACCGTCGGGTTCCCCTCTGAGTCGGTATACGGCTCCCCACGAGAATTAGCAGTCTTTGGGGGTCCGCAGAAGCTCTTGGTCAACACCCGCAGCCCGCTTTGAATACCAGCCACCACGGCGGGAAGAAGGGCTATGGGGTGGCCATGGGTCAGGAGCACTGCTGGGTACACCACGTCGGCAATAATGACTTCATGCGGCCGTGTAGGTACCACGCAACGCTTCAACCACAGCATCAAGAAGCCCGCCAACAGCGCTCGACTAGAGATAGAAGCCCGGGCCCGATGATGATAGCTTTCGAAAAGCGTATCAGGTTCGAAGCCGTCCTCGTTCGACCCAGTGGTGTAAAAGCCCTCAGAAGCTTGTGCGACCATGTCGTCAACTCCCTGTTCAGAGAGGGGAGCCAGTCGAGTTATCGAATGATCCTTCTTGCTGACATTGCTGAATAAGTAATTGGCCCAGGATAGATGCCTAACTCCATGCGTCCTCCAACCGGTTACCTGACCACAAATATGGAAGTGGCACATCACTTCCCAATAGGTCTCGTACACCTCAGGGGAATCCTTCTTTATAAGGTCAAGCTCCCTAGCAGTCGGGACATATTCTTCATAAGGGAATTCCCCATCACCAGCCCCGAGACCTCATGCAACTCATGCAGTGCAAGGCCCATTTCTCCAACCGGGGTAAAGAATGTCCCCGTCTGAGGGTTGTAGCGCTCCAAGATCCCGAAGAAGTTGTGAGAGCTCATTGGGATGCCCCATTGAACGGCCCTGACTGCTGAGTATAATCCCACGTGCTCAAGCAGATCTCCAAGATCGGAGAGGGCGAAACCCACCATCCTGCCCCACCAAGAATTCTCCGTGGAGTGGGCCCATCCTGGCAAATGGAACTTGGCCGGATAATCACCCTCTGCTTCTATGAACGAGTTGAGGAAGGTGGTGGCAAGCTGCGGGATCTCTCCGACTGGAAGCTCAGACTTGCGTGACCCGGGAAACAAGCCGAGGACCGCCCGGTCATGGCAATCATGACGGTATACGTTCTGGGATTTGAAATTCCCAAGGGTAATCTCAGAGATATCCCGGGACACGTCCCACTTCATCTTCCGAAGGACGGACAGATGTTGGAGATAAGACAACGGGAGCATCCTCTCCATGGCTGGAAGGAAGTATCTCCTCTCCCCTATCTGACGGAGCCACCTGTAATTCCCGTCATACATTGGGTTGCCACCGTCGCTGACATGATCTCCAAAGAAGAAAGCAGGCTTCTCCAGCTTGATGTGGGTATCCGTTGCGAAGACTGCATCGGTCATGAGCACCCGAGAAGTCCTCTCATTAACATGGGCAATCATTTCCCTGCGAACTGGCGACCTGTCAGCAGTCACAGGTATGGTCCTTCGCAGTGCAAAAGTCAGACGGTGGTCGGCACCACCCACGCGGCCAAAATGGTGCATCTTGGCAAGTGAACCTGAAACATGCGGCACTGCAAAAGAAAAAAGACACTTGGTCAGATACTTTGCCAAAAATAAGGGAAGACGCTAAGTGTTCATAATTCAAAACGCAGAAGAGATACTGGACGCAGGAATTTTTTGAATCCGCGTCCAGACCTGCAAAGCTGCGTTCTACAAACCAAGACTTATGAAAATTCGAAGTACTTGGACTCAAACGCCAGATTCTACAAAATCGGCGGTTGAAGACACAGAACGCAAGGATCAAATCCGCGTTCTGCAAACCAAGACTTGTGAAATTTCAAAGTGCTTGGACTCGGACGCCAGCGCCTGATGGCACAAAACGCGGCACAGAACGCATGGATCAAATCCGCGTTCTACAAATCGCGTCCAGAGACCTTCACAATTAGAAATATTCTAAGTGAAGGACCCAGAGTGCAGAGTTCACCAGCGTCGGATCATCAGGCCCGCGCCCCGGTTATCATCTCAAGGACAGCGTCCGAGAATCAAACACGATATTGTGTTAAAGGTCCTTAGGGTTCTATGAACATGTTTTAATGGCGGAACCCACACCGAAGGTACATTTTTACCTCGGAAAACACCCTCCTGCGCAGAGGAAGCATCCCTCTCAGCCTCGGCGACGGTCGCCCTTGAGGTCGATGCAGTCGGTTTTGTCTTGGGAGCCATTGAAGATCAAGAAATCCGAGCGAGGAGATGAATAGTTGGAGAGAGAAGGAAGTTCTTTTTTTTTTCAGAGAATGCGTTCGTTCGGAGAAGAAGTATCATCTCTCTAACTGTTGCCTTTTATAGGCACAGAGATTCGCGAAGATACGCAGCGTTTGGCCCAAAAAAAAACGCTGCAGCGAATCGCTGCCTGACGCGTGGAGCCAAATCATTGTTTGAACAGGGAAGATCATGCGTCGCGACCCCGCCACAAGTCAGAAGTTGACACGTGGAGCAGTTCATTTAATGAACCGGGTGATCCGCGCGCCAAAAGGCGAAATCTCGCCGTTTCCCCAGGCCAACTGGCGGCGTAATCATGACATGGCACAGGTGCGCGTCCCAAAGTACGCGGCTCTTCGGTGGACATGCCCCGTCAGCATCATCATAAATGCACCCAGAAAATCGCGTCTGCATTTCAAGAGATGCGTCTCTCCAAAGTCCGCGTCCCCTCAAACAGGCCAAACATCGCGTCTCGCTAAGAAGTCGCGTCTTTAAAGCAGTCTGCTTTTTCAAAAAGGAACCTGCGTCCAGTCTCCTGCTTCTGCAAAGTCGGTTCAACAGTACACTGACGCAAACAGACAACCAACCACTCCCGGCCAAAAGCGCACCCGTGACAGACTAAAAGCAATCGGGGAGGTCTAGACTGTGTATCTAGACACTCAACACGATCAACTCTGACGGCTTCAAAGAGTTCAACAGTACACTCACGAAGACCAATTCCAGATAAGATCAAACCCGAAGCATCAACAGTCCAGTCATAAACGCGAACACGGCTAAGATCCAAAGTATTCCGAAATCCGTCCCATTCAACTGCGGAATATCAGAAACTTTGGAGGGGGTTCTGTAGGCTGTCTAAAAATGACTAACAGACCAGCCATTAAGGAAGCAGAGTCTCAAGCTCTAGACGCGAGAAATCGATGCTCGCGTCTCAGCATTAAGACGCGTTGGCTCTACACCCGCGTCTCAACGTTCAGACGCGTCGGCCCGAAGCCCGCGTCTCAGCATCAAGACGCGTCGGCCCGAAGCCCGCGTCTCAGCATCAAGGCGCATCGGCCCGACGCCCGCGCCTCAGCATCCAGACGTGAAGGCCCGAAGCCCGCGTCTCAAGGCGCGTTTGGCCCGACGCCCGCGTCTCAGTTGCAACTGCCCTGATTGCGGGGCCAGTCACCGCGCATGTAGCGGGTAGTGGCCCCTCATTCGGGAGCGTTTTCAGGAGGCACCTTCACCCCCTGAGACCCCTATAAATAGAGCCTTGTTTGCTATGAAGAGGGGATCGAAGCTTGAGAGGATCGAAACTTGGGCAGAAGATCGGAGTTTTTGGAGAAGGGAGAGAACTTTGAGAAGATCGAATCCAGGTAGGAGGATCATCAAGAGAGAAGCACGACTCTTCAGCGAGCTTACTGAGTACTAGCCGCTCTTCGCCTACCTCCTCTTTGAGAGTTTTGGTAGACGGAGCTGAGTTACTCTTTCTACCGACCGAAGAGAAGACCCCCGACGGTCTAGGACGGTCATCTGGTCAACGGAGAACAAGATTCACTCTCCATCGCCACACGAAGAACCCAGCTTTAAACAAAGGGAAGATTCAGACATCCTCCCTCCCTTGTAACTGGAAAAGAGGGAAGAGTAGTTCTTTTGGTTGTAATCGTTTCGCTTGAATCAAGGAAATCTTTTACAGCTAAAACCACTTTCTCCGACCACCAAACTTTCCGGCCCCCTACATGTGTGCTTTGGATTCCTCGATACTTCCATTATAGCATAAAGGCTAAACGGGTCGAATCTACAGGGACGAGAAGCGAAAGAAGCTTTACCAATATGTTCACATGTGTGTAAACTGTTCTTTTATGTTTCAAAGAATTAAAAAAAAAGAAAATAAAGAATGGAAAGAGAAGTGTACGGTGGAAATAAAGATAGAAACATTGAAGAGGAGATATTTGTGAATTTTAATTTATTTCCAAAACAGAATAAAAATTAAAGAAAACCCATGGCTACTAACTACTAATAGCTCCACCAATATGCTAACCTCTTAGTGATAGTTACCTCACATATATCTTTAGCCATCACTGGTCCTTGGTTTAAGAGCTTTTCAAATTATAACCCATAAGATCACTTTTACATCCAAACTCAACAACAAGTGCAAGCTACACTTAAACCATCAAAACTAAACTAGAGCAAGTATAGAATAAAATAATGTTAGCTTGTTAGAGAGTTAGATGTTAGAGTGTTAGAATTCATCATCATGAGCCATCAATGGCTCTTGCAAATGGCTCTTGCAAGAGTAAGGCCAAGTAGATACTATTAGATTCATGTAGATTATCAAGTAAGGAGTTAGCAAGTTAGTGGTTAGTGGTTAGTTGCCATGAGAGAAAAAGCTAAGCATGTAAAGAGTTAGAGAGAAAAAAACAAGTAGAGATAAAAAGAGAATGTTTCATAGAGTGTCACCCTCCATTATAAGCACTCTAACTTTCATCCTAAGAATCACTCTCTTCCCTATTACTTGATCTCCAAAATTTTAAATACAAATGAAGAAAAAGAAGAAGAACTAACCAACATTAAAGAGAGACAACTACCCTAAAAACTCTTCTCCTTAGAAATTTGCTCAACATTGGGTATTTATAGGCAAAGAGGAAGCACCAAAGAAGCATACAGGGCCTCACGTCGAAGGGCGACGCGTGGCTCCCTAGTATTGCCACAGAAAATACAGAATACTGCTGTGGAAACGCGAAAAAAGCCACGTTTCGAAAATAGTACTAGCGTCGCGCGTGCGACGCCGCCTGCTGCTATTTGCTGGCTTGTTCCCTTGTTGGTTCCCCCTGCTGGTTTCTGGATATCTACACCTTGTGTTGTCAGATTTAGGTTTCAAAGTCAATGGCTATATTAGGGTCTAAAAATCACCAAATAAATGGGATTATTGATCTTCTTCTTCATTCCACACCATGGACCTAGGAACATACAAGAAAATCATTATTAGTAATATTTTTATATAAAATAATAGTAAAGATGTATGAAATATGCAATTTTATAGACTAATCACAGATACAAGCCTACCGAGCTGATGGTCGCTGAAGAAGTGTATCTACTGGCTTCCTCCTAATCATCGGACCATTGAAGAAGGTTCCTCAATGGTGCTGGTGACACAGCCCCTGTAGATGAAGAAGGTTAACCATAGTTGTAGGTATTGCTACCCTAAAATAAATACCTTGGAAGGTACCCTCTTGTTTCACCAGAACCTGACTTAAGCCGGGACTATAATCAGAGTCTGAAGAGCTAGCTGAAGGAATAAAAGTCCCCCATCTCCTTTATCGGGACCAAAATAGATCTCTCTCTGTTTATCATGTTAACAGAGGCTGCTGCAAGGTGGACCACCTTTGTCGTCTTCTTTTTCTGTGACTTGGGCTTCCAGTATTCTAAACTGACAAGCGGTTGAATACTGATTGCTGGCTTGGAGGAGAATTAATGAGAATTGTCCCAAAATAATAATTGACAGAGTGAACCATCACAACTTAACACCCTGCTTCTTCGCATTGGGACGGCGAGATGTGAACAGGTTCCTCAGAGCAAAATTTTCGCTTATTGCTCAGATAGTCTCTCAAGTCTGTGTTAACTGGACCAAACCGATCCAACACAGAGACTTAAGGAAACTGAAAACTAGATCTCTTGGGCTAAGAAGCCCTTGGCTTAGCCTTAAAGGCTCTCTTTTTGGCTATAAGCAAAGCTAGGATAGCTTCGCCTGAAAGAGTAGATTCGCCTTGCGAAGCTACTATTTTAGCTCTGTCTCTGAAGCCGAGCTTAGCTTTGTTGTGCTGAGCTTTTCCTTCAAGCGAGGCTAAAATAACCTTGCTGTTAGCACCAGTGGTGTTTTATCTCTAGTTTCACGGTAGAGATCCTTAGCACTTGGTGCTTTGCCTCTAGCCTAGCGGCAGAGATTCTTAGCACTAAGTACTTTGTCTCTAGCCTCGAGGCTGAGATTCTCAGCACTATGTGTTGTCAGTGAGAGCGACACTGAATCAGCTACGCTATTAGCACTCTAAGGTGTTTAACCTTAGCCTCGCGTGATAGGCGAAGCTGAACTCTGTGAAGAGTTGAATTAGCTTCGCGTGGTAAAGCTATTTGAGCACTTAGTGCTTTAGTTTAGCCACTAGCGGCGAGCTTAGCACTGCCCAATAGTACTGATGATGTAAGCAGGGCTGCAGTAACCTTGTTGTTAGCACAAAGTGCTTTTGTCTTAGTCTCGCGGACAGGCAAGACTTAGCTCTGCGAAGAGCTGAAATGGTCTTGTGGTCAGAGACTATTTTAGTTTCGCATGAAGCTGAATCAAGAGAAGAGATTGTGGATTTTACAACCCACATACCTTTGAAGAGGCTGTTTTAGGTTCACATGGAACCTTTATAGCCTTGCGCGCAATGTTAACACATTGGCATGGGGCTAATCTAGTCTATGTTGAGATTGTGGCGTAGAGCCTGCTTAGCCTCACGTGAGGCTGTGATACGTTCACAGAGAATCTCATTAGTCTCTACAGAGAGTAGTCTCAACAGAGACTTGCTTCCAAGAGGTAGTCAGAGGTGCTCTGGCTACACTGACCTTCCTGTGCTTGGGCACGTGGAGGTGACTTGTGCTACCCCCAGAGAGAAGTTGTTCAAACCTCTCTTGGTCAAAATGAATGACCAGGGTCTCTGCAGTAGATCTAATGTCACATTTGTGACACTTAATTCTCAGTAGTGGAGAAATGATTCTCCAGCGGAGTCGCCATCTTGTTTTCCATTGAAAATCAAAGGGAAAAACTTACAAAATTTTGAAGAGAAATTAAAATTAATAAAAGAAAAATTATAAGTATCTCTTCTGAGATTCTGGGAAAGTGTGTCGGTGAAAGTCTGATCAGCGTGCAACCACTTTGTTTCATTGATGATGCGATCGATGGAGTCTTAAGCAGGTTCTGAAAATTCCTTGAGAGAAAAAGATCTTAGGGTATTAGCACCCTGAACTTAGAGAAATGGTTCTCTGAATTTCTTGAAAGCGAGAGAGTTGGCTCTGCTGATGCATGCTCTCTCTTAGCTCTTTTTCACTCTTTAATCATGTGCTTCTTGATGCCTTGCTTTCAGCCCTGAGCTCATCTCAAGAATGAGCTATTTATAGGCTCTCAGGAGTGTAACTGTCCCTAGAATTCAGCAAGACTAATAACAGTCAGTTAACTTCGCGTTAAATGTTATTTTGGGCTTCGCGTGAGGCTATAAAGCCTCATGTGAAGCTAGGTACAAGCCTTGTGCGAGGCGAGACTGGCTCACGCGAGCCTTGAAATGGTCATTTTGACCTGACTGTCCCCACTTAATATGGGACAAAGTGGGCGGGGGTAACCGCCCACTTAAAGTGGCATTAACCCCACTAAAGTAGTGGGGTTAACCCACTAAAGACCTAGCAAGAGGTGCAAAAAGCTTCAAGCGAAGCTAACACAGCTCTTCTGGCGAAGCTATAAGTTAGCTTTCTGTGGAGCTATGAATAGATTCAAGCGAAGCTTATAAGAAAAGCTTCAGGCGAAGCTAGTATTAGATTTAGGCGAAGCTATAAATAAGCTTTCTATGGAGCTATGAATAGCTTCAAGCGAAGCTTATAAGAAAAGGTTTAGGCAAAACTAATATTAGCTTCAGGCAAAGCTAATATTTTAGCCCTTCAACAAGGCTATAGAGCTTCAAGCGAACCAATGGCTTACTGTCTGCTTCACTGGATCAATAAGGTTTAAGTCATCGCTTTGTCCCTGAGGATGAGCAGAACCTGGTCGTCAGCTTATCCATATCTCATTTTTTATAAATGTCGACAAGTTTGGATATCGTTTGGACCAGTTGAAGGATCTACCTGGGGAATTTGTCTTTTTGGAGTGTCAACAGTCATAGTGGCCATCGGAGTCTTGGTAATCTTTGCATCTTCTAGCCTAGCTTCTTGATTAGTTCTTTTATATACTTGGCTTGATTGATGAAGATCTCATCGCTCATTTACTTGATTTGGAGTCCAAGAAAATAATTGAGTCTCCCATCATACTCATTTCAAACTCTTCCTTCATGCATAACTTAAAATTTTTGCATAGATTTTCATTAGTAGATCCAAAGATATTATCATCAACATAGATTTGTATAATTAAAATATCATCATCAATATGCTTGTAAACACAGTGGTATCTACTTTACTCTTAACAAAACCTTTGTTCACAAGGAAACTAATAAGTTTTTCATACCAAGCTCTAGGAGCTTATTTCAAACCAACAAAGCTTTTTCTAGTTTAAAAACAAAATGCTAATCAAAAAACTCTGGAGTTGTTCAATGTACACCTCCTCCTCAATAACCATTTAGAAAAGCATTTTTAACATCCATTTGAAATAATATGAAATCTTTATATGAGGCAAAAACAAGGGTCATCTGTATGGCTTCAAGTCGTGCTATGGGTGTAAAAGTTTCCTCAAAATTAATTCTCTTGACTTGAGTGTAACCTTGGGCTATTAACCTAGCTTTATTCCTAATTACATTATCCGGCTAATCCAACTTGTTTCTAAAGATTCCTTTAGTACTAATGATTGGTCTATCATGGGCCTAGGAACAAGATGTTAAACTTGGTTACGCTCAAATTGATAGAACTCCTCTTTCATTGCAAGTAACCAATATGAGTCGCCCTCGGTTTCGAGGATGTTCTTGGGTTCTTTGTGTGAAATGAAAGCCAAATAACCACAAATATCATAAAGTTTGGATTTAGTAGTTACCCCCTTGAATACATCGCCTCAGATGAGATCTTCGGGATGACTTGTAGCATATCTCTAATCCTTCGGAAGTGGTTGAGTTGGCTCTACTTTAACTTCTTGGACTTCATCATTTACCTCATCCTTTGGCTTGTCTTCTTCTTCTTGCAACAGTGAGTTGATCGAGGGTTTACCTGCACAGAAAAATACAGAGTTTAGAAACATGCTAGGTTCTCAATGCTACCGCTATAGTAAGTAGAATGCGGGTCGTGATCCACAAGGAGAGACTGTGATGGAAGCAGTTAAGTAGGTTTTTTTTTTAAGTTACTAAAACTGATTAAAAGTTCTTCTTTATTTTTGAAAAGAAAAGAAAAGAAAAATAAAACCTATGTTAAGTTAGAAAAGAAAGTGGTAGATAGAAGAAGATGATTTTGAAATCATTTTTAAGTTAAAAGAAGAGTTAAGTTAAAGAGAGAACCAAAAGAAAGAAGGAAAAAAGTGTTGATTTTTTAGATTTGTTCTAAACTAAGAAATGAAAATTTTAATCTAAAAGAAAACTTATCTCTTTTGGCTGAATGCTTACCTTGAATCTTTGGTGATGGTACCATAAGAGTTGATTCCCATCTCTTTGACATTACATCATCAAGATGAGACAAGCATAAAATGATACAGAATGAGACTAGAACCCATCGTCATAAGCTATCAGTGGTACTCGTAAAGGCAAGGCTCTTCTGATGTTATAAGACTCACTTGGATTATAAACGATACTAAAAGAAGAAAAGTAAAAAAAGAAGAAGAAGAATATAAAACGTAAACTATGATTTAGATTGAAAAACGATGAAAGAAAGGATAAAAACTTATATTGGTGTCACTCTCGATACAGTTCTTCCTCTCATTCTCTCCTGAATCTCAGTCTAACCCTAGTTTACAAAGAAACTAAAAATTACATAAATAAAAATAATAACTCTAAGTTAAACTAAAACAAAAAGCCTAATCCTGAACTTTTTAATAATTGATGCCCGTTTGCCTTTGAAAATGCAGGTATTTATAGCTAAAACTGGATAAGAAAGAGCGTATGAATATAGGGGGAGCAAACACTCCCCCATCTGTTGCATCAAAACGACAGATCCACTACTTTTGCCAATGGATCCATAGCCTGGATCTGGTCAAATGGCCAGATATGGGGGGCTGTGGATCTTCCCTGCTTTGATACTCTTTTATCTTTGGTAGATTTTTAGTTTAAGCTCTGATTTCAATCTGATCTTCATTGATTCTTTATTTAACCGAATAGATCCCTAGAAATATGATTTAACTAAACTGAATCTGGGACTATCAGTAGGTAACCAAATAGATCCAGTTAAATCTGATTTTAACTAGCATTATTTTCTCTCCTTTCATTAAGACAAGCCTGCAACATTAAGACATTAAGACATGGTAATTAGAAGGATTTATTATAGGATAAATGTAAGAATGTAATAACAAAAATGCAATAACTGAGCATATGTAACAAGCCTTTAAACTTCTACGTTATCTCTAGAAAAGGAGTTGTAATCTCCTGAGGGTTTTCAGTGAATTACACTCACAAAAATTATAAAGAAAGAAAAACAAAGTGTCAGTATTTTCGAAAACGCATTTTGAAAGAGAGAGAAAATATTGAAGTATTATTTGCAAAAATTTAGGTAATATATAAGTTATAGGAAAACCAAAATTTTTATTCCTAAACTTAGTCTTTATTCAAAAACTTATTATCAAACAAGGTAAGGAGTCAAAATGTATTTCTCATCTAGCCTATTTTTGCCCTAAGTCATATACAACTTCGTGACCGTGAATTTTTGGCCAAGGGTTCTGCAACCCTAACTCTTATACCTTATTTTTTATATTTTGGTGGTAATATTTCTTAATTGTATTAGACTTTCTAATCTGCCCATATAACGAGCCTTAGTCGGTGACTCCCAAACCGGACAGTATTAGGGCTTCGGGTGAGAGAACACCCCAAGAACTTTAGAGACTCGAGCAAATAAGGCATAAGAATCTTTGTTTTTGAACCGTAAGTGTGTAAGTATATAAAGTATGCTTATATCATCAAGGTAAAAATCAAGACTAAATTATTTTTCTAATTTTTCTTCCTAACTCTAGAAATCAAACAGATAATCTTATTTTGACCAAGTGTAAGAAATCATAATTATGATTCCCCTATTCCTTAAAATTAACTTAATTTCTGATAAAAAATAAGTCAAAATATTATTTCTCTTTTCAAAAAGTTTTAAAGAAAAGAAAATGTTTTATATATATATATATATATATATATTTTAAAGAAAAACTTATGTTACGTTAGAACCCTCCCCCACACCAATCTCATGCATTGTCCTCAATATATGAATGAATGCATATATATGAAAAAGAAGAAGGGAAAGAAAAATATTATCTCAAGGTGGTGGTTCACGTGGTGGTCAGATTGGGCTAAGCGTTGTTGCCCAATCCAAGCTATGTGGAGTTTCAAGGAACCCACCTTTTATGACCTCTTTCTTATTTATAGTTTTATGGTTCCCTAGTTAATTAGGATCATGTAAGATACTAACATGAAAATTATCCCCTTTATATGACCAATCTTAGAATATCATCTTGGAGTCATAATGATCTATACCTTAGTCTAACAAAAGAATGTGACTTGGTTGAATGGTTAACTTGGGCTCAAAAGTGAAATGTTTAAAAACCAATACTGACTCGGGAATATGATTTTAATCAATTTTAGTCAGTTTCGGGTCAAGAGTTGATTCCAAATCAAATAATTGAAATTCACATTCTTTTACCATCAATGGAATGTGACTATCTAAAATAGGTGGTTCAAATTCAAGCTCTATGGGTACAAGAATCAGGAAGGATACTGGAGTCAACATAGATTCAAAAATTAGAATTGAATCATAAAGTTGGGGATTGGGTCACATTCATATTCAAGTTCAATTTTCTTGAAATAAAAACTTTCCAATTTGTCCAAGGCTTGGGATTGGTCAAGTTCAATATGTTGTGGTGGAATTGAATCATGGTTAAAGTCTTCAAGACACCATGATTTTTGGTTCCTATCAATATGGCTAAGGGAATCGAGAATAGTCAAAAATTGGGTAGAGAGAGTTTTTTATTTTTATCATTAATTGTGTTGACCAAATAACTTATTTGTGCTTCTAACCTATTGAAGGAATCATTTTGGGACTGAATATGATCATTTGGGACTGAATCATAGATTCTATACTGTTTTCTAAGTTAGTAAGTTCTTCTTGTGTTGTGGGACTTGAAAAATAGAGTAAGGATTTTGAATTTAAAATTTTTGATGGGATTGTGAGTCCTTCATTTTCGCTCTTGTCACTCGGACTCATGCAAGGCTTCTAAAATTTTTTTGTTCAAGGATTCCATCCTCTTTTCGAAATCAGATTTTTCTTCTATTGGTTGTTCTAGAAACTAGGTATATTGGTAAGGTGGTTGATAGAATGACTAGGGAGAGTTGTATTCCCACTGATTCGGTGAAGAATAGAGATGATGATTATTCTAGTTTTGTTCGTAATATTAGGACTAGGGCATATGATGATTCAGATAAGATCAATCAGGCATACTTGGGTGGTTAAAGTTATGAAATGTCTGGTTGGTGTTATCCAAAAAAAGGTCGGGGTGTAATATGGATCACTATATCTGAACTGAAAAAATTATAATTTAATCCATATCACACAAAAAGTGTCAAAAATAAAAACAAACAAACACATAGAAAAATTAGCCTAAGTTAGGGTAGACCTTAGACCTATACGACTCCTAACTGGTTAGACTGTCTATGGTACGTATATTGTAACAAAATGACCACAAGTTAATCGGTCAGGTAGGGGCAAGATCAATGGGAGGTATTTGTTCCTAAGCAACGGACTTAATTATGTCAAATCACTGTTTTTTGAGGTTTTACCTCTTAATCTCCAATCTTTGACACTGATTTGACTTGAGTTAAACTCTAACAACTTCACTCTTAGGTCAATCTTCAATTGAGCCCGAAATATCCCTAGGGCAAATGTCTACTCGGTTTTATTTAGGATTGTGATGGTGAGTAAGGAGATAGTTTTCGGGCTAAGAGAGGGCAATGACTTTCCCACCTTATCTTGTTTAAGGATATGCCCTTAATCATTTTCGTGTGACTGTACAAATATTTAGCAGAAAGTAACACTCAATATAATCAGAGAATGTTTCCTATACTAAACGATATGCACACGTACCTTTACTCCCGCACTCTTCAACAGTAATATAAAAAATATAACGAAATAGACAAATACCTTAGAATGCAAAGTCTAAATATTTTTTAAGCAATTACAAACATAAGTTATTGTTGAGTTAATACAGTGTGCACAAAGATATATCAAGAAAAACAAACTGCAGAATTTAACTTAATTTGTAATTCTGTACGACCTACAAAAAAAAAATCAAGTCAGTAGTCCATACAAATGTCGCTGTTGCGCGGTATATGCTACATTTGCGCGGTATTCCTGTTGAGTTTTGTGCTCTACTTTCTAGAGCAGGGTCACAGAGCAATGAGGATGCTTCTGTAGCTTGAAATTTTCTGAATATTGTCCCTGCACAGAAGAAGTAACCATAGTAAACTTTAAAAAGAAACTTACCGTCCCTCCCTTGCAACGGTGCCAAAATTTGATAGAGAGTTTACCTGCACAGAAAAATACAAAGTTTAGAAACGTGCTACGTTCTCAATGCTACCGCTATAGCAAGAGACTATGCGGGTCGTGATCCATAAGGAGGGACTGCCATGAAAGCAGTTAAATAAGTTTCTTTTGAGTTACTAAAACAGGTTAAAAGTTCTTCTTTATCTTTGAAAAGAAAAAAAAAATGAAAGCTATGTTAAGTTAGAAAAGATAGTGGAAGATAGAAGAAGATAGTTTTGAAATCGTTTTAAGTTAAAAGAAGAGTTAAGTTAAAAGAGAGAGAATCTAAAGAAAGAAGGAGAAAAGAATTGATTTTTTAGAAGTACTCTAAACTAAGAAATGAAAATTCTAATTTAAAAGAAAACTTACCTCTTTTAGCTGAATACCTACCTTAAATCTTTGGCAACGGTGTTACCTTAAAGTGGAGGCGATCGGCACATAACCTATAAGAGTTGATTCTCGTCTCTTTCACATTACATCATAAAGACGATATAGGCATGAAATGATACAGATTGAGACTAGAACCTATTATCATAAGCTATCGGTGGCACTCGCAAAGGTAAGGCTCTTCAGATACTATAAGACTCACTTGGATTGCAATTCGCACCAAAATAAGAAAAGTAAAAAGAAGAAGAAAAAACATAAAACATAAACTTTGATTTAGATTGAAAAAACAATGAAAGAAAGGATAAAAAAAGTTACATTGGTGTCACTCTCAATACAGTTTTTCCTCTTCTTCTCTCATGAATTTCAGTCTAACCCTAGTTTACAAAGAAACTAAAAATTACATAAATAAAAATAAAAACCCCATGTTAAACTAAAACAAAAAGCCTAATCCTAAACTTTCTGTTGAGTGATGTCCATATGCCTTTGAAAATGCAGGTATTTATAGGCAATACTGGATAAGGAAGAGCGTATGAAGATAGGGGAGCAAACGCTCCCCGATCTTCTACAACAAGGCCGCAGATCCGCGGCGCGGATCCGCGGCCAGATCCGGGGCGTCGTGGATCTTTCTTGCTCTGATACTCTTTTAGCTTCGGTAGATTTTCAGTTTGAGCTCTGATTCAATCTAATCTTTGCTAATTCTTAATTTAACTGAATAGATCTCTAGAAATCTGATTTAACTGAATTAGATCTGGGACTATTTTCAGGTAACCAAATAGATCCAGTTAAATCTGATTTTAACTGGTATTATTTGGTATAATATTCTCTCCCTTCATTAAGACAAGCCTCCAAAATTAAGACATTAAAACATGTAATTAATAGGATTTATTACAGGATAAATGTAGAAATGTAATAATAGATATGCAATAAACATGTACAATCATGAGTCTTTCATGGATATCTTCTTAATATCTTCACCTAAGGAATCAATCTCACAATTTATAACATTCTTTACAAGATTGTTAGATTCCTTAAACTTCACGTGCATAGACTTTTCAATAGTCAAGGTTGATCTATTGAAGACTCTATAACCCTTACTTGTATTTGGATAACCAACAAAAATAACTTCAAAAGATTTTGAATCAAACTTTCCTAAATTATCTTTAGTATTCAAAATAAAATATTTACATCCAAAAATTTGAAATATGAAATATTTGATTTCCTAAAGTAATAAATCTCAAAAAGGGTTCTACTCGTATTTTTGCAAAAGTAAACTCTATTTGATATGTAACATGAAGTGTTTACGGCCTTGACCCATAAATATTGAGGGAGTCTGTAACACTCCGTTCCCGGAATACGTACTTAGTTGCGTATTCGTATTTTCTGATCGTATTTTTGATTTACTTCCTGTATTTGTTTTGTATTATAAATTATTCATGTGATCGTATTGCCTTGGATTCGGATTTGTGAACTCGGAGTCAGCCCTAGTCTGAACCGGGGACTCGATCCTAGTAGATTTCTCAATTTGATCCTTTTGTTATTCCAAATTGACCGATTTCAGTTTTAAATACTGTTTTCCAATATTTTGGATTTTCTATGATTTTCTGGAATTTTCCTGAATTAAGTTGAAATTCTTCAAAACCGGTGTCGACCAGTACCGCTGACCGATTCTCGGATTTTTAAATTACAAACGGAGTTGAATTTTAAGAAACGGCTTTCCAGTAACTTCTTAAAATCACCTTTTCTATCTAAACACTTTTTCTGAGAATTTTCTAAATTTATCAAAATTTCACTGGATTGGGTGTCGGCCAGTATCACTGGTTGATTCCAGGAATTTTAATTTACAATTGGAATCAAATTTCTAGATTCCGCTTTCATATTACTTCTTAGAATTATAATTTCTTCTTTCAGACATTTTCTGGGATTTTTCAGATTTTACCAAAACCTGGCCGACCCGGTGTAGACCGGTATTGACGGTTGACCTTATGATTTTTATTTTGAAAATGAGATTGAATTCCTGAAAACCGATTTCACCAAAAATAATTTTATAATATTTATTATTTTTGAGAATTTTTGGGAAGCTTTTCAAGTTACTTTATTTTTGGGACTTTTCCGGAGTTTTCGGTGTTTTCCCAGATACCGGAATAGTGTCCAGATATTTTCCCACTTTTTCTCTCTCCTCGCCAAACGCGAGCTTCACTCCTGGGATTTTTGCATTTAATGCGGAGATCCTCTCCATGCTGCATTTAATGCACTGCCAATTAATCCCAATCAAGTCAAATCTGACTTTTGTCCTTTTGTTAAACGCAACCTTCACACTTCCCTGAACGCGGCTTTAAACTCCCGCGTTTGGCTCATTTTGGCCTAAACGCAGGTTTGAGGGCTGCGTTTGGGCGTTTGGAGAAGTGAAACGCAAGTTTCACTTTATCATGTGAATGACAACAACATTATTATAATGTTTTCCTACCCTTTATATATACCCCACTCCTTCTCTCTCTTCCTCTCATTCTTTTTCCTCTCTTCTTCTTTTTGGTTTACAGAGAACAATGGCAGCAGCAAAGAGCCACCTTCTCCCTCCCATGGCCACCCATTTCTCCATCATTTCTCCACCATTTTCACCCCAAATTCCACCATCATTCTCCCCTCCATCTCCTTCTTCATTCTAACCACAACACCACCTCCACCATCTTCTTCTTCCTCATTTCTCCACCATGAACCCATTGAGCTCTATAGCTTCATCACCATCTCCACTACCGTATACACCACCTTAGCCACCACCAAACCCACCATCTTCATCTCCTCATCGTGCTCTTTCCGATGAGCCATAGCTTCGCTCTCCGAAGCTTCGTTTCCAAAACTCCAACTTTTGATATTGAACTATACTTGCACCTTCAACCTCTCTCCTTCTCTTTCATGGCCGGCCACCTCCGTTGGATTGGAGGCCGTGCTCTTCATCATCAGCAAGAATCTAAGACCGGCCACTCCTTTTGGTTTGGGGCCGTGTTCTTTTCCGTTGGCAGGACCTAGGGCCGGTACCCTCCTTTTGGATTGGGGCCGAACTTCCCTTCGTCAGACGCAGCAAAGGAACCTTGTAGGCGAGTGTCTTTGCTCGCCAAAACATGGATAACTCATTCTCACACTTGTATTCATATATCAAATAATTAACAACCACAAAAGCTAAATCTGTTCTCTGTTGAACTCTATTAGTCGACTTGACCCATTTACAAGTCGACTAACCCCTTTGAAACGCAGTCCTATTTCTGAAACGCAGACTTCATTAGTCGACTAACCCTTTTGACCTAGTCGACTAACTTCTCTCCTGAGACGCGGCTCTTTGAGACGCAGCCTTGATAAGTCGACTAGCCCAAATTCCTTAGTTGACTAACCTTTCTCCTGAAACGCAGTTTCCCAAACGCAGCCTTATTAAGTCAACTTGACCCTTTACTATAGTCGACTAATTCCTTCTCTAAGTCGACTAACTTCTCTCCCTAGTCGACTAAACTTTGGCTGATAGCTATGGTTGATCACTTCTTTGTATATGGACCTTATCCTCGAGTCTTGTGTTATATATTGCTATTACAAGACTTGTTACTTGACAAATATCACCTTCCCTTCTCTCTGTTTGTTTCCTAACGCGGACCCCATGCCCGCATCTGTATTCTTCTTGTGTTAACGCGACGCAGAGCCCTCGTTCGCGTCCGCATCCTCCTCGCGTCTTGACTTGAACGCAGACCTCGCGTTTGAGGCATCTTGCGACGCGAACCCCGCGTCTGTGATTCCCGCGCCTGTTATTCTCGCGACGCTATTCCCGCGTCTGCTATTCTCGCGTCTCACTCTCAAAACTCGCGTTCCCCCTGAACCCTTTCTCTCTCTCTCCATGGATTTCTCTCTTTTGAATTTCTCCTCTCTACCTATCACTCTCTTTAACGCGTTTACGCGTTGATTCCCTGGATTCCGGAGATCGAGGATTTCACTATATTTACTAAAGATTAGGCGAGTGATCTCGCTATCCTCTTGCCTTACTATTTTATTGGTTATGCGAGTGTCCTCGCTTCCTTGACTTTCCTGTTTTCATCGGTCGACTTGTATTCTTCATGATTTATGTTGTTTGGAACTAACCCCTTGCTTTGACTGTGTACAACTGTTATTCTATCACTTTACAAATGCTTATAGGATATGTTTATACTTGGCATGCTTTTGCTTGATACTTACCACCCATATGCTAAGGCCTGTCATCTGTTTATACTACTTGTTACTTGTTATGGCATGACTTGCCACTGGACTAATATCCATCTCTTGACATGATTGGTTGCCTGTCTAACATCACCATCTTGTCATGCTATCACTTAACACCCAGCATGATATACTTGACCTGTGATTATCACATTTACGGGAATGTATTCCTGCATTACATGCAGTGACCTGAATCTTGTATTCCTGCATTACATGCAGTGACCTGAATCTTGTATTCCTGTAATTATATACAGTGACCTGAACTCCTGATCATGTCTTGCACCTGTTATTCCCGTAAATTGATAATTACCCAATAAACCGTAAAATGAGACAACTTGCATCGGGTCGGGGGAAACTCGCGGCTATCAATATGTGTTCGTGTTTACAGTGGTATTAGGCATGTTGTGCAACTAAAACTTCCGGTCTGACCTGTGGGCCTCCAGGCGACCGAGGGGAGTGCTGGCTCCCTCCTTCCTGGTACCATCATGATAAGGGCATACATAAGTCCCTCCTGTTAGCCTTGCGGCAGGTTCCGTCACCAAGCAACGGAACAATCCTGGGCCGTGGTCCCGGGTATGTACGGGACCCACTGTAAACATAGTTCGTTGATACCCCCGCTGGTTTCCAATAACAATCTTGCTTTACTCGGATATGGATCTATGTGTGCTGGGACGCTAGTTCACATAGCTAGATATCAGGGTAAGACGAGTAATAATAATAATAATAACCGGCTCTTTAAGTTGTAAGTAGAGGTATGTGGAATGGGACGCATACTGAAGCCTGCAGCTTAAACGGCTATGAATCTGTGTTATGCCTCACCATAATTGCTTGTACTGGATTTTACATCGGATTTCCGGTTTTATGGTTATTATTATATTAGCTGCTCATGCTCTGCTTTATCCCTTGTATCCACCTGCCTCCTGTTCATTTTCTTATCATGCCCTGAATACAGTCGGGTTGTATGTGCTTGGATTTATGGTGACATGAGATAAAGGTATATAGATGAGGGTTTCCTTGTTTGGATTATTCCTTCGACGTACTAGTCTCATGGAGCCGTGATCTGAAACCATACAATCAGATTTGCTCGTCCTCGGCTTTATTTGGTTTTATTGCTTTACATATAATTACCCTGGCTCGCCACTTGGCTTTTGTATCACCACTCGCCTGGGGAGTTTCATCTGACTCCCCTGGATCCTCATGTCCAGGTCATGGAGCTTGGATCGTGTGGATTCTCCCTGTTGCTGATCAGAGTGGCGCAGCGGTAGCATGGATCTCTAACGGACCATTCAGAGCTCTATCCTTCCAGGCCCCCTGTGTGCCTCTCGAGTTTTCCTTTTGTAAACTCATGAGTGCTTCTTGTACTGTTCATACTTGTACATCTCTTTGTAATCTCGCAATTGCGCATGTCAGTGATGTAATATTCATGTAATATTGGATCACCTCTGGTGATAACTTTGTAATTGTACTCATATGTTGGAATGTATAATGCACCACTTACTTCCGTACTCTGATTCTTGCCTGTACTGATGCTTAGCGTATATACGTGAGGGTACTTCTGACTTGCGTATATACGTCGCAGTGACGTCTCCGTATCCGCCAGGATCGGGGCGTTACAGGGTGGTATCAGAGCTTAGGCTCTCACCTCCTCAGTACGACCAGTCGGCAAATTATTGGTAAAGAAATTTGCAACCGGAATGCATGAGTCTTGGTTATACAATCCAACTACAAGTACAAAGTTATCCATTCTCTCTTGATAATCTTGTCCTTGAATTCTGAAGTTTCCCTATCCTTTCATACTTCGGTTTCTCATTATTCCTAGACCAACTTGGACATGAAAAGATGGGGAAATCATAACGGTTCTGGTTCTTCCTAGGGTAACCCTAACGGAGAAAATCTTGATTTGAGACTATTTCTGCAAAATATGATGAGACACGATCAAGTACAGACGAAGGTCCTGCACCAAGGATCATTGGTTGCACTCCGGGAACAGAAGCCAGGCGACATGTTGGATTTCAGGAAATTACAGCCGGCAATCTTTTCAAGCATGGAGAAGCCCTAGATGCATAGCAGTGGTCAGTAAACCTGATGGATCTTCTAAGTCAACTTGGGTCCCTGACGAGAACTAGGTGAAAATGATCAAGATTCAGTTAGAAGATGTAGCCTGAATGTAGTAGTTGGCGGAAGCAGCGAGACTGGGAAAGCCCAACACTTGGGACTAGTTCTCGAAGGACTTCTATAGGAAGATTCTTCTCTGTAATAGCCCAGGAAGAAATGAAAGAATGATTTATCAAATTGCGGTAGGGAGATTGGATTGTAAATAAGTACACTGCAAAAGTCCTAAGGCAGAGTCGGTCGGTGTTTTACATGGTGGCCGACAAGGAGAACCGAGCAAGCAATATCTTAAGTGAGAAATGAAGATAAAGAGCAGGTTGTTTCTTATCCCCAAGCAGCCCAAGGAGTATTCTCAAGTTCTTTTGTCATCATCCGGGAAGTGGAATGGACCCAGAGAAGGAAGATTAGGGTGAGTTGCAGATGAAGTTGGTGAAGAGACCCTCTTAATTGATGGAAGTTGAAGGCTCAGACAGGCCTATGGATGCCCTACTAGCTAAGCTATCCCTCCAACCCTGCCCTCAACATATGACCGATGGATATTGTCTGGAGCCGGGCACCTTTAACATAACCACCAGAAAGATTATGAACTACGACATATTCGGGTTCGGGGATTAGTTGAAAAGTGATTGCCTGCTCAAGGAGACAGAGAACATCGCACCGATCAGATCAACTCATCTAGTATCACCGTTGTGAGGAAATCTAGGACCTACTGTCAGAATAACCTCAACTCATCCCCAGCATCCAACATGGAGTCATATACAAAAGAGACCGAGAACTAGGGCACATGATGAAGGGAGGCAAACATATAATCTGACGAAAGAGGAAGTCGGGATGCTCAATATGATGGGGTGAGAACAAGAAGGGATGCTCAATATCTGAAAAAGGAGCCCTGAAAGTACTGACCGTAACTATTTATCCCCATTTTTAGCATGTCTGGGAGTTGGTAAATTCTCTAAATCATATCCTCCTCATTGCACTATCACTATCAATCCTAGTCCGTCCTATCTCTCTCCCTATTTCATGATTCCTATCTCTTCTATTTTTACTATTCTGATTTTCGTAATTCTTATGCCAACATAAGATATGCGTAGACTAGTGAGGTAACAGCAGGGCAGATGTGGTTCGTTCTCATTATGTTCTGGCATTCCTCGACTCTCGTACATCACATTGTCTTATATTGGACAGATCTTCGGCCTGGCATTATATTCTTGTATTTATGGATGCATCATGGGAGACCAGTACATCAAGTGGACTAGTCATCGCTTATATAATCAGATAGACTGTATCATTACTTGAGGAGTGATAGTATATAAAAGTGTTTCAGGATCAGGACTTCTGGCAGTCTTTATTGATTTGGTGGACCATAGGCTCCGCTAGCCTCGCCAAGCGAGGGTCGTGTTCTAGTCACCCGTAAACCTAACCGGGTGTGGGCTTTGCTGCACCCTGGTGCTTAGCATTCAGCATTGTGTTACGCGTTGGCTTTGCCACGTGAGCTTCGCCATATGCGAGCCTCGTAGAGCATTAGCCTCGCTGCACCCTAATGTTTAACACCTGAGCTGTGCTACGCGATGGCCTCACCTAGGCTTGCTTGGCCAGTGACTAGTTCCTTCAGTGCTTAGCACTCTAGCCGTTCCTCGGATTTCTTCTGCCTAGCGTGCTTTCATGGATCCGCGGAACAAGGTTTTATCGCTGTATCTGAGTTATCGCCATGATCCTTGTCAATGATCCATTCCACCAATCTTGCAGGGCTCAGATATCTTCTACATGTTTCATCTGCAATCGGGTTACTATTCGGAAGTCAGTATTCAGAATTCTTTAGGGTCATTTTATATTTTTGGTTATGTCTTTCAGAGTTAACAACGCCCAGTATGCAGAAATTCTTAATTATTGGTCTTCTTGGTTCATGCTCAGTATTATCAGAGTTTTCTTTACCTAGGATACTCTGGTCTATACTCGGGGAATTATTATGTATGCAGCACATCAGAAATTCTACTGCAGACTCTTTATCAAGGACAACATCATGCCATGCAGGGTTTTGTATTATATTACGGATTTCAGCAATACGGATTTCTATGGATTTCATCAGCTTTGGTTCATAGTCTGATCGTAGTATTATTGATTATCTCTCCAAGTCAGCTCACTTTATATTATTCAAAATGGGTTAGTCTTTTGAAGTTCTGGCAGTGTTCTTTTATAAACAGACATCAGATCAGTATTCTTATGGCACCGTCAGAGGATGTATGTATACGGCAGAAGTGCAGAGATGCTTTAGTCCTGAGTTAGTTGTTCAGTCAGTCTGGGAGGACAGCTCATAGTTATCCATATCTTGATTGGCATAACCCTCATTCCTATCTTTTTGTATTCATTTCACCCCTTATCGAAATTGCGAGGACGCAATTTTTTGTAAACATTGTTTTTACGAAATTCAGAAAGCACACAAGAATTTGTTTTCTTATCTAAAAATCACAAGTAGAATCATCAAAAATAACCCTTAAGTCTTTGTTTCCCAATTGACTAATGCTTAAAAGATTATGTTTGAGCCATCTACCAAAACAACATTCTCAATTAAAGGAGATACGCTAATCTTGATATTACCTATACCAACGATTTTACCTTTGGAGTCATCTCCGAAGGTGACAACGCTATCTTCATTGTACGTTGATAGAGTTGCATAGTTTTTGATGTTCCATGTCATATGCCTTGAGCAACTACTATCAAGGTACCATCGCTCTCTATGTTCTGGAGGCTTGGTGCATACCTATATCATTTAAAATAAATGTTGACTTTGATACTCAAATTTTCTTGGGTCCTAAAATGTTAGTTTTTCGAATCCAAACATGACTATTTGAACCATTTATCTTATCATATTAAAACTTAACCAAGTGGCATTTTTGGCCATAATAAGTGCATGAGTACACCCTAGCATAGATAAAGGCATAATGTGCATGATGTGTATTGTGTGCACGTGGAGTGTTGTGAGCATGTGGTTGTGCTTGTGTGTGTAAACCATGCGTAAATGGTTTCCTTTGAGTTTTCCTCTTAGGAAATATGGTTTCATATCTAGCCTTATCAAATTAACACTTTTTCAAAATATTACTCAAAGTGTTAATCTTGTTTTCATCATAGAAAACTCATTTTCATCAATGGATGAAAATTTGAGTTCGCAAGAAATCTTATATGCATCAAAATTATTTTGAGTATTTTGAAAAATAGAAGATAAAATTTCATTTTCTTTGGAAACAACAATTAATTGATTTTGAAGAAATTCATTTTCTTTCTTCATTTTCAAATACTTCTTTTTGAGAAAATCATAGTTGTTGGAAAGTTCTTCAAAAGTTTCACTAAGTTCATCCATGGATAACTTACAATCATCACGTGGTTTTGGGAGTTATCTTAGGTGTGTTATAATTAGCCATGAAGTGTTGGCCCAATGGCCTTCCACTCTAGTTTTGATGTTGATCAACTCATGTAGTTATGTTTACTAATATTCTTGTGTTTCTAAGTTTCAGATCATTAACAGGATATTAGTTGGTGATTAGCTTCAACAAGGAGTTTAGAAGCTTTCCATGTTGATTCCGGTGCCAAAACTTAAAGATCATACCTTTGCACTTGGAGGATCACGCGTTTGGGATCGAGTCTACTTGAAGATGAAGATCGTCAAGGAGACTTAGGTATCCTAGTTTAGATAAAGTTTTAGATCCATATTTGTAAAGCTTAGTTTAGTTGATATGCTCAAGTGCACACAACACACACGTTTCATGATTTGGATTTTGGTTTTCATGGATAGTAGATCAAAACAAGTTTACTTTATACCTATGTATATTAGATATGGTCTAGATATACATACATGCTTTAAACTTGCTAGACAAACTTATTTTGACTATCCTATTCATGTTTTGGAAAAATCAAGTTTGACAAAATACAAGTTTTGTTTTGATAAAATTGGCAAGACACAAAAATGAATTGATATGTTGATATATTGTCTTGAAATTTTTATCACATGTTTATGTTTTAATATAAAATAATAAAACAAGTTTTATGGAATTTTCAGAAGAGATAAAAGATTTTTTAGAAAATATTTTTCCAAATTTTCTGACCTTGTTTTTGTGCTGACAGGCTGGTCGGTCGACCCTGACGGTCGACCGCACCAAGGGCCGGTCGACCGTTCGGGTCGACCGACGTGCACAGACGTGCACGTCTGTTAGGCACAGACACGGTCGACCGGGACGGTCGACCGAGTTGAGAGCTCTGCTCTCGGGTTTTCTGGGTCGACCGGGCCGGTCGACCGCAGTTGCCCAACGGTCATAATTCTGACCGTTGGCGGTCGACCGGACCGGTCGATCGGTGGCCTGTCAGGCTGCCACATCAGCCTAACAGCTAGTTTTGTATAGGGGCTATATAAACCCAATCTCTTTGGGGATTTTAGCCAAGTTTTCTAAGAGAAAAATTTTCAGTTTTCTGAAGTGTTTAAAAGAGTTTTAAAAAGAGTTTTTGGGCTTTCAAAACTTCTCATCTTTATTTGTTTTGGGTTTTTGGAAAATCAAAGAAAACTAGGTTTTGGGATTTTGATTTGGTATTTCATTTTCTATCATATACAAGAGATTTCCCAAGTAGTTTTTCTTTGTTGCTTGTTTCCAAAAACACTTTGATTCCAATCATACTATCCTAAACTATTAGGATCTTTGTTTTGTGGAAAAAGAAAGAAAGAGAGAGTTTTGAGGTTGTTGTTTGTAACCTCTAAGTTGTACACCCTTATTCTTGTTGTATCCCTCTTAGGTAGAGGTGATCGGGTGATTGGTTTGTATCCCTCAAGTGTGAGGTGATTGAGATTGGTTGTGAGCCTCTTCGGTAGAGGTGTTGTTGTTGGTTGTTGGGCCTCGGTGGAGGTTGTTGTTTGAGAGAGGAGTTCGGTACTCCTAGAGTTGTAAGAAATCCTCTTTGGTAGAGGTTCCCTCGGTGGGAGTTGAGATAGTGGAAATCCTACACGGTGGTGTAGGCGGGGATGTACAGCAAGGTGCTCGAACCTCGAAACAAATCTCGGTGTTTGCGATTGCTCCCATTGTCTCTCTAACTCTCTCTCATTTACTTTGTGCAACGCATCATACTTCATATCATATCATATTTGCTTGTGTTGAGCATATTTCATATTGCCTTGCATTAATTCATATTGCTATATCCTTGATTGCTTGGCTTGATTGTGTGTGCACATTGCTTGAATTGCTTGTGTGTTTGTGCATCACCTATACTCATCCAACAAGAGCTTCACATAGCGCCTCAACCCATATCTAGGGGAATCAAGAGGAGTTAGTCCAGAGCCTCGCAAGGGGAATTCAGCTACACTTGTTGGATTGTATTAAGTGTGTTGCAAGATTTGCATTAGCTTCCGCATTTAGCGCACTTAGTTTGCATTAAGTTTCTTAGATTAGCACTTACACCTATTCACCCCCCCTCTAGGTGTTTTTCAATTGGTATCAGAGCTAGTGCTCCTGATACTTAGGCTTAACATCCTAGGAGTGGGATCCATTTGCTTGCTAATCTACATTTGCATTTGATTGTTTGCACATATTTAGTTTATACGATGGACTTCATGACCCCACCTAGTTTTGACCCTTCCAACATTGATGTTTGGAAGTATAGGATGTCCATGTACCTAAAGACCCTAGGTTTGCATGTTTTCCTTGCGGCCACCAAGAGATGTTATCTTGGTGATTGCAATCATATAGGGGCCAATGCACAAGCCCTAGAGGCTATTAGAAGCACATTACCTAAAGATTATTTTATGTGTGTTTCTAATCTTGATTCCGCTTTTGCAGTGTGGAACAAGTTGACAACAACCACCACCTCCAAGCTTCAATTGCCAATCCAAGAAGAGGAATCTAGTGGAGAATCCGAGCCACAACAATGCTATATGGTCCAAGGGAATGACTCCCTTGAGGTACATTCGGAATCTCAACTAGATTGTATTGATTGTGCTAGTTCTTCAAATGATTATGTTGATGCTCATACATTGAATGAAGAACTTTCAATTGTTTGTGAAAATTAATTGAAAAATATAATTTGTTGAAAAAGAAGAGTGTAGAAATTGAACAAGAAAATAAGAGTTTGCATGCTAGACTTAACAATGTTTTGCAAGAGAAAGTTGAGGTCTATAATGAAAGGGATTCATTGAGATCTCAATTAGAACTTGCACTTAAAGAAAATGAATTTTTAAAATCTAAAAATGATTGCCATGTTCTTTTGAAGAAAAATGAAAATTTGTCTTCAAAAGTTGATTTTGTTTTAAAAGAGAATGTTGATTTGAAAAATAAAATTATTTCTATTTCAAATGATCTAGATGTTTGTTTAAAGAAAAACATTGTTTTGCAAAATAAGATTGATGCACATGTTTGCCATGCTAGGGTAGTATCACACACTTCACCTATTGCATGCCACACTTCTTCTTCTAAGATTAATGATGATATTTGTTTGCTTAAGAAGAAGGTTGATTGTTTGGGCTCCACTATGAGCCAATGTGCCTTGAACCACACTCGGTTGGAAACCTTGGTTCGAAAGAAACAAGTTCCATCCTTTATGCATGCACACCCTCCACGGCATACACATGCTCCTCACGGACACCATCACACGTATGCTCATGTGTACACTTGTACACATTGTGGTCGTAAGGGCCATCTTGCTAAATTTTGCTATGATAGATTACATACTCCAAATTTAGCAAAGAACTTTGTTTGGGTTAGAGAAGGGACTAACCCCCATGGACCCAAAAGAGTATGGGTACCAAAGACCACCCCTCCTATTTTTGATGTAGGTGTGGGCTCTCACATGACGTGAGAGTGATGACACCTTGGAGTGGATGCGTTCCGTACTTAAAGGAAATCAATGGATGCATCACTTTCAAGGGAAGATTTGGTGGAGATGACCACCATGTTTTGGAGACAAGGAAAGTTGCTTCTTCGGTTTTGGTAACAATCCTTTACTCCCATTTATTGTCTACATGCTTTTAATATTCATTGTTTATAGCATGTCTTTGATGTCTATGGATTAGTATGTTCATTCCATGTCTATTAGGTCCTTGACATACATGTATAGTATTTGAGACACACTTGCTTATATGAACCCATACTTAGTGTTCTCACTTTTGTTTAAGCTATAGTGTACATCATGAATCTAATACATGTGAATTTACATAGTAATCATGTTTTAGCTTTATCATGATGATTTTTATATTTGTTTTGATGCTTAATGTTTTGAATATATGTTTAGATGTTAGTTTTCATTAAGACTAGTGATATACTTGTACATAGAGTGGGTTACAAATAAATCTATATTTGTGCTTGAACGCTTATTGGAACCCATTAGATGTGCTAGTATAGTCTAGTTTTGATGATTCGTACATTTTAAACTTGTATTCCCATTTTTGAATTTGTTTTGTGTTATGAGTTTGCATTTCATGTATATGTGCATTTTGCCAAAAACATTAAGATATACATGTATACCCCTTGAGTCATTTGCCTTTCATGCAAATTTATATATATGGACTCATATGTGTTTAGGGATATGTATGAATACTTATTGTGATTGACAATTTATACATATACCTTGAAATGAAAATTGTTGTTATGAAAATTTAGCTTTTCATGTTTTCATGATTGTCATGTTTATTGTGTCAATATTTAACTTTATGTATATGTCCATCTTATCCAAACTATTGACTATACATGAGTATCCTTTTTGAGCCACGTGCCTTAATGCATATATTTTGTGGACTCGTTATGTTTTGGATATGTATGTATACTATAGTTTGTATTAGACATACATATGCCTTGAAGATTAGATAGTTTTGATGATTTCGTGTTTTTAAGGAATAATTGAGCTTAATTGAACATGTTTTCATGATTATGATCTTCATATTGTATTTGTACACTCATATTTATAATTTGCTCATGTTTTGTTTTCATGAGTCATATTTGTGCTTAATTGAATTAGAGTGATAATCATGATGTGAAATTCATATTTTATTAGAAACTATTTTGTTTTATTCCTTTCTTGAAGGATTTCGTACTAGTTAATAAGTTTTTCCATTTTAACTAGTTCGTATTCTTCATTTGGTAGTGATTTTCAAACTAAACCTAATTTTCAAATCTATTTTAAATGGTATCAATGGGAGGTTGGATGGGAGATCATGGTCATGTATGCTTTAAAATGAAAATCATTTAAAACTTGAACCTTGATTGGGTGGTAGATGATATGAGATATACACATGCTTTTGATTCAATTGGTATCATTGAACTCTTTCAATTGGTATCATCTTTGATCCTCTTGTATACTCATATTTGTTTTGTATGTATGTATGATTTCAATTTCAATGGTATCAATTTCTATTGGTATCTATTTTCCATACATATATATGTTTGTGTTTATGCTAGTGCTTGAGTTTCACTTTTGTTTCAATTGATTACTTTTAAATTGGTATCAAGACTATGCATATTTTAGTTTGTATTTCATAAAGGGGGAGAAAATTTGATTTTGTATTTCAATTGGTATTTGTACTCCCACACTTTATGATTAAAAGTTGTTATTTTAAACATATGATATCAACATCAAATTTGTTTATATGTTTTAAAATGAACAATTCTTACAATTGGTATCAATGTAAAATCTTTTCAATTGGTAAAATATTTACAATTGGTATCATATTTAAGAAATTCAAAATTTGTTTTGGTTTCAAGATTCATGTTTAAGAATTCAAGACTTATGTTTAATTACAATTGGTATTTCCAAAATTTTGTTTAAAGAAAATATTCAAAGTTTTGATTTGTATTGCTTATATGCAAGGAGAGCTTAACATCTCTTCATATAGATTCATGTTGAGTGTATTGTGTATTGAAGAGCTTCACATCTCTTCTTTATGTGGTACACGTGTGTAGGGGGAGCTTCACATCTCCTCTTATTCATTACATAATATGTGTTATGTGAATTAGGGCTTAACTTCCCTCCTTCATGTAATGCATGTGTGTAGGGAAGCTAACTTAGCGTCTTCCTCTTCATGAATGTATATAGCATATAACACTTATTATCCTTGTTTATTTTCTTTTGGTATCAAGATGCTTCATTGACATATTTTCAATTGATATCATGTTTTTAAAGTCACCCCTTATTGACTTTGTTTTTGTTTTAGACAAAAAGGGGGAGAACATTGTCTTTTATTGTTTTGTTTGACATAAAGGGGAAGAAAGATTTTTACCCCTCATTTTATTTATGGTTTTGATTACCCCTTTGTTGATGATTGACAAAAAGGGGGAGAAAGATTTATGAAGTTTTATATGCATGCTTATGTTTATGCATATATTATGTTTTAATCTCAAGAATCTCAAGAATATTAAGTTTAATTGATTTATAGAGTTTGCTTTGTAATTGGTATCTAGAGCTTATTTTGTTTTGAATATTCCATTTGATATCTAGAACCATTTATTATTTATGCATATGCATGTTTCATGTTTAATATTCATTGCATATATTTATTGTTTATCCCTATGCATGAGTTAAGGGGGAGCTTCCTTGAAGCTTATCTTTAATCCATGCATATATAACTCCATGAGTTTTGTCATCATCAAAAAGGGGGAGATTGTTGGCCCAATGGCCTTCCACTCTAGTTTTGATGATGATCAACTCATGTAGTTATGTTTACTAATATTCTTGTGTTTCTAAGTTTCAGATCATTAACAGGATATTAGTTGGTGATTAGCTTCAACAAGGAGTTTAGAAGCTTTCCATGTTGATTCCGGTGCCAAAGCTTAAAGATCATACCTTTGCACTTGGAGGATCACGCGTTTGGGATCGAGTCTACTTGAAGATGAAGATCGTCAAGGAGACTTAGGTATCCTAGTTTAGATAGAGTTTTAGATCCATATTTGTAAAGCTTAGTTTAGTTGATATGCTCAAGTGCACACAACACACACGTTTCATGATTTGGATTTTGGTTTTCATGGATAGTAGATCAAAACAAGTTTACTTTATACCTATGTATATTAGATATGGTCTAGATATACATACATGCTTTAAACTTGCTAGACAAACTTATTTTGACTATCCTATTCATGTTTTGGAAAAATCAAGTTTGACAAAATACAAGTTTTGTTTTTGATAAAATTGGCAAGACACAAAAATGAATTGATATGTTGATATATTGTCTTGAAATTTTTATCACATGTTTATGTTTTAATATAAAATAATAAAACAAGTTTTATGGAATTTTCAGAAGAGATAAAAGATTTTTTAGAAAATATTTTTCCAAATTTTCTGACCTTGTTTTTGTGCTGATAGGCTGGTCGGTCGACCCTGACGGTCGACCGCACCAAGGGCCGGTCGACCGTTCGGGTCGACCGACGTGCACAGACGTGCACGTCTGTTAGGCACAGACACGGTCGATCGGGACGGTCGACCGAGTTTAGAGCTCTGCTCTCGGGTTTTCTGGGTCGACCGGGCCGGTCGACCGCAGTTGCCCAACGGTCATAATTCTGACCGTTGGCGGTCGACCGGACCGGTCGACCGGTGGCCTGTCAGGCTGCCACATCAGCCTAACGGCTAGTTTTGTATAGGGGCTATATAAACCCCATCTCTTGGGGATTTTAGCCAAGTTTTCTAAGAGAAAAATTTCCAGTTTTCTGAAGTGTTTAAAAGAGTTTTAAAAAGAGTTTTTGGGCTTTCAAAACTTCTCATCTTTATTTGTTTTGGGTTTTGGAAAATCAAAGAAAACTAGGTTTTGGGATTTTGATTTGGTATTTCATTTTCTATCATATACAAGAGATTTCCCAAGTAGTTTTTCTTTGTTGCTTGTTTCCAAAAACACTTTGATTCCACACTTGAGCTATATCATACTATCCTAAACTATTAGGATCTTTGTTTTGTGGAAAAAGAAAGAAAGAGAGAGTTTTGAGGTTGTTGTTTGTAACCTCTAAGTTGTACACCCTTATTCTTGTTGTATCCCTCTTAGGTAGAGGTGATCGGGTGATTGGTTTGTATCCCTCAAGTGTGAGGTGATTGAGATTGGTTGTGAGCCTCTTCGGTAGAGGTGTTGTTGTTGGTTGTTGGGCCTCGGTGGAGGTTGTTGTTTGAGAGAGGAGTTCGGTACTCCTAGAGTTGTAAGAAATCCTCTTTGGTAGAGGTTCCCTCGGTGGGAGTTGAGATAGTGGAAATCCTACACGGTGGTGTAGGCGGGGATGTAGAGCAAGGTGCTCGAACCTCGAAACAAATCTCGGTGTTTGCGATTGCTCCCATTGTCTCTCTAACTCTCTCTCATTTACTTTGTGCAACGCATCATACTTCATATCATATCATATTTGCTTGTGTTGAGCATATTTCATATTGCCTTGCATTAATTCATATTGCTATATCCTTGATTGCTTGGCTTGATTGTGTGTGCACATTGCTTGAATTGCTTGTGTGTTTGTGCATCACCTATACTCATCCAACAAGAGCTTCACATAGCGCCTCAACCCATATCTAGGGGAATCAAGAGGAGTTAGTCCAGAGCTTCGCAAGGGGAATTCGGCTACACTTGTTGGATTGTATTAAGTGTGTTGCAAGATTTGCATTAGCTTCCGCATTTAGCGTACTTAGTTTGCATTTAGTTTCTTAGATTAGCACTTACACCTATTCACCCCCCCTCTAGGTGTTTTTCATGAAGAACACATTTGTTGTCTCCACCTCTTCCTCGGATTCACTCTCTGAATCTAAAGTAGTTCTCAAGGCTTTCTTCTTTTAGGGCTTCTTGGAGGAAGTGAATTTGCTCTGTCTCCAGGAAATCGGTGACAAAATGACCAGGCTTTCTACAATTATAGCAAACTGTCTTTCGTTCATCCTTCCCTTGCCATCTTCTTCAGTTGTTGAACTTAGTTTTCTTGTACATTTTTCTCACATTCTTTACGAGGCAGGACAAATCTTCATAATCTTCTTGGTCATCTTCATCTTCGTCGGAGATGAGTGGAGTAGATTTGAAGGCAAGGGTTTTTTTTTTAAGGTGCCTTCTTTTCTCTAACTTTTCTCTATATCTCATGGGTCTTAAGGTTTCCAATAAGACCAATGAGCTCTATCTCCTCCTTGTCATTGAGCTCCTTCAAAGTAATAAACTTGACTTCTCAAGATGGTGGAAGAGCAAGAATGACCTTCCTCACCTTTTGGTCATTGTCAATCTCATCACCTAAGAAGCAAGACCATTTGTAATTTTAGAAAATTTGAAATCATATTATCAATTGATTCATTCTCATTTAAACTAAAATTTTCATATTGAGAATACAAGAGATCTATTTTGGCTCTCTTGACTTGTGATGTTCTCCCATGTGTGACAACCAAGTGTGATCAAATCTCATAGACGGATTTGCAATGTATTAATCTAGAGGTTATCATCATCATTCAAAGCTTTAAGTAAGGCATATTGAGCCTTAGCCTTAGCATCAAATTTCTTAGTGGCAACATCGGATCAAGTGTCCTCATCACCATCGGGAACACTAAATTATTTTGTCACCGACTTTACAACCCGGATTCCTAGGGATTGCAGAAATACGGTCATCTTAACTTTTCATATGAGAAAGTTAAGGCCATCAAATTTGGATGGAGTCTTAATATCTTCGGTCATGGATACTAGTATGTGATGCAAATTAATGATTAGCAAAAGAGGATCTCTCTATGGTGGTTAAACCTAAAAACTAGAGTTCAAGCTCTGATACCAATTGAAAGTCACCTAGAGGGGGATGAATAGGTGAAATTCTAATCTAATACAGAAATGCAACAATTAAAATAATAATGAATACTATCAACTCAAAAAAAAAAAGTGAAGCCAGATTCCCAATAAGGGCTCTAGAACTTCTCCTCTTAATTCTTCTCGAATAAGAGTTGAGGTACACAATTGCCTTCTTACTTGAGTGAGAAAAAATTGACAAGTATAAATAATGCAAGCAATATAGAGCTAGTAGAACAAAAAATAATGTGAGCAATAAAACAAGTATAAGTAATAGAGTATGAGCAAAGGTGAAAGAAATGACAATCGCAATTGAGCAACTCATTGTACGTCCCCGCCTTCACCGCGTGAAGGATTTCTACTATCCACTTAGGATATCCTCAAAGGAATCACAACAACGGTCTATAAAAGATTCGGAGCTACAACTTTAATCTTCAATTCTCTACACAAGAGGTAGCATAAAGTCAATGAAGCTTACAAGCTCTTGGTGATCAGAAAGATCACAAACGCTTTCTTTACAACTTCCTAGAGTATAGAATAGAGAAGTGAATCTCAAGAAGTTTGTGAGAGAAAAAATTCAATTGAAAAGAATGAACTTGAGAGCTTAAAATTTATAGAAATTGATTTGGAATTGAAAGCTCTTGAAACTCAAAAACTTGAAATTTTTTTGATTTTTCTTGTAAAATTTGTTTTCTCTTGATAAAAACTTATTGTTGAATCCTCTACAAATGACCCATATTTATATAGGCAATCGGTAAATGTCATTAGAGGTGAAATATGGGCTTAATTCAAGTGATTAGACCCTAGAATAGAAAATATCCATTGAAAAAAGTCAGAAATTAAAATAGAATCAAAAACTAATCGTCACTGTAGCAGACATAGGTTAATGGTTGACAGGGAGGTTGATCTCCAATAGATAAAAAAAAATAGTCGTTGGGGAAGTCAATCGACCAAGTCCAAACAGAGAGTGAGAAAACATTTGGCACTAAAATCGGTCGACCGGTCGGTCGACCAAAAACTAAAACAGAGAGTACCCTAGGTTTGATGGTCGACCAGTCGGTCGGCCGACAAACGAGCACATATATGTTCGTATTTGTGTGCACATATGGTCGATCACTCAGTCGACCGGGAGTTGTGCAAAGACTCTGCACCTAGGGCGGTCGACCGGGCGATCGAGCAACCTAGCCCAAAAATCAATTTAAGTATATTTTGAAAAATGCAAACTGATTTTTAAATACTTACATATATACTAAAATAATTTTGGCTAGATTTAAACTATGAAATATATGTATATGTAAAGGCATACAAATTGTGAACAAATCTTGAACATGTATGAGTAGACTATTTTGAAAAACAATTTTTTTCAAAAATAGAAAACTAGATAAAAATCTTTTGTGTGTGTGATGTATTCTTGACATCAATTCAACATAAACATTCTACGTTCTTATAAGGCTACTCAATCTCGAAGTCTTCTTCAAGTGAGCTTCTTCGAAAATCCATGCTTTGATCATCCGAGCTTGAATCCCATGCTTGAATCAATTTGAGTAGTTCAAACCTTCCTTTTTTGGAAGAATGAAACTAAATTGCTACTTTTGAACCTTGAAAACTCAAATATTCTTGAACTTGATTAGTACATGATTGAGTTAAAACCTGCATAAAAAATACAGAGTTTAAAAATGTGCTAGGTTCTCAATATTATCGCTATAGCAAGTGGTTATGGAGTTGTGATCCATAAGGACTGTGATAGAAGCAGTTAAGTAAGTTTCTTTTGAGTTACTAAAACTGGTTAAAAGTTCTTCTTTGTTTTTGAAAAGAAAAAAAAAATAAAAGCTATGTTAAGTTAGAAAAGAAAATGAAAGATAAAAGAAGATGGTTTTGAAATTGTTTTAAAAAGATAAGTTAAAAGAGAAAGAACCTAAGGAAAGAAGGAGAAAAGTGTTGATTTTTTAGAAGTGTTCTAAACTAAGAAATGCAAAGTTTAATTTAAATAAAACTTACCTCTTTTGGTTGAATGCTTACATTGAATCTTTAGCGATGGTGTTACCTTGAAGTGTAGGCGATCAGCGCATAGCCCATAAGAGTTGATTCCCATCTCTTTCACATTACATCATCAAGATGACACAAGCATGAAATGATACAGATTGAGACTAGAACACATCATCATAAGCTATCAGTGGCACTCACAAAGGCAAGGCTCTTCTGATACTATAAGACTTACTTAGATTGCAATCGATACCAAATGAAGAAAAATAAAAAAAAGGAGAAGAACATAAAACATAAACTTTGATTTACATTGACAAACGACAAAAGAAAGGATAAAAAACTTACATTGGTATCACTCTCAATACAGTTATTCCTTTTCTTCTCTCATGAATCTCAGTCTAATCCTAGTTTTTAAAGAAACTAAAATTACATAAATAAAAATAAAAACCCAATGTTAAACTTAAAAAAGCCTAACCTTAAACTTTCTGCTGAGTGGTGCCCGTTTAACTCTAAATTTGCAGGTATTTACAGTAAAACCTGGAAGGAGGAGAGCGTCTAAAGATAGGGAGAGCAAACGCTCCCCTATCTGTTGCAACAAAGCCATGCAAACGCAGCATTTACCACAATTGCACTGCCTGGATCTGACCAATTGGCCAGATCCGAAGACGCGTAGCTTCTCTCGTTTGAATATCTCCTTCTCTCCACTTTGTTTTTCAGTTTGTATTCTAGATTAGTCTGCTCTTTGTTGATTCTTCATTTAACCGAATAGATATCTAGAAATCTGATTTAACTGAACTTGATCTGAGACTATCTTCAACTAACCAAATAAATTCAGTTAAATTAAATTTTAACTGATATTATTTGGTATAATCTTCTCTCTCTTCATTAAGACAAGCCTAAAAAATTAAGACATTAAGACATGATAATCAGTAGGATTTATTACAGAATAAATGTAGGAATATAATAATAGATATGCAATAAATGTGTATAATCAGCACCTCATAACTACATGTGCTTTGTAATCATCAAAATAAAAATTAATGATTGTACCCTTGGGTCAACAAAGGGTATAAGCCCTTCAATTTGCATGCACAAGATCTTGATGGAGGAGAGTGACAAACATACAATTCAACCACAGCGTCGCTTAAATCCAGTATTGCAGGAGGTGGTAAGAAAAAAATTCTTAAGTTGCCCGATGCAGGTATATTATCTATCCTATTTTTGATAGTGCATGGGTAAGTCCAGTACAAGAAGTGCCTAAAAAAGGAGGTATAACTATGGTAAAGAATGATAACAATGAGTTAATTCCAATTAGGACAACCACAGGCTGGAGAGCTTGCATGGACTATAGAAAACTTAAGCAAGCCACTAGAAAAGATCACTTTCCACTTTCATTTATAGATCAAATGCTAGAAAGACTTACAGGACATGCCTTTTATTGCTTTTTAGATGGGTATTCGGGGTATAATCAAATTGCAATAGCCTCGGAGGACCAAGAGAAAATAATATTCACATGTCTTTATGATTTTTTTGGATAAGTGATTTTATTGATCTATCAAAACAATATACAAAAATTAAAAGGTGAGCTAGGCTAGGGGTTATTTGGATTCAAGAAAGTGGGCAAAAGTAAGGAAATGGAGAAGTGTTATTTCTCACTTCCCTATCTATCCAAATACCGAAAACAGAAAATGAAAACCCTTTTCTTTTCCTCTTTTCTCTTTTACACAGTCATTTTCTCACTTTCAGGGTGTTACAGTTAATTTTGTGGTCATGTAAATCTCATTTGTGATAAGTTGTAGCACAATACAGTTAATTTCATAATCAAGTAAATCTCGTTTGCATTCTAATTACAGTCTAATTTTTATTTTTTTATTAATTTTTATTTTAATATTACTTTGCCATCAACTTTGTGGTCAATTTTTCCACTTCCACTTTCACATTACCATCCAAACACCGGAAAAGATATAACATTTTTCAAATAACACTTCCCAATAACATCCAAACACCGAAAAAAAATTATTAACCAAATCTCAAGTTCTAAAAGGAACTATTACTATTTCCTCACTTCCTCATTTTCTCACTTTCACCCCTAACCAAACAGCCCCTAAATTTTAGTTCTGGCTAACTATAGAGAGGGGAGAGGACTCTAGCTGTCAGCCTCTACTGTAGTACACTAAGAGAGAAATTCAGATTGACCCCAAGCCCACAGTATACTTGTCAGTACTATTCTTTACACAAAAACAAAACCCCCTCAAAATATGCATTGCCTGTATACCCGTGATACTCCTACCTGTCAGAATTATTAAAGCCTCTGTGGCGTCCCGATCCGGCGGGTACGGGGACGCCACTGCGACGTACATACACAGGGCAATGTTACCATCACGTATGTACGCTAATCATCAATACAACATAATACAGGGAGCAGAGTGCGGAAATATGTGGTGTTATACATTCCAATACAAAATAGTACAAGTACTTAGTCATCACGAATAGTGACATAATATTACATCAATATTACATCACCATATAGTATAAAAGTAGACTGAACATGGTACAAAAGATAATAACTCACGAGCTGGAAAAGAGAATCTCGCGAGCGGGGAAAGGCGGGGTGGAACTACGGCTGATCTGCTTGTTCCTCGAAGTAGGCCTGGTCCTCAGCTGATGGGTCCACCTCGGTCCAACCTGTCAAATCTGAACATACAAATTCAGGGTTGTTAGTGGGCAACCCAGTGAGTGCAAGAAGAAGCCAAGTGGTAAGTATAAATAAAAGTAAGTGCATTAGGTCAAGTATAATGTACCCAAATCAATAAGCATGGAATAATCACAATAAATAGTGAATCATGAAATAAAGCAAGTGTAGCAAGCATGGAGTAGCAAGTATGAACATGACAATAAAATTCATGTAGCATGAAGTCAATTATCAAGTTATTATTAAGACTCGTTCAATTTGTATGTTTCGGTATATGACCGGTGCCATATACTTCCGCATACAAGTCGAGCGAGGTTGGTTATTGGAAATTGATGGGGAACGACGAACCATGTTTAGAATGGGTCCCGTGCATGCCCGGGACAACGGTCCAGGAGTATCCGGTACTGAGCCGGAACGTACCGCTAGGCACCGAGACTTACTATATGCCCAAAGGTCTTAGTATACGCCCGAACAGGAATAGAGTGTCACCGTTCCCCACAGGATATACCCAGGGGATTATAGCACACCCGGCAGGCAGGCAAGCGGGTAGGGGTGCCAGTACACCCCTCGGAAATGCCTGGTGGCCTCCAGGTCGAATCCAACAGGAATAGTTGTACAACATATGTATGGCCACCATAAACACAGAAGCTATATCGATACCCATCAATTTCCCCCGTCCCGGTGTAAGTTGTTTAAATATAACAGAGTCTCAAATAATAATGTCCACAGGGTATTCACAAAAGTACAATATCCATGGTTATCCTATTACAGGGGTCAACAGGAGTATAATATCAGGAGTAATGTCAGGAGCCTCCCTATTTCAGGGGTTCAAGTATACAGGAGTTCAGGAGTACAGGAGTTCAGGAGTACCAAATATCTGGTAATAATATAATAGTCATGCTAAGTCCCCGTAAAAGTGATAGTCATGAATATGTCATATAATACAGGTATCAGGGGTGGTAGTATCCGGTCAAGGGTCACGATGTCAAGTCAATGTACTTATACCATACGAGAGCATGTCATATACCGGGTGTCAGGATCAGGTGTCAAGTATGACATATATCAAGTATCGGTGTCTAATTATCAAGTGTCATGGGACAGGTTTCAAATATCAAGTGCCGGTGCAAATACTGAGTACCAGTGTAAATACCGAGTGCCGGTGTCATAAATCATATTCAAGTGTAACATGCCAAGTGTCGGTGTAAATACCGAGTGCCGGTGTCATAAATCATATATTAACTCGCATAGAATGGTATCATGTACTAAAACTACAGTAGCAAGTGTTAGGTATGTTAAAATATCCACATATCAATATCATGCTATAAATACAAGAGCGTTTATTTTTAAGTGTATAAAAAGCACTCGCCTGAAACCGGGGTGAAATACCGGTTAAAAATCCGGAAAATCGGCGATCCACACGAGAAATCCAATAGCCCATAGTTATATATCAAAATATATAATTATAAATATTTATATAAATATTAGAGAGGGAATGAGAGAGGAGAGAGAGAGAAGAGAGAAAGTTGTAGGAAGAAGAGAGAGAAAATATGGTGTTTTTAGAAAAGAATTAGGAATTAAAAAGGGAGGGTATGGGTTGTAAATATAGAGGAGTAAATAAGGGTTTGAGGAGGGGGTATTTAAGGAATGTAGGAAAAATGAGTTTTATTTAGGGATAAGAAATGAAAAGAAAGAAAGAAAGAATGGAAAGGAGAAAGAAAGAAAGAAAGGAAAAAAGAAAAAGGAGGGGAGGGGGTTGGCCGGCGGCCCTGGGGCGGCGGCGCGCCGCCGGAGGTGGTGGGGGCGGGGCGCGCCCTAGGGGAGGAGTGGGAGGTGGGGGTGTTTGTGTTGGCCCAAAGGCTTTCCACCCTAGTTTTGATGATGATTAACTCATGTAGTTATGTTTACTAATAATCTTGTGATTTTAAGTTTCAGATCCTTTAGTAAGATATTAGTTTGTGATTAGCTTCAACAAGGAGTTTAGAAGCTTTTCATGGTGATTCCGGTGCCAAAGCTTAAAGATCATACCTTTGCACTCGGTGGATCACGTTTGGGAGCAAGTCATCTTGAAGATGGAAGATCGTCAAGAAGACTTAGGTATCCTAATTTAGATAGTGTGTTTAGATTCATTTGTAAAGCTTAGTATAGTTGATATGCTCAAGTGCACAAACACAGACGTTTTATGTTTGGTTTTTGGTTTTCATGAATAGTTGATCAAAACAAGTTTAATTGATATATGTATAGTTGTTTCATTCTATACATGCATGCTTCACTTTTAAACAAACTTATTTTGACTTTCCTATTCATGTATTGAAAAATCCAAGTTTGATAAAAATCCATGTTTTGGTTTTTGGTAAAAATGATAAGACACAAAAATAGTTCACATTGATTGATATTTGAGCTAAACTTTTTATCACATGTTTATATATCAATGCAAAATGATAAAACTATTTTTGGTGATTTTTAGAAAAGATAAAAGAATTTTTAGAATATTTTTTAACAGTGTTTCTGACCCAGGTTTGTGCTGACAGGCCAGGTCGGTCGACCCATCCGGTCGACCGCACCATGGGCCGGTCGACCCTTGCGGTCGACCGACGTGCACAGACTTGTGCACGTCTGGCAGACACAAGCTCGGTCGACCGGGCGGTCGACCGGGTCTGAGAGCAGAGCTCTCTGTTTGTTTGGGTCGACCGGGCGGTCGACCGGGTTTGCCCAACGGTCACAAATATGACCGTTGGCGGTCGACCGGGCGGCCGACCGCCAAGCCTGTCAGGCTGCCACATCAGCCTAACGGCTAGTTTCTTGTTGGGCCTATAAATACCCCAACTCTTGGGGTTTTAACTAAGATTTTTAGAGCTAAAATTTTCAGACTTTCTCTACTGTTTTAAACAAGTTTTCAAAAGAGTTTAGTGCCAAAAAGATCTATCTTATTTGTTTTTAAGTGTTTTGTTATTTTCAAAGAAAACAAGTTTTTGGGAATTGGTTTCTTGTTCTTCATTTCTATATCAATTTGGTATTTTCCCAAGAGATTTTCTTTGATCAAAACACTTGTGTTTTCCACACTTGAGCTATCTTCTATCCTATTCTATTAGGATCTTGTTTTTGTGGAAAAGAGAAAAGAAAGAGAGATTGTTTGAGGTTGATTGAGCCTCCAAAGTTCTACACCCTTGTTCTAGTTGTATCCCTCTTTGGTAAAGGTTGATCGGGTGATTGGTTTGCTCCCTCTTTGGTAGAGGTTGAGGCTTGTGGTTTGCTCCCTCTTTGGTAGAGGTTGAGGCTTGTGGTTTGCTCCCTCTTTGGTAGAGGTTGAGGCTTGTGGTTTGCTCCCTCTAGTGAGAGGTGGAGATTGGTTTGTAAACCCTCTTCGGTAGAGGTGTTGGTTGTTGTTTGGCTACGGGCCTACCCCTCGGTTGTGAGGTGGTGTTTGAGAGAGGAGTTCGGTACTCCTAGTGTTGTAACAAATCCTCTTTGGTAGAGGTTCCCTCGGTGGGAGATAGTGGATTGGAAATCCTACACGGTGGTGTAGGCGGGGATGTGAGCTAGGGGCTCGAACCTCGAAACATATCTTTGCGTTTGCGTTTGATCCATTGTCTCTCTTACTCTCTCTCTCTCTTTTATTTGTGCAAAGCATTCATTCATTCATTCATATCTTATTGCTTGCATTTGTGCCTTGCATATATTCATATTGCATATTCATCTTATATGCTTGGTTGTTTGTGTGTTCCTCACTTATACTTAACCACAAGAGCTTCACATAGCACCTCAACCCATATCTAGGGGAATCAAGAGGAGTTAGTTCAGAGCCCTTCACGGGGAATTCGGCTACACTTGTTGGTTGTATTAAGTGTGTTGCAAAATTTGTGTTTAGCTTCCGCATTTAGCGCACTTAGAATCTAGATTAGCACTTACACCTATTCACCCCCCCTCTAGGTGTGTTTTTCAGTTTGTTGGGTGGTTGGGTTGTTGTTGTTGTTGTTTTGTGGTGGTGGTAGATGGTGGTGGTGGTGGTGGTTATTGTGGTGGTGGTGGTCATGATTGGTAGTGTTGGGGGGTTAGAGGAGGAGGAGGAGGAGGTGATGATGGGGTGGTTGGAGTGGTGGAATGTATGGAGGTGGTGGTGAATTTTGGAGGAGGAAGGGAGGTGATGGAGGTGGGTTTTGTTGAAATTGGTGGTGGTTGGTGGTTGATGGAGATTGAAGAAGGTGGTGGAGTGGAGAGGAGTTGTGGGGGAGTGGGTGGCCAGCCTAGGGTGGCGGTGGTGGTGATGGTGGAGGCGGCTGGTTGTGAAGGAGGAGTTGGTGGGTTTGTTTTGGTTGAAGGAGGTTGAAATTGAAATGAGAATGGAAAGGAGAAGAAGATGAAAGGAAATTTAATGGGGAGGAGAAGGGAAAGGTAATGATGAGATGGGATTGGGGGGGAAGAGGGGATGTTGTTGCAGCCCCTGCTGGTGGCTGCAGCGGCTGCAGGCGGCGGGAACAGAACATTAATTGTGGGGGAAGTCAAAGGGGAAGAAAAGAAAAATAAATTTTTTTTAAAGAAAATGGAAAAAAAATAAGAAGAAAAAAAAGAAAATTAGTTTAAAATTTTTATTATTAAATAATTATTTATTATAATTTTTGAAAGTACAAAGTAGGGGAATAGAGAAGGAAAAAGCAAGAAAATAAATTGTCGGTAAATAATATTATTATTTTAATAGGGCGAAAATTCGACTGTTTCAGAAACGTTCCAAAAAATTCTCAAAAATAGAAAATATTATTTTAAGATACTTGGTGAAATTAGATTCGAGAAATTCAATGTAGTTATCAAATTAAAAATCTTGGAACCTTCCGGCGATACCGGCCGACACCAGAATCGGTGAAATTTTGATAAATTTAGAAAAATCTCAAAAATGTATTTAGATAGAAAATAAAATTCTAAGAAGTAATGTGAAAGCTGTTTTTGAAAATTCAATCCCCTTTGAAAACTAAAAATCCTGGAATCAATCAGCGATGCCGACCGACACCGGTTTTGGAGATTTTGCAGAAAAATTCTAGAAAATTCCAAAAAATTATGAAAAATCTAAAATATTAGAAAACAGTGTCTGAAATTGAAATCGATCAAATTGGGCTACCAGAAAGTCAAATCGGACTACTTGCTGGTATCGGGTTCCCGTCCGGGTCAGGGCTTACTCTAGAACTGAGAATCCAGATCCGATACACAATAATATAAACAATCACAACCCAAAAACACATACTGGAAGAAAATTGAACAATATGATCGAAAATTTTTTTTGGGACACGCATCTTGGTACGTATCCCTGGAACAGGGTGCTACAGCCTCTGAATCTTTTGCTCTGATACTTCTATTCTGAAGCTCCTATCCCTTGTCCCAATGATACCCCAAGCCTTTAATAAGCCAATGTCTATTCTGATACCCTGATACAGAACGGGAACATACAGGCCTTGCTAGGTGTACAGAGCTACATAGCCAATAGAAACTTTGGACCCCTTTGCCTAGAAAGACAATGTTATCTGGTGCTGCCCAGATACATTGATACTCTGATTTTGAGTCCATTGTTTTTGACCAGTTGCTTAAAATGGACTGGCAAATTAAGTCATCAAGCTCCTTCCATTGGCAGGACTTCATGATCAGGTTGATTTCTTCATACAACCTTCTGAACAGAAGGATTTTAGATTCACATGTCTTTATGGCATTTTTGCTTATAGGAGAATGTCCTTCGGTCGACGTAATGCACCAGCCACTTTCCGAAGGTTCATGCCAGCGATATTTGATGATATGGTAGAAAAATCATTGAAGTTTTTATAGATGATTTTTCTGTTTTCGGTTCTTCTTTTCATATATGTTTGTCTAAATTAAAAAATCATTGAAGGTTTTATGGATGATTTTTCTGTTTTCAATTCTTCTTTTTATATATGTTTGTCTAACTTAAATCTTGTTTTATAACGTTGCGAGGAGACAAATTTAGTGCTCAATTGGGAGAAGTGTCACTTTATGGTCCAAGTAGGAATCGTGCTTTGCCATAGGATTTCAAAGAAAGGAATAGACGCAGATAAAGACAAAGTAGAGATTATTGAGAAGCGGCCACCACCATCTAATGTGAAGGCCATGAGAAGTTTCCTTGGACACGCGGGATTCTATTGCCATTTTATAAGGGACTTTCAAAAATCGCTAAACCTTTGAGCAATTTATTAATGAAAGATGTGCCTTTTTATTTCTCTCATGATTGTTTACAGGCATTCAAGACGCTAAAGAAGAAGCTTACGACTGCACCAATTATTGTGACACCTTACTGGAGCTTGCCTTTCAAGATTATGTGTGACGCAAGTGATTTTACCTTAGGAGTTGTTTTGGGCAAAGACGAGGCAAGAATTTTCAAGTATACACAAGCTGCACCTTGAACGACGCACAACAAAATTATACCACGACTGAAAAAGAATTACTTGCAGTAGTCTTCGCCTTTGATAAATTTTGACCATATTTAATTGGGGCCAAGGTAATTGTATTCACCGATCACTCGGCCCTCAGGTACTTGTTAAAGAAGAACAAGGTAAAGACAAGGTTGATTTAGTAGGTATTGTTACTACAAGAGTGTGACTTAGAGATAAGAGACAAAAAGAGTATAGAGAATCTGGTGGTCGATCACCTTTCGAGGATAGACAAAGAAAGAGAAGAGGAGCTAATGGAGAGTTCCATTGATGATTCTTTCCCCAATGAGTCCCTATATGTCATATAGATTGCCACAACACCATGGTATGCTTATGCACTAAATTATTTGGCATGTGGTATAATTCCTTTCGATTTCTCATATCAAAGAAAGAAGAAATTCATCTCCGACACAAAACATTACCAATGGGAAGACCTTTTGCTTTACAAGCATTGTGTCAACTAAATTGTTAGAAGGTGTGTATCAGAAGAAGAGATCAAGAAGTATTCTTCATCATTGCCACATGAGGGACGTTGGTGGACACTTTGGACCCACACGAACAACGACAAAGGTACTTCAATGTGGTTTCTGCTGGCCTACTTTATTTAAAGATGCACATGACTTTGTTGAAATTTGCAATACTTGCCAAAAAGTGGGAATATATCAAAGAAGAATAAGATGCCACTAAACAACATCCTTGAAGTGTAATCGTTTGATGTTTGGGGCATAGATTTTATGGGACCTTTCCCACCCTCCTACTCCAATTAGTACACTTTTGTGGCGGTGGGCTATATCTTAAAGTGGGTGAAAGTCGTAGCTTTACCTACCAATGATGCCAAGGTGGTGGTGAAATTTTTAAAGGACATATTCTCAAGGTTTGGAATGCCACGAGCAATTATAAGTGATGGAGGTAAGCATTTTTGGAATCATCATTCGATTTTTTGTTAAGCAAATATGGCGCCAAATATCGTGTAGCTACCCCATACCATCCCCAAACGAGTGGACAAGTAAAAGTATCCAACAGAGAGCTAAAACGGATTTTAAAGAAGACGGTAAGCAATATAGGGAAAGATTGATCGATGAAGCTTGATGACGCATTGTGGGCATATCAAATAGCCTATAAAATACTGATAGGTATGTCTCATTACCGTTTAGTCTATGAAAAGGCTTGTCATCTTTCGTTTGAACTTGAGCATAAAGCATATTGGGCAACAAAATTCTTAAATTTTCATCTACAAAAAGCAAGAGAGGAGAGAATTCTACAACTCAATGAGATGGATGAGTGTAGGAACTACACATATGAAAATGCACAACTCTACGAGAAAGAACCAAAGCGTGGCACGATAAACATATAGAAAGACGAGAATTTGTTATGGTACAACGAGTTCTTTTTTACAATTCTCATTTTCAATTATTTCCCAGTAAGCTGCGTTCAAAATGGTCAGGACCGTTCAAGTTCTTTCCACATGGGGCGGTGAAAATTAGCAATGAAAGGTGCAAACCGTTTAAGCTCAACGATCAATGATTGAAGCCATACATAGAAGGCGATTTCAACAAGCATGAGATCTCTTTCAAATTGAACACTATTGAATGAGCAGATCAAAGAAAGTCTAGCTAATTACTAAACTTAAAGCGCTTCTTGGGAGGCAACTTAAGTTTTCTAACTCAGTTTTTCGTTTTATTTAATTTTGTTTTTAAACTTCCCCAACCTCTGCTGACTATTGTCTTTAATGCAGATATGTATACAGAAATAAGAGCATGTACAAAAGACAGAGCCCAAATTTGAAAACAACTGAGCAAGAAAAATGGCGTTTCTGTTGTCCATACGATTTTTTCACCGTCCAACAGATTCTAATGTACACCTAAGTTTGTACACGTGAGTGAATGAATTCTACGTGTTTTAGGAAATATTCACTTTTCATTATTTGAGTTATGTTTTCCACTAAAAATTGATAATCAGAAAACTTACAAAAGTATGAAGAGAAAGTTACAAGTAATCAAAAAGAAAGAAAAAAAATTAAAGTATTTCTTCTGAGATTCTGAGAAAGTGTGCCAGTAGGAGTCTGATCAGCTTGTCTGTGACTTGTCTTTTGTAAGTGTCGACAAGTTAGATATTGTTTTGACCGGTTGAAGAGCTGTTTGAGATTTTATCTTTTTTAAGTGTCAATAAAATCCCCTTCAAAGTTTTCATAAATCGGCAATGGGATGGTTCGAATTTTGAAATACTTTGAATTACCTCAGGTGTTCAAAAGGATGAGCATTCACCAAGTAGAATTCCCCAAAGAAATTAAAACTGTGACTGAATATTATTCAGAGGTTAAGAGCATGATAAATCAGTCTAAGTATGAGAGTTCACTGGGGACAAAAGAGAGCAGATCTAGGAATCCGTCTGTTCAGAGGTAATGTGGACATAACAGGTTAGGAATCGCTAGAAAGAGGATTCACTGTTCAGAGGTGATAAACTGGACATAACAGCAAGAAGTGTCCCACCGGACTGAAAAGTTAGATCTGGGTATCCGTCAGTTCAGAGGCGACGAACTGGACATAACTGATTAGGAATCACCAAACACGAAGCCTTATCGTTCAGAGGTGGCGAACTGGATATAATGACAAAGAAGGGTAAGATTGGATATTCATTAGTTCAGAGGTGACGAACTGGATGTAACCAATTAGAATTACCAAACTCAGAGTGTTTACTATTCAGAGGTGACGAACTTGACATAACAATAAACAAAAAGAGGAGACTTGGCTATCTGTTGGTTCAGAGGTGATTGACTGGACATGACTGATTGAAAAGCCACCAAGCTCAAAATTTTATCATTCAAAGTTGATGAACTGGACATGATGACAAAATGAAGGTGAATCAATTTTAGGGACCCGTTTATTCAGAGGTGATAAATCGGACATGATAGACTAAGACATACTAAACTCCGAATCCGCTGTCAGAGGTAATCGCATTAACTTAGCAGCTAGCCCACTAGGGACTGCAAAGATAAATTGGATCTGGGCATCCGTCAGTTCAGAAGTTTTATGAACATGACCAACTAAGAGACACCAGATTCATAATTCGCTGCTCAGAGGTAGTCATATTAACATGACAGCAAGAACTCCCGGCCCTGACAGGAGAAAGAAGAATAAGGTTATGGACTTGTCTGTTCAGAGATGTTAAACTGGACATGACAGTTTTAATACCATAAAGGGGAGTGATCTAGGCATCCATCAGTTCAGAGGTAACATGGACATACCCAATTAGGAGTTACTAGACTCAAAGCCCTGTCGTTCAGAGGTGGTGAACTGGATATAACGGCAAAGGAGTTATCTCTACTGGACTGGAAAATGAGACTTAGCTATCTGTCAGTTCAGAGGTAACATAAACATAATCGATTGAGAAATTACCAAGCTCAGGATTTCTACCATTCGAGGTGACAAGCTGGACATGATGGTAAAAGAAGTGATTACACTGGGAGAAATAGGATTTGATCATAAATTTCATGGGAAATTGTTATTTACTTGGGAAGTTATTTGGAAAATTTTATCAGAGGTAAACGTGACAATCAGGAAAGTCCAGTCCACTGGGGACTGGAAAGAATAATAATAGACTTCGAGGGGAGTCTATCAAAAACACGCTGGGGAGTTAGAAAATGAATCCCATAAGAGGTTATGAAGAATTTAGCATTCTCTAGATGTCAGAGGTAATCATTAACGTGACATAAAGAACTTTATGGAGATTCGATAGGGAGATGATTATTCCCTGAAAAGTTGTTAGAGGTAATCATTAACGAACAACCAAAATTCGCACTGAGAAATTAGAAGGAGATTTTGTCTGAAGTGATCGTAATAGCTTCTCTGCTTGGGAATTTGTATAAGCAACTTGTCAGAGGAGTGATGTTAACTTGACAAGGATTCATTACTGATAGAGGTGTTTGAACATAACAGAAATTTGAGTGGACCCGTCATTCTATTGAAGAGAATGGCAAGTGAAATTTGATCTGCTAGAGATATTAGCAAAATCCGTCAGGGAAAAGTTTTACTATCAGAGGCGTGAGCTTTAAGCATGACAATTCTGATCTATGAATCATTTCATTGGAAAAATGAATACAGCTTTTGTGGTTCTACTATTCCATAGACGAAAATTGGTAGGGGACTTTGGTGAGAAAAGCGGGATCTCGTCCTTTAGGTTTTTTAGCAAATCCTCAGCTATCAACGAGTTTGGTAAGCCTTTACCAACTACCGTCTGAGTTGGGCTAGTCATGCTATTCTCCTCAGCATGATGAGTTGTTGAGAACTTTATATTGGGCTTAAAAGCTAATATTTTCTTCTAGCCTTATTCTCCGAAGGCTTCAGATCGTGTCACATAAAGTGAACATTTCTGTATTCCATTGGTGACCTCTAAAATCTTGCTGGGAATTAACGATTTAAGTCTAAACTTCATGGGAAATTTGTTGGGTAGATCAACATTCCTCGTAAAGTGTCACCTTTTGTTTATCAAACTCTAGTTCTCAGCTAATCTTCGTGTCTAGATACGGAGTACAAACTTTACAGAGAATATATCAAGTAAGTCGAGATTTCTCCTAGAGTTTCACTTTTGTTCATCATAATCAGACTCTAGCCACAGTTGATCATTGAATCTGAATATGAATGTGGAAACACCAGAAAGATTCTGCATGGATGTATCATGAACCTTCTCGATAAATTCAGCTCATTCAAGATTGTCGTGAAGTCAAATTGATTTGCCGAAAGAAGAATATAGAGATGGTTGGAATTGATTCCACCTGTGAAAAGAGACTCCTTGAGGAGATGAAATAGTCAGACAAGTTTGACTTAATGATTAGAGATGTAATGTTAACATGATCATGTATAGTACTTCTTTGATCAGAGATATAGTGTTAGCATGATCATGGATAACACTTGTCATTGATTGGCATCAAGAGCGTGTCACCGTTTGGATTCGCTAGGCGATAAGCTCTATTCGAGTAGACTTCCTCTACTACGACAGGCTGTCCCTATTTGGTTGGTGGAATGACATATTCCAACCCCCGCGCGTTTTTCGATGTCGTTGGTTGTTGTGTCTCGTCGGGGTCAGGTTGCACTGTCCCAAGTATTATTTGCAAGACCTAGTGCCTTCGGCTATCAAATAGCGGTTGAGACGGTTGTCTCCTCTTCAGAGCTGCTGAGAGGAGTTGCTGGTGTGGCATGTGAGAGACATTGCAAGACTTGCCTTTAGTTTTGGACTGGCTTGAGTCACGTTGCTTTAGCCGTTGATAGATAAGAGCAATGGCTTTTGGAAGTAGAATTGACTACCTCCATACTCCCTGTCAGGATAGGGGTTAGGCGGTGTCCCTTTTATGTTCTGACTTCAGAGTCAAAGCACCCGCTTCAATTAGCGCTAGGATTTTGTTCTTAAGGACTTTGCACCTGCAAGTAGGATGATGAACCATCTTATGGAAAAGATAATAGTTGGGATCATTCGTTCGTCCCACTTCATTTTGGCATCTAGACTCTGGAAACTTAAGCTTGTTGCCTTTGTTGAGCAAGTGAAAAAGTGTCACCACATGCTTATCTTTGAAGGAGTATTGTCTCAAATACTTCGAAGTTCTGTTGGAGTTACCCTTTTTGATCGAGTTCCTCTATATACTTCCAATGTTGATGTATCAAAAGATTCAGTCGTGTCATAGCTTTTGTTGTTAATTCCCCACCTGCTTTGGAGGGTCTCCAACTTTTTAGCTGATTTCTCAACTATCTCGGCTTGTTCAACAAGCTCCTTCCAATTGTGGGCTTTAACGGCTCCCATGTGAACTTTTACTTTGTCGAGAAAGTTATTTCTACATGTCTGAAGCAACATGGAAAAGGCATGCCTGCAGGGCACATGAAAGAAAAGTTGTGGAATCTCTCTATGTATTCCTATATGGATTCTTCTCCTTTTTGGACTGCCGAAAGGAGTGTGTCTATGGTCACCTCGGTATCATTCTTGTAGAATCTGGAGAGGAATCAGGTTTTTAAGTCGAGCCAGGATTGATGGAGTTCGCGGGGAGACTCCTGAACCAATCAAAGGCTACCCCCTTGAGGGTGCCAATGAACAGTCTGGCCGTGATAGCATCATTACCTACTATATTACTGATTTGATCAGAAGTAGTAAATGTGCTGATTTGGCGAGCTCTTATCATCATACGAGTGCAGCGTTGGTGATTAGTCTCTAAAACTGCATATTTCATATCACATCTTCACATTTATTTCATATTAAATTCTGCTAATAATACCTCTCTTGTATGTTTCTAGGTCCATGGTGTGCAATGAAGAAGAAGACCCTAAATCACCATTTAATGGGTGATTAAAAGCCTATAATATAGCCATTGACTTTGGAGAGCAGTTTCATCAAAACCAGGGGCCAAAACCAGAAACCGGAATATGCAGCCGATAGCGGGACAAACGGGTGGCGCGCAGCAGGCGGCGCTACGCGTGCCGCTCTGATACAGCCGCAGAAACGCGACTTTAGCCGCGTTTTCGCGGCCATACGAGCGCGGCTACGCCCATACTTTGGGCCAGGGGTTGTCCCCCTGGTGCCTATAAATACCCCCTGGGGATCTGAAGATAGAGATATCCAGAGAGTTAGAGTAGTTTTTATTTCATGTTGTAGTTTAGAGTAGTTTAGTTTAGTTCAGTTCTTCTTCTTCTTCCTCTTTGTATTTTTCATTTCTTTTAGATCTTATAATAGGAGAGAGAGTGATACATGAGTGAAAAGCAAGAGTGCTTGTAATAGAAGGTGACAATCTATGAAAAGTTCTCTTTTTACCTCTCTTTGTTTTCTCTCTAACTCCTTTTACATGTTTAGCTAAGTTTTCTCTCATGGCAACTAACTACTAACCACTAACTTGCTAAATTCTTACTTGATAATCTACATGAATTTAATAGCCTCTACTTGGCCTTGCTCTTGCAAGAGCCATTGATGGCTCATGATGATAGATTCTAACACTCTAACATCCTAACTCTCCAACAAGCTAACATTACTTTACTCCATGCTTACTCTTGTTTAGTTTTGATGGTTTAAGTGTAGCTTGCACTTGTTGTGTTGAGTTTGGATGTGAAAGTTCTCGCATGGGTCATGCTTTGAAACGCTCTTGAATCAAGGACCAGTGATGGCCAAGGATACATGTGAGGCAAATATCACCAAGAGGTTAGCATGCTAGTGGAGCCATTAGTAGTTAGTAATCATGGGTTTTCTTTCTCTTTTCACTTTATTTTAGATATATAAACAAAAATCACAAATACATTTCTTCTATGTTTCCCACTTCTTCGTGTTTCACCGTACTTCTCTTTTCATTCTTTATTTTCTTTTCTTTTCTTTTCATTCTTTCAAACATTGAAGAATCGTTAACACACACGTGAACATACCGTGTAAGCTTCTATCGCCTCCCGTCCTTGTGGATTCGACTCGTTTTTGCCTCTATGCTATAACAGAAGTATCGAGGAAGCCAAAGCACACACTTTAAATATTGATTTCAAAACATAGATTTTTTGTGCGCGATTTTCCCTCGATCAAATTTTGGCGCCGTTGTCGGGAATGGGAACGGTTTGATTTCATTTTTTGTTAACTTTTCTTCTTTATTTTTTGGTGTGCAGGTCAAATTCTTTAGCATTACAAAAGTCCACACTTACTTTTGTGTGGTTAGGTAAATTCTTATATACTCTTATAATCTGCTGCTAGTTTTTATTTATATTACATGTGCACTGTAATAATTTTAAGAACTAAAATATGGTAATTGGATATTTTAAAACGGTTTAGACATTTGCATGTAGACACGTGTCAATTTTCATTCCAATATACTGTCTTTTGTTCTTGTGTTGTGGTGATCTTGACGGAGGTGTAAATATTGCATTGCATATAGTTAGGACAGACACGTGGGTGATTTACTCTCTTTGTGCATTCATTCTTATCTATATTACACACTTGTACGAATTGAACTTAAGGGCAAAACCCAATACAACATAAGGTGGGGAAGTCATTACCCTCCCTTAGCCCAAAAATCACCTCCCCACTCACACAACCCAAGCCCAATAAAAATTGCTAGACGTTGGCCCCTAGGGACATCTCGAACTCATTTAGGAGATTGACCTAAGGAAAAGTTGTTAGAATTTGACTCTTGTCAAATCGGTGTCTAAGCTTGGGGATTGAGAGGCTAAACCTCTAAGAACAGTGGTTTGGTATAATTAGACCTGTTGCTCCGGCACGGATACCTCCCACTGATCTTGCCCCTACCTGGCCGATTAACTCGTGGTCAGATTCTGATGATGTACCCCCTGTGGACAGTCTAACCAGTCAGGAGTCGTTTAGGTCTAAGTCAACCATAGCATAGGCTTATTTTTTTTCTTTTTCTTTGTTTGTTTGTTTGTTTGTTTTCTTTTTTGTAAATTTGTGAAATGGATTTTAACAACAACAATTTTTTTCAATCTTAATATGAATCCATATTTAACGCCGACCTCATTTAACTCAGATAACTCCGACCCGGTTATGTACAACATGAACCAACAATATATGACGAGTTAGGATTATCTGATTCAATATGACCCATATCCCCAATCTTATGACCATAATTTTCAAAATAATTTCAACTCTTCATAGAGTTCATGGGGATTCACCTCCCCTGAGTCAAATTTTCAACCACCTTGTCCATAATTTTCATTCCCCGATTTGGATTCATATCCTCCTTTTCCCGTCCCACCAACTGAAGACAAATCTAATTTGGAAAGGGAGTATGGAAGGCATGCTTGAGTCCCAACAACAAATTCAAAATTTTCTCAATTCACAATCCTTCACAAATCAAACTCCATATACTCCTTTTCTAGAATATCCAATTGAAGAAGAATCTGAGCTAGAAAAGCGTTGGAAGCTTTTTGTAAAACAGTGCAACGATTTCAAAATATGTTGGACTCATCATCTCAACAAAATTTTCAAGAGTCCTACTCATCTTTTTCAGTCTCACTGATTCAAAATGAACAACCATCAATACTGGACTTGAGTATGGAACCCTTGCGTGAGTCTGAGCAGCACTCGCAAAATCTGATGGACTCACAATTTCACCATAATTTCCAAAATCACTCCATACTCGTCTTTTCAAGAAGAACCAATTGCAAAAAGTATGGAAGACATGATTCAGACTCAAAATTCTATTCCACGGCCCATCAGTAGGTTAGACTCACTAATGAGCGAATTGATCAATGAGAGCGAGGAAAGTCTTTCTTGTCAACCTTTGACTGATCCTTATATCCCTAACTCTACTGATTGGACCCAAGAATCATGTCATTTTGAAAATCCAGCTTCAATTTCATCATACCAACCTGAACTTGACCAACATCACATTCTTGATAGTTTGACAAGTTATCCAATTCCTGAAATTGAACTTGAAGATGAATGTGCACCTGAGCTTCAATTTAGCGATTCGAGTCCAGTCCTTGGATCAATATCGACTCCTGTAGTGTTACCTAAACTAAGTGACGTTCTTGAGCCAGCTTTGATTCCTATAATTCCTGAACTTGAATTGATCGTTTCACCCATTCACATTCCTTCCGTGGACGAAAATCAAGATTCAATTTCATTACATTCATTTGAACTTGCCCAAATTTTAAAAACCACCTTGACATTTTGGCAAGATATCCTTTTCCCGAAATTCAACTTGAGCTTGAAAGTGATCCTAAACCTCAAGTTGGTGATTCCATTTCACTTTTTGATTCAATAATGATTCCGATATCTTTACCAGGTTTTTTCTCTATTCCGGAGTCAAAATTGAATCCTATACCCGTACACCGTGAAATTGAATCACCAATATATTATGATCACACTTCATTGATGGGAAAAGTGTGTGAACATCAATTCTTTAGTTTGGACCCCATTTTTGAACCAATTTCGACTCCTCCTTTTGAATCTCGACTTGATCTGAGTCAAATTCCCGAGTCGGTCTCAATTTTTTTGAGTCCAAATCAATCATCTTCTAAAATCACACTTCATTGTTGGACAAGGATGTTAGAGAAATGACTCTGTCATTATTTTTAAAATTTGGAAATTAGTTGGGGATAAATTTTTAAATAAGACCATTCACTCAATCTTTCTTTTATTGGGTCATATTAGAGAGGTCATTGGTGGGTTCCTCAAGAACCACATTATCTTGATTGGGTAGCAACACTTGGCCCAGTCAGACCACTACCGGAGCCACGACCAGAGATAATTTTCCTTCTCTCTCCATTTGTTTCATGTATATACACATTCACAATGTATTGAGGAAAATGCATGAGAAAAGTGTGGGGGAGGGTTTACTAACGTGGGTTAGTTTTAAATTTTCTATCTTTTACACTTATTTTTAGAAAATGTTTAGAGAAACCCTTTTCTTTTCTTTTTACAAACTTTTTGAAACAAGAGAAATAGTTTTAATTTATTTAAAAGAAATTAAGATTATCTTAGGATTAGGAAGACCTAAAATTATGAATTTTTAAATCAGTCAAAATAATAGATCTTGTTTAAATTTTAGGATAAGAAGGTAAGATTGGAAAGATAATTTGATCTTGAATTTTTTTCCTTAGATTTATGCACTTCACACTTACACAATTTTTTGGGATTGAAACAAAGACTGAAAATGCCATAAAAATGCTATAATATATATATATATATATATATAATGATGATAAAAACCACTTTATTGAAGTTGGGTAATATGCCTCAGGCACCATGATTATTCATACCTAAAATGGTGGATAAAATAAATAATCCCCTTTAGCTTTATGGCCTTGTTTACTCGAGTCCTTAAGTCTGAAGGATGTTTTCTCATTTGGTGCCCTAAGATCATCTAGTTTGGGAGTCCCCGGCTAAAAGCTCACTACCCGGGTAAATAAGAAAGCCTAAGAAAACTAAGGAAAGAAAAAAAAGAAAAGAAAAAATATATTAAATAAATGGCATGAAAGTTAGAGTCGATATCCCAAAAACCTTTACTGTACACAAAGTGCATATGTTTCTAAAAGTTTTATGAAAGATCAAAGAATCAATTCAATTTTAAATTCTTACATTTAATTTATAACAAGATTTTGCATTTTGACTTAGCTTAAGGAAAAATAATTTCTGATTAACCTATGACCATGGATCACTTATATTTTCGCAAAAATACTTCAACACTTTTCTCTATTTCAAAAATGCGTTTTCAAAATACTGACATTTGATTTCTTTTGTTATGAATTTTGTGGGTGTAATCCGCTGAAAACTCTCAGGAGACAAAACTCCTCCTCTAGGGAAACTTAGAGGTTTAACGGCTTATTGCACATGCTCAGTGTAATCGCATCACCTGCGAAAGTGGTGTAATAATTTTTTTAGTTTTTTGTTTTGCTCGGGACGAGCAAAAGATAAATGTGGGGGTGTGATTCTAAAACTGCATATTTTATACCATATCTTCACATTTATTTCATATTAAATTATGCTAATAATACCTCTCTTGTATGTTTCTAGGTTCATGGTGTGCAAGGAAGAAGAAGACTCTAAATCACCATTTAATGGGTGATTAAAGGCCTATAATATAGCCATTGACTTTGGAGAGCAGTTTCGTCAAACCAGGGGCCCAAAACTAGAAACCGGAATATGCAGCCGACAGAGGGACAAACGGGCGGCGCGCAGCGGCGGCGCTGCGCATGCCACTCTAATATAGCCGCAGAAACGCGGCTTTAGCCGAATTTTCGCGGTCATATGGGCGCGGTCGTGCTCGTACTTTGGTCAGAGGTTGTCCCCTGGCCCCCTTTCCCCTGGTGCCTATAAATACCCCTGGGGTTCTAAAGATAGAGATATCCAGAGAGTTAGAGTAGTTTTTATTTCATGTTGTAGTTTAGGGTAGTTTAGTTTAGTTCGGTTCTTCTTCTTCTTCCTCTTTGTATTTTCTATTTCTTTTAGATCTTGTAATAGAGAGAGAGTGATACATGAGTGGAAAGCAAGAGTGCTTGTAATAGAAGGTTACAAGCTATGAAAGGTTCTCTCTTTACCTCTCTTTATTTTCTCTCTAACTCCTTTTACATGTTTAGCTAAGTTTTCTCTCATGGCAACTAACCACTAACCACTAACTTGCTAACTTCTTACTTGATAATTCACATGAATCTAATAGCCTCTACTTAGCCTTGCTCTTGCAAGAGCCATTGATGGCTCATGATGATGGATTCTAACACTCTAACATCCTAACTCTCTAACAAGCTAACATTATTTTATTCCGTGCTTACTCTTATTTAGTTTTGATGGTTTAAGTGTACCTTGCACTTGTTGTGCTGAGTTTGGATGTGAAAGTTATCGCATGGGTCATGCTTTGAAACGCTCTTGAACCGAGGACTAGTGATGGCCAAGGATACATGTGAGGCAAATATCACTAAGAGGTTAGCATGTTAGTGGAGTCATTAATAGTAGTAGCCATGGGTTTTCTTTCTCTTTTCACTTTATTTTAGATATATAAACAAAAATCACAAATACATTTCTTCTATATTTCCCACTTCTTCGTGTTTCACCATACTCTCTTTTCATTCTTTATTTTTTTCTTTTTCATTCTTTTAAACATTGAAGAATCGTTAACACACACGTGAATATACCGTGTAAGCTTCTATCGCCTCCCGTCCTTATGGATTCGACTCGTTTTAGCCTCTATGCTATAACGGAAGTATCGAGGAAGCCAAAGCATACACACTTTAACTATTTATTTCAAAACATACACTTTTTGTGCGTGGTTTTCCCTCGATCAATTGGTGGCTTGAATTTTGGCGGATATGGGACTGAATCCCATTCCAAGGGGTAAGGACGGACTGTCCTACTTTTTTCAGTTCATCCCTTTGGGCCAGGGATGTGATCTGAGCTTGGATGCCTTTGATCACTTCGGCATCAATTGAAGAGCCCCCTTTGAATGATCGGTCTTGAGAGGTTCATTGTTGTTGTTCTCCTCATTTTTGTGATGACTATTGGTTATGTTATTATTGTTCCGGTCTGTAAGAAGCTGAGCTAATATTTGTTGGATGTTCTCCAAGGCTTCTTGTTGGGCCTTGAAAGTCTGCTCTTGTGCCTCCATGCGATGATGGAGATCATCATCATTGTTGTTATCAGTCATGTTGTCTGATATGAACCCTACCTCACAGAGACGATGGTGGTGGAGAAAGCGTAGCCGCTGGCTTCTTCTTCATTATCGGACCACTAGGAGTGGTGTTTCCATGGTTCTGGCAACATAGCTTCTAAGGAAGAAGGTTGTACATAATTATAGGGTATTGCTACCTGGAATGGGTACCTTGAAGGCACCCTTTTGTTCGACCAGAACCTGACTTAAGCCATGGCTGTAGTCAGGCCCTGGAGAACTGAATGAGAGAGTGTGAATCTCCTATTTCCTTCCTTGAGATCGTAGCAGATCCCTTCCTCTACTTATCATGTTGACAGAGGCAGCTGCAAGGTGAGGCACCTTCACTGTCTTCTTCTTTCGAGACTTGGGCTTCTCAAAAGTTTAGACTGACAACCGGTTGAGCACCGATTGCTAGTTTGCAGGAGAAGTTGTGGGGATTGTCCCCAAACAATGGTGGATGGAATGTACCATCACAGATTGACACTCCACTTGTCCGCACTGGGCTGGCAAGATGTGAACTAGATCTTCGGAGCGGAGTCTCCGCTTATTGCTCAAATAATACCGCAAGTATATGTTACTTGAATCCAACTGATCCAATATGGAGACTTGAGAAAAACTGAATGTTAGCCTGCTTGGGTTGAGAAACCCTGAGCTTAGACTTCAAAGCTTTCTTTTTGGCAATAGACGAAGCTAGGATAGTTTCACCTGAAAGAGTAGCTTCGCAAGGCGAAGCTACTATTTTAGCTCTGCCGTTGAAGGCGAGCTTAGCTCTGCTACGCAAAGTTCTTCCTGTGAGCGAGGCTGAAATAGCCTCGCTGTTAGCACTCATGGTGCTTCATTCTTAACCTCGCAACTAAGATCCTTAGCACTTAGTGCTTTAGATCTAGCCTAGCGGCTAAAAACTTTTGCACTAGATGTTGGCTGTGAGAGCGACGCTGAATTAGCATATAAAGGTGCTTTAACCTTAGCCTCGCGTGATAGGCGAGGCTAAACTCCGCAAAGAGTTGACTTAGCTTCACATGATGAAGCTATCTGAGCATTTAATGCCTTAGTTTTGTCGCTAGCGGCGAACCTAGCACTGCCAAATAATGCTGATAATGTAAGCAGGGTTGCAGTAACCTCGCCGTTAGCACAAAGTGCTTTAGCCTTAGCCTCGCAGGACAGCGGGGCTTAGCTCTGTGCTAAAATAATCTTGCAGTTAGAGACTATTTTAGCTTCGCAAGAAGCTGAATCAAGAGATCTATCTCTAACCTCGCATGAGACTACAGATTTTGCAATCCACATAGCCTTAGCGGAGGTTGTTTTAGGTTCACAAGAAACCTTTATAGTTTCACGCACAGTGTTAACATGATGAAGCAAGGCTATGTTAGTCTCTGCTGAGACTAGGCTAGACTCGTATAGAGTCTGTTTAGCCTCACCTGAGACTGTAATAGGCTTGCAGAAAGCCTTATTTGTTTCAACAAAGACTTACTTTCAAAAGGTTGTCAGAGGGCTCTAGCTACGCTAACCTTCTGTGTTTGCGCACATGTAGGGGGCTTGTGCTACTCCCAGAGAGAAGTTATTCAAACCTCTCTTGGTCAAAGTGAATGACCAATGTCTCAACAATAGACCCGAGGGTCTGATTATCGCATTACAACACTTGATTCTCAGTAATGGAGAATACAGTCCCCAGTGGAGTCGCCATCTTGTTTTCCATTAAAAATTAATAATCGAAAAACTTATAAAAGTGTGAAGAGAAAGTTACAAGTAATCAAAAAGAAAAAAAAGATTATAAGTATCTCTTCTGAGATTCTGAGAAAGTGTGCCAGTAGGAGTCTAATCAGCGCGTGACCACTTTGTCCTGTTGACGATGTGAGCGTGCAATCTTTGAATGCTATTGCCTGGGAATTCCTTCTTACCTGGTTTCGGAGATTCGAAAGGGAGGAAGGCCCTACAGTATTAGCACCCTGAATTTATCCTTGTAAGATTAGAGAAGGAATTCTTTGAATTCTTGAAAACGAGAGAGTAGATCTCTTATTAGCTTAAACTTTGAAGCCACGAAAGAAGCTTATGCTCTTCAAAAAGCCTCTTGGACTTGAATTTCTTCAAGACCCTAAGCTTAGCCTACTAGTGGGCTATTTATAGGCTCAATAGGGAGTTATGATTTCCTTGATTATCTCCTCTTAATGAGGGATCATGGGTGTAACCACCCATTAACTCCCCCCACTAACTTAGTGAGCTAGTTACTCTCCTCAGGTGAGGCTAGCCAGTTGAGGCGAAGTTAGCCTACTCAGGCGATGCTAGCCAGTGGAGGCGAGGCTAACCTCCTCATGCAAGGCTAGCTAGTTGAAATGAAGCTAAGCATTTTAGCTCTTTCAGCGAAGTTGTGTCAAGCTTCAGATGAAGGTAAAAGCAAGCTCTCTGCAGAGCTATGCTAAGCTTCAGCGAAGATAGGAGTTGGCCTTCTACGCGCCTGTGTAGAGCTTCAGGTGAAACTATAATTAGCCTCTGACGAAGCTAGAATTACCTTCAAGCGAAGCTGTAAGTTAGCTTTCTGTAGAGCTATGAAGAGCTTCATGCGAAGCTATTAGCTTCAGGAAAAGCTAGAATTACCTTCAGGTGAAGATGTAAGTTAGCTCTCTGTGGAGCTATGAAGAGAATCATGTGAAGCAATCAAGAAAGTTTCAGATGAAGCTGTAAGTTAACTCTCTATGGAGCTATGAAGAGCTTCAAGGTAAAGCTAGATAAACTTAGCCCCTTGGGCTCATGCAAGGCTAAGTGTTGAGCTAATTTAGCATTTTAGGCCTGCTTAGGTCTCTTTCAAGGCAACCTTGCCTTACTGTCTGCTTCACTGAATCAGTAGGGTCGAAGTCGCTGATTTATCCCTCGGGGATGGGCAGAAACTGATCGTCAGCTTGTCTGCGACTTGTCTTTTGTAAGTGTCGACAAGTTAGATATCGTTTAGACCGATTGAAGAGCTGTTTGAGATTTTGTATTTTTTAAGTGTCAACAAGTTGACATGGCAAACTTAGGAATTTTGAATATAAAAGAAATTTTTCTTGATTTTTTCAAATTTGTGGTCCTAGAAAGAAACATGAGGACATGTTTCAGTTTAGGTATGGGGGAGCAAATTTCAAAATGTTTGGTCAAAATTTTCGTAGTTTCAATTTTTGAAAGTGTCAAAATCACTAACTTTTTAGATTTGATTAAGTTTCCTTTTTATACTCCTTTTTAATTTTTTTTCTCTTTCCTTTTGAAAAATGATCAGAACTAGGGAATAAGGATTGACCAAATCTAAATTTGAATTTAGAAATATAGATGATTGAAGGACTCTTTCCTAAAAAGTTTTAAAAAGTCTATATAAGCTAACATTTCCCCATCTATTTTTCACAACAGTCCGGAGATAAAACCCCTAGATTCAGAAGCTTCAAAAGCACGAGGAGAAGAAAAGTAGTAGTTTTTGATCAAGATCAGAGCTAGGGGAGTCATCTTCACGGCGAACCGCCATCAGAACAACATTTCTGTCATTGTTTGCCAACAACCAACCCAATCTTTCAAGGGACTGTAAGATCTTTCATCTTCTTTCTATTCATCTTTCTACTTTTTCATCATGACAAAATTCGTAGCAGAGAAGAATTATTTACAATTTTTCAAGCTTTTGGCACATATTTTTTGGATGAAATCATGAGTAGGAATTGGGGTTACTTGATCCATCAAGATACTACAGACCACTACATC